>JBBDGP010001982.1:2480000-2839969 GCA_037952835.1 Lithobates septentrionalis | reverse complement strand
GGTAGGTGGCCGGGTCTTTTCTCAACTTGAGACCACCAAGTTGTATACATATAATAGGAGCCAATTAACCTTCCAGCATGTCTTTGGTGGAGTGGAGCTTGGACATCCTCTGAACTCATCTCTCTCTGAACTTGCGTCCTTTTTTGACTCCATTGAACCCAGTGTTATGCGAGCTGCAGTGTGGGAATGACCCTGGCTGCAGTTCATTGGAGTAAAAATAAAGAACACAAGTTCAGCTAGAGATGATTTGGGAGGATGCCTGAGTTCAGCTCTAGTCTTTGGAGTGTGGGAGGAAACTGAAGTATCCAGAGGAACCCCAAGCGGGCACAGGGAGAACATGCACACTAATGTAGATAGTGCCATGGTTGGGATTCAAACCGAGGACCTCCAGTTCTGGTGATATTTATAAATAGTGCTTTACATACTATGCATCCAAATCTGTCCTTACCCTGAAGGATCTGATTCTAAGGTCACATTCGATACACACATAAAATAGGGCCAATTTAGACAGGAGCCAATTCTGTTTTTGTAGTGTGGGAGGAAACTGGAGGAACCCCACAAAAGCACAAGGAGAACCTGCAAACCCATTTTAGTCTGACTATAACATGCCCTTCAAGATTGTTAATTAACCACTTCTTCAGCTCCAGAAGGTTTTACCCCCTTCATGACCAGGCCATTTTTTGCAATACGGCACTGCATTACTTTAACTGACAATTGCGTGGTCGTGGGACGCTGTACCCAAATAAAATGTATGTCTTTGTTTCCACCTTAAATACAGTTTTCTTTTGGTGGTATTTGATCACCTCTGCGGTTTTTATTTCTTGCACTATAAACAAAATAATACCGACAATTTTGAAAAAAAAAAATGTATATTGTGTATATTGATTGGTTTGCGCAAAAGTTATAGCGTCTCCAAACTATGGGATATTTTTTATTTATTTATTTATACTACCCTGTTTCCCCGAAAATAAGACCTAGCGTGATTGTCAGTGATGGCTGCAATATAAGCCCTACCCCCCAAATAAGCCCTAGTTAAAGTCCTTGTAGGTCTTATTTTCAGGGTAGGGCTTATTTTCGGGGAAACCGGGTAGGGCTTATTTGGGGGGTAGGGTTTATATTGCAGCCGTCACTGACAATCACGCTAGGTCTTATTTTCGGGGAAACAGGCATTGTAAGGTAAGTAAAAAAAAATAATTTTTTCCAAATGTGTTTTTTTTTTTTTTTTCAAGCACATTAATGACGTTTTTTTTTTTGGGTGGAACTCCACTTTAAGAGCAACAACCGGAGTGCGGATCATTTTTTCTACATTACTTCTGCCAAAGAGCGATGTTAGAGTTCTTGTCAAGGTAACTGAAGCTGCTAAACCATTTAAGAACTAAATGAAATCTAATGAGAGGGAGGAGAGCTTTGGCAAATTGGGGGTTATGAGTCGGGGCCCCTCGGAGGTCCGGACCTCAGGGCCACCTCTCCCTGGGCTGTGTAGCTTTGGCCCTGTCTCTGGCAGTACTGCTGTGCAGAGCTGAGTGTTTCTTAGCAATCAGCAGATGACCCGACTTTCCCCGCCATCCCTCTCATACACACAATGGTTGTCTTGTCTGCTCTCTGCCCCCTCCCTGTGTTTTCCTGGAAAGTGTTGGAATAATCCATAGAGATAATGATGATGACAATCGTATCTCTGGCCCTTATTATGACGGTGAGATCAGCAAAGGTTGCTTCTTCCTTTTCTCTGAGCAAAAAGCCATGACTTCATCAGCCGGGTTGAGTCATCCTGATGGGAATTATTAGAGAAGAACATTAGCGTCTGTGCTGCACAGACCAACCAATCAGAATTCACGAGCGCTTTTCTTGTGCAGGTACGAGATATCCTGCGATCTTGAAGTCAATCAATGGATCGACTTCTGTACAAGCAGCCTGCCCATAGATGGAGCGAAATTTGGGCGGTTCCTGCTGATCCAGATGAATTTCAATCTACAAGGTGCGTTTCTACGCATTTTTCACACAATACTGCGCGTTGCATGTAGGGCAGCTCATTCATTAAATGTTTTTTTTTAATCTTTTGCTTTAAGGCTGCGTTCACACTGAAAGCGCTGGTCGTTAGGCCACTTTCACACTGAAGCAGCGGGACCGCTAGTGATAAAGCGCCACTGGTTTTAGCGACGCTTTACCGCAGTAATAGCGGCGCCCATTAATTTCAATGGCAGGGGCGGTGGAGGAGCAGTGTATACAGCGCACCCGCACCGCCCCAGAGATGCTGCTTGCAGGACTTTTTTTCCCATCCTGCAAGCGCACCGCCCCAGTGTGAAAGCACTCGGACTTTCACACTGGGGCTGCACAAGAGGCAGTTTACAGGCGCTATTTTTTTTTACAGCAAACACGCCTGTAAAGCACTTTGGTGTGAAAGAGACCTTAGCGGTAAACCGCCGCTCGTTTTAAGCGGCGCTTTACCACTGTTTGAGCAGCGCTTTTCGGCTGCTAGCGGGGTGCTTTTAAGCCCAAAGAAGGGGTTAAAAACTCCCGTGTTACGGCGCTTTTCAGGCGCTCCAGAAGCGCTGTCCATTTATTGCAGTGGGCAGGGGCGTTTTGGGTGCGGTGTATACAGCGCCCCAAAACTGCCCCAAAGATGCTGCTTGCAGGACTTTTTATAACGTCCCGCAAGTGCACCGCCCAGGTATGGAAGCAACCATTGCAGAGAATGGGACGCAGTTTTCAGGCGCTTTAAAGGCACTATTTCTAGCGGTAAAACGCCTGAAAACTGCCTCAGTGTGATAGGGGTCGAAAGGTAAAGAAGAGATTTGTGGTCTTTTTGACCCCAGATTTCGCCATAAAGAGGATTTGTCATCCCTATTTCTATGAGGGACAGTTCACACCATAGAAACGCAGTCCAGATGCGTTCCAGATGCTTTTCTGCATGGGCGTTTTTGATGCGTTTTTGGTTAGTTTTTGATGCAGTCCAATGCATTTTTTCCCCCCTCTTTTTTCTTAACCTTAAATAAGGACGTGTGTTCCAGTGCGTTTTTAATACGTTTTACAGCGTTCCAGTACAGTCCAGTGCAGGAAAAATGCAGCATGTTCTAAATTTTTTTTTTCTGGAACTGGAACGTACTGGAACTGCAATCACTAGTGTGAACTATGCCATTGAAAACCATATAACCTACCTTTCTTGCGTTTTTTATGCAGAAACAAAAAACGAACTGGACTGCATGTGGTGTGAACTGGCCCTTACAAAGGATGTTTACATTCCTTGTAATAGGAATAAAATTGATCAAAAAATTAAAGGGACAGTGTAAAAATAAAAAGTAAAATTAAGAAGAAAAAAACCCCCAAAAAATGTAAAGCGCCTCCGTGCTCGCACGCAGAAGCAAACACATACGTAAATGGTATTCGCACCACACATGTGAGGTATTGCCGCGAACGTTAGAGCGAGAGCAATAATTCTAGTGCAATTAGTGTGAATATACTAATGTGCGAACCAATATAGTGTGCTTTCAGTGAGTAGCTGGCAACACGTATAAATGTTCCCGCACAGTGACAATATAATAAATAATGATGTGGCGCTTCCTCAATATATGAATTTAGTTGAATAAAGTGTAACATCCAATGACTGATGATATAATAAAGTGCAGATGCTAAAACAACATACAATGAACACAATAATATATATATATATATATATATATATATATATATATATATATAAAAATGGAAATAAATATATGTTTTCACATAAAAAGAGTTCCAGAAAAATTCATAAAGTGCTCCGTGCAAAAAATAGTTCATATAGTGATGTCACCATCCAGAGTGCACAAATTAAGATCATTTTTCAATTCTTTCAAAGTGAAAAACTTTCACCATCCGTGACCATAAAGTGCCCCAGCCTCTCATCTCAGGAAAAGACCCCTACAGGTCTAGTCGCACTTCTGGTATCGCTCTCTAAGGTGTTAACAGCAGGCTCTTTCTCCTTGGAACGCTCAGCAAATGTAAACAAACTTCTCAATATAGGAAGGGAACTCCAATGGATACTTTATATTTCCTTAAACTCCTCCACGCTCCTCCATTGTAATCGCACATGTAATATAAATAAATCTCCATGTGCAGAATCCCAGTAAAATATTTTAATAAAAAACAGTAACTTACATCTAAAATTGAACTATTCAGCTTCACATAAACCAGAGACTTCCGGTCTCGGCCGCGAGCGGAAGTGACGTTAACCATCCCCCTGACGCGTTGCGTCACTGATCACGTGACTTCATCAAGAGTTTGTGGCGATGCGGCCGAGGCAGTGAGGGGCCCAGAGTTTCTGTGGTGGTGAGGCGGTGATGGTCCCTGAGGTTCTGTGGTGATGGGACGGCGAAGTCGGCGAGAGGCCCTTGGGTTCTGCAGTGGTGAGGCGGCCGAGGCCGTGATAAGGGGCACAGAGCACGATGCTGAGTTGTCTGCAGGAGCTAAGGTAGGAGGAGGAGGCTCTTCTGAAGATCAAGGTGGTTCTGAATGACCAACTCAACAAGTTGAGGAGCTGATGCTTCAGTCAATAATCAGCGCTGGAGAAGGTCAGGATCTCCGAGCAGAGCAACCTCAAGTGGGGCGGCAGATGAGAGAGGAGTTTTTTTTAAACAGTCCATATAAAAGTCTATAGTGAAACCTGGAGAGGGGAGAGGAGGAGAGGATGTCGATCAGCTGTTTAAAGCCTAGAGTACACCCCAGCTGGGGAAGGAGATGTTGGACCTATTATAGGTCTAATATTGAGGTGAGCGCAGTGGTGAATAGGTGACGGGGATTGCTGCACATGCATTTTTAAACCCACACAGGGTGAAGGTTTGCAGAAGGTTCACAATTAAGGAGCAATTTTTTTGAAGATTGAAGAATTTATTATTATTTATGTACTTTACTTTGAATTAATGGTTATTGGATGAACATTTCATGTTTTATTTTAGGCCATGAAGGATATTGCGATTCACACATGATGATTTAAACAATTTGGATAACCGCAACCAACATACAATACCTTATTTACACTTTTTTGAGTTATGGGAAGACAATTATTTGGTTTGCAGCTGTCGCACATTTAGAGTTTCGGAAGATTTTCCAGAGGAGATAGCGTGGGATAAATACACTCGTTTCTTTTATTAAATTCTGATTGGCTGCACTCCACTGGAGACAAAGTTTGTCTCGAATACTTTTTTAATAACTCCCCCCAGGGAGTCTGGGCAATTACATGGCCAGTACTGTTACTGTTTTTGTTAAACCTGGGGGACATGTTGTAATATGTTGGCCGATTTATGTAGGATAATATATAATGTACACCTACAGTACAATATTAACATACTGACCAGGCCAGAATTCAGTTGATAATTGTTGAGTTGTCCATGCCAACTCAATTTGTAACATATCTAAAGGACAGCTGATGACCCTTTGATGTAGATCTTATGCAAGTCTCCCTAGGTATGTGAGGAATGGCCTGTTAACCACTTGCCGACTGCCGCACGCCGATATACGTTGGCACAATGGCAGTGGTGGGCAAATGAGCGTACCTGTACATCCCCTTTAATTTGCGGGGCTAGTGGGCGCACGCCCGCCGACTCTATGTCCGCCGGTGTCCCGGCGATCGTGTCACGGAGTGGCAGAACAGGGAGATGCAGACAAGGCATTTCCCTGTTCTGCCTAGCAACATGACAGAGATCTACTGCTCCCTGTCATTGGAGGAGTGATCACTGTGGTGTTACTTGTAGCCCCCCCCCACAGTTGGAATCGCTCCCTAGAACACACTTAACCCCTTGATTGCCCCCTAGTGTTTAACTCCTTCCCTGCCAGTGTTATTTACACAGTAATCCGTGCATTTTTTTAGCACTGATCGCTGTATAAATGGCATTGGTACCAAAATAGTGTCAGAAGTGTCCGCCATAATGTCGCAGGCACGATAAAAATCGCAGATCGCCGCCATTACTAATAAAAAAAATATTTAACAATAAAAAATGCCATAAATCTATCCCCTATTTTGTAAACGCTATAACTTTTGCACAAACCAATCAATATACGCTTATTGCGATTTTTTTTTTTTTTACCAAAAATATGTAGAAGAATACATATCGGCTTAAACTGAGAAAAAAATGTGTTTTTTATATATTTTTTGGGGATATTTATTATAGCAAAAAGTCAAAAATATTGCTTTTTTTCAAAATTGTCGCTCTTTTTTGGTTTATAGTGCAAAAAATAAAAACCACAGAGGTGATCAAATACCACCAAAAGAAAGCTCTATTTGTGGGAAAAAAAAGACGTCAATTTTGTTTGAGTGTAACGTTGCGCGGCTGCGCAATTGTCAGTTAAAGCGACGCAGTGCCGAATCACATAAAGTGCTCTGGTCAGGAAGGGGGTAAAACCTTCCGGGGCTGAAGTGGTTAATCAAAGGGTACATTGTTTACATATTTAAGGATGATAAAGGACCAGAAGTATTTATTGAGGGTAATTAGACTTGAGGGGGTATCCATGGGAAACGGTCAACCTAGGTGGTAGTTTTATGACTGCAGCTGTTTACGGCTAGGGGGTCATTATCTGTCACTCTGAAAGACAGGAGCAGATCAAAGGCCTAATAGAAACGGCCAATCGAATTGCTTAGCACTTGTCACCCATGGGGGGGGGGGGCGGAGAAAAGGTGTATAAGAAGGAAGCCGTTTTGGCTAAAGGTGTGACAGGAGGAACTGGGCTCTCCTGAAGGTGTCTAAATGAATAGCCTGTCATCCATCTTGTCTGTACCTTTGTTATGATTGATTCCGAAGTGCATCTCTCTGGAAGAATCGGGTTTGCATCGTACTAATAACAACTAATTAATTATCTACCTACTACTACATCACTACAGGACACAGTTCAGAAAACCTCACTGACATCTCAGGCAGGAGATGTATTTAATATCATATCATATAGATCTTCGGTTTTTAGATATTTGAGTTGATGAGCTGAATCGCATGACTCAGACCTCCCAGAAGATAAAAAACCCACTAAACCATATTTTTAGTTTCTACCCATTTCCTGTCATTTTCTGATTGACTGATTAGAATTAAAGCAGAAGTCCGGCCTAAACCTGTCTAATCTTAAATCTTGACCCCCACCCCATTCTAAGTTTTATACTAGCTATCCTGTAGATGGAAGATGTGTATTCTTACCTATTCTCGGGGCGCTCCGGATCGGTCATTCGATCTCCCCCAGTGCCAGCTTCAGGGGGGAGGAGGGATGGTGGACAACAGATGCCCCGTAGTAAGCCTGTGGGTGATGTCACTGTGATCTCTTCTCTCTGTCCCCCGGGGAGGAGGGGGTCCCTGTCCTTGGGAGAGAAGGGGGGACTCTGTCCCTGGGGGAGAAGGGGGTCCCTGTCCTTGGGGGAGAAGGGGCGGACTCTGTCCCTGGGGGAGAAGGGGGTCCCTGTCCTTGGGGGAGAAGGGGCGGACTCTGTCCCTGGGGGAGAAGGGGGTCCCTGTCCTTGGGGGAGTAGGGGGGAATCTGTCCTTGGGGGAGAAGGGGGGAATCTGTCCTTGGGGGAGAAGGGGGTCCCTGTCCTTGGGGGAGAAGGGGGGAATCTGTCCTTGGGGGAGAAGGGGGGAATCTGTCCTTGGGGGAGAAGGGGGTCCATGTCCTTGGTGGAGAAGGGGGTCCCTGTCCTTGGGGGAGAAGGGGGAACTCTGTCCTTGGGGGAGAAGGGGGTCCCTGTCCTTGGGGGAGAAGGGGGGACTCTGTCCTTGGGGGAGAAGGGGGTCCCTGTCCCCAGGAGGAGATGGAGTGGGGTATGGGATGGTCTCACTCACCATGACCAAGTCTGCAGGGCCCTCATTCAGGGTCACCTGGGCTCCCTGCAGCAGCAGCACAGATGGGCAATCAGCATATCCCCAGGGAGCACAGCTACGGCTTGACATGCTTTATGTAAAGCACACTTATCAAAAGACCAAACAGTAAACAGAGATAAACTGTATGGCATTTTAATAGATTGCAAGCTCTTGGGCACGGGGATCTCTGATTCTCTGCTTATGCACGGGGCCTGCCCCCTTTCTCTAGAGCAGCCTAGGGATGTGTTAGGGGTGGGGCTGCTGCTGACATAATTAAGCAACTCGCCGCCTCTGCCCGCCTGCTCGAGTCTATAATTTTTCTGGACCCGAAAATGGCGTCTGCGCATGCACGGCAAAGCCGCGCGAACAGCTGTTTACTAACGTAGCCGCACCGGAAGTGACGAGGTCGAGGATTTTCATAAGTCAAGATTTTTTTCAGGACAGCCTGTGTTGGTGCCTGTGGTGTCTGCACTAACACCAATAATAGGGCACTATTCCTCCCACTGACACCAAGGATGGGGCACTGTTCATCCCACTGACGCCAATGATGGGGCACTGTTCCTCCCACTGACACTAACGATGGAGCACTATTCCTCCCACTGACACCAATGTTGGGGCACCATTTCTCCCAATGATACCAATGATGAGGCACTATTCCTTCCACTGATACCAATGATGGGGCACTATTCCTTTTGCTGACACCAATGATGGGGCACGATTCCTCCCAGTGATGGGAAACTGACACCAACAATGGGGCACTATTCCACCTACTGACACGGACGATGGGATACTATTCCTCCCACTGACACCAATGATGGGGCACTATTCCTCCTACCAACACCAATGATGGGGCACTATTCCTCCTACCGACACCAATGATGGGGCACTATTCCTCTTACCGACACCAATAATGGGGCACTATTCCTCCTACTGACACCAATGATTGGGCACTATTCCTCCTACTGACACCAATGATGGGACACTATTCCTCCTACTGACACCAATGATGGGGCACTATTCCTCCTACTGACACCAATGATTGGGCACTATTCCTCCTACTGACACCAATGATGGGACACTATTCCTCCTACCGACACCAATGATGGGGCACTATTCCTCCTATTGACACCGATGGGGCACTATTACTCCCAATGACACCAATGATGGGGCACTGACACTAACATCAGGGCACTATTCCTTCAACTGATACCGATGATGTGGCATTAATAATTCCCCACCAAAGATGGGACATTGTTTATTCCCACTGGCTAGGGTCCGCCCCCCTAAAGTCTGAAGCACAGTAAACTGGCCCTTTTTTTTAGAAAATTTGGAGACGCTTGCTCTACAGGATAGTTAGTATAGGACTGACATCAGACTTCTTTAAAGCCCAACTCTGGAATAAGTAAAGATCTGACCCTACAGTGTGGAGTTAAATGCTTAGTTTAGGACAGGGGTCTCCAGAGTGTCCGGTGTGCCCACTCCAAGATTTTATATCCAGCCCACAGAATAGGGTCAGTGGTGTATCCTCAATGTACACTGTTTGGAGATGATGGTCAGCAGAGGCTGCCCGCTTCTTATTTTACGGGGGAACTCTGATGGCGAGCCTAATGCAAGTTGGGACTCTATGGGGAACCCTTATGTAAGGGGGGCTCTATAGGGGGTCCTGATGTAAGGGGGGCTCTAATGGGAACCCTGATGTAAGGGGGAACTCTGATGGGGATCCTGATGTAAGGAGGATCTGTGATGGGGATCCTGACTGAAGGGGGGCTCTGATGGGGATCCTGATGGAAGGGGGTGTGCTAATGGGGATCCTGATGTAAGGAGGGGGGCTCTGATGGGGAACCTGATGTAAAGGGGGGGGGCGCAAATGGGGATCCTGATGTAAGGGGTGATTCTGTTGGGGGATCCTGATGTAAGGGGGGCTTTGGTGGGGATCCTGATAGAAGGGGGGACTCTGATTGGGATCCTGATGGAAGGGAAAACTCTGATGGGGACCCTGTTGTAAGGGGGGACTCTGATGTAAGGAGGGACTTTGGTGGGGACCCTGTTATAAGGGGGAGCTCTGATGGCTATCCTGATGTAAGGGGGGGCTCTGATGGGGATCCTTATGAAAGGAGGAACTCTGATGGGGAACCTTGATGTCAGTGGGGGCTCTAATAGGAACCCTGATATCAGGAGGGACTCTAATAGGGAAACTGACGTAAGGTGATCGTACCCCTGATGTTATGGGGTACCTTGATGTAAAAGGGGGCTTTGATGGGGAACCTTATCCGGGGGGGGGGGGGCTCTGATGGGAACCCTGATATAAGGTGATGGGAACCTTGATGTAAAGGCGGACTGTAATGGGGACCTTGAGGTAGTGGGTCTTACAGCAGGACAATGACCCAAAGCACATGTCAATAAGCACCCAGAAATAGTGTTTTTTTTTACTAGATCAGTATTTTTTACTAGGAAATTACTTTAAAAAAAGTTATAATGTTTGGGGATTATAAGAAATTTTCTATTAATAAATACTGATTTAAACTTGTAAACAAAGAGTGGCAGAAAAAGCCTGGTTTTCAAGTGGATATTTAATTTGTCAAAAGATGAAAACTGCATACATTAATATCTCCACCCGAAACCACCTTTCTTGACGCGTTTTATCGCTGCTGAAACATATCAAGGAAGATGGTTTCGGGTGGAGATATTAATGTATGCAGTTTTCATCTTTTGACAAATTAAATATAGAAAGAAGAACTACTTGGCAGTGCGAATTATATTTACTTTTCACTGTGGTAGCCAGCACCTGGGTTGTCCGTGTGGGTTGAAAGTAGCAAGTCTGGAGCGGGAGCCATTGGATATTGGTTTGGATATGTTCCTGTTATATGTCTCCATTAAGTATTGGTAAATCAAAAGAATGCTTTAAAAAGTAACTGTAATTTTTTTACCGTGTACGGCTAGCTTAAGACCTCCTCTAAACTGGGGGCGCTTTAGCGCTAAAAATAGCGCCTGAAAACCGCCTCTCGTGCCTCCCCAGTGTGAAAGCCCGAGTGCTTTAACACTGGGGCGGTGCGCTTGCTGAACGGGAAAAAAGTCCTGCAAGAAGCATCTTAGCGGCGCTTTACCGCTAACACCGGCACCGCCCCAGTGTGAAAGTACCGTAAGTATTCAAGGGACCACAGAGCGACCCCCCCCCCCCCCCCCCGCTCCTATTCATAACATAGGGTGTTGTGTTCTGTAAGCCACAGAAGAGAACCGGACAAAGCTGATAACATTACAGAGTGCACAGGACAGCACAATATTTTTTGAAAGATCACCGGGTATTTTTCTGTATTTATTGAACAGATGTTCATTGTAACTAAACTTTTTTTAATGATGTATCTAACAGACCAAAAAAAGTGAGATATTAACCACTTCCTGCCTGCGCTATAGCCGAAAGACGGCTACAGCTCAGGCTCACATTGCCGGGAGGGCGTCCATGAATTTTTTTTTTCCGTTTTCAACATTTTTTAACCTATGGCTGTTTGTACTGACAAATTTAGAGCGGTGCTTCACTCTGTTTTAAAAAAAAATAAAAAGTCAGCTGCTACGGATACTGCAAAAAAAGCCACACTTACCTGTCCATGGATTCAGCAGCGTCGTCACCTGGGCCAGTTTTTTGCCGTTCTTTGAGTCCTCGGCGCAGGCAGCCGGCTATGACTCCATGCAGCTTCACAGCTGGCTACCCACTACACATGCACAAACCATGCACAGTCTGCAGACTGCTGGGGGGGGGGGGGTGGGGGTGGAGATGGGGTGTGCCAAACTTCCATTGAAATGACCTTTTTCCTGGGAAAGGTTCAATCTGACCAGTTTTGAAAATTCATCCTTATTGGTGTTTTTGCCTGCTATGATCGGCAAATCTAACTGCACCCCTCCTGACTCTTCTCCTCTCCATTGCCATAAACTTGTATGTTTGCTCAGGCGTGTACAGAAAACCCGTGAAACAGTTGACCTTGATGGTAGAAAGGCCGTGCCCTCACACCGACCGCTTAACCACCTGCCGACCGCAATATATATATAAAACATACATTGAGGTCTGCAAGTGGTTAACCTCCGCTCAGGTTATCTTCAGCCATAACCTCGGTACAGTTTTTTTTTTCTGAATGCGAAAAGCTTTCTCATGAAACCGGTCTAAGCGGCTCATCTGCCGCTGAAACGGTTGTTGGGGATGCTCCCGCCACTGTTTCTCGGGCTTACCGTTTCCGCTAGTTCGCTGAATAAATGATCCAACGTTTAACACTCTTCATCGACTCTGACCTTGGAGGACAAGGTCCCGACATCACTTCCAGTCCAGGTTGGAAAAAAAAAAAAAAAAAAAAAATATATATATATATATATATATATATATATATATATATATTAAAGCGACAGATCAAAAAAAAGGTAAAAAAGAGACTTGGGGGTCTTTTTGAGGAAAGCTTCAGAATGGCAAAGATGTTTTTATTACAGATTAATTACTACAAATTATTACAAATTATGTCAGAAGACTGCAGTTCCTCTTTAACATCAGGGGCAATCAAAGAGTTAACTGTGTGCCTAAAATGTGCTTCCTAACTGTGGGGGGAGGTGCTTGTACTATGCTTTGCAGAAACACAGGATCCCTTCCCTACCGACAGAACAATGATCTGCCTTGTTTACATAGACAGACCACCGTTCTGCTTCTGTCCCGAATGATCGGTGGGTCTTGGCAGACATCGAGTCTGCTGGACCCGCTGATTGACTCCTGCTGGGTCCAATCACAGATCCGGAAGTGTAGGATCAGGTACCCGCCTTGCCGCCATATATGTACAGTAAAAACGATAAAAAATAAAAATAAAAAAAAAGATACTTTAGCTGTTAAGCGATTGTTTTCTGCAACTTTTAGTTCCTTGGGCATCATGACCTGACCCTGGGGGGGGCGTTGTGGCAGAGCTTGCCTTCTGTATTGTGCTTGGCTCAGGCTAAACTTCCTCTCTGTAGGCTATATTAGGACGGGATAGAGTGCAGTACCTGGCAGAGCGTCCTAGAAAAGCTGAACAAGTGTATGACACGCCGCCAACCTTCTCCGATAGCACAAGCCTCTCATATGCCAGCAGAGGGGTCATTTACCACGCAGCATTTTACTGAAGGACATCGCAGGGAAACCAGTTCTGTCTGCTGGACACTTTAGGGAATAAAAATGTTTTGAAATGTTTATACCGTTGGCCGTGGACCATACAAATGTGGCGGCTGTTTAACCATTTGCCTACCGGGCACTTTCACCCCCCCCTCCTGCCCAGGCCAATTTCCAGCTTTCAGCGCTGTCGCTCTTTGAATGAAAGTTGCGCGGCCATGAAACAATGTACCCAAACTGTTATCATTTTTTTTTCACACAAATAGAGCTTTCTTTTGGTGGTATTTAATCACCACTGGATCACCACTGTTTTTTTTTATTGTTTTGCTTTAAATAAATAAAGCTTTTTGCTTTATTTATTTTGTTTTGCTAAAAAAAGGAAAGCTGAAAATTTTGGGGAAAAAAAAAAGTTTTTCATAGTTTCTGTTATAAAATATTGCAAATAAATAATCTTTCTTCAAAAGTTTAGGCCAAAATTAATTCTGCCACATATCTTTGGTAAAAAAAATAAAAATAAAAAATCATTGTATATTATATTAGTCTGTAGGGAAGTTATTACCAGGAAAAAAGGTTTTCCCTTTAGTTCCACTTTTAAAGTGTTACTAAACCCACAACAGTAAAATCAGTCTGTATATGCAGTAAAGCATGCTTGTTGTTATACTCAATGTGGAACCTAAGGGGTTAATCCTCCACATTGTGTAAAAATGCTGTTTGATCCTGTCTTCTCTGATCCACCCCTTCTTCCACTGTCCCCAATTCATCTCCTCATAGTACAGATCCTTGGAGTCGAGCTGCACATGCTCAGTTTGGTGTGTTTTGCTAGAGAGCTTTTTTTCTTTTCTTGGGAGGGTGCATGTGATCAGCCCAGGGCCAATCAGCACTGTCCAGACAGAGGGTCAGGGGTCCTGCAGCCTCATAGGACAGTCAAAGGAGAATGAAATCTCGTCGTACAAGCTTTAACCAGAGACACTGATAGAAGTCACAAGACTGCTATATACTGCTGATGAGAAAAGGTATTTAGCAATTTATATTTGCTAAAATAATTGCATTTCCATGTTCTGTGTACTGTGGGAGACCAGATATAGTGAATGCAGGGTCCTGGGTTTAGTAACACTTTAAGGTACACAGGGGTCAAAATTGAACACTAAGCCTTAAAATGTCTAAAGGGCACACAGCCACTGACAGTCTCCCTTTCTTTCCTGAAATCTGGTGTCCTGGGAACCCCAGTTGCTAAAAAAAAAAGTGCTGGTGATTGGTCCAGTGCTGTCACATGGGGGTGGGCAGAGTTCTCAGCCCTGTGTAAGCTCCTGACATCAAATTGTATTCTAGCCATGTAGCATAAAAAGGTAAAAATTATTTTGCATTTCTGAAATTCTGTGTCACTGCCCCGCCCCCTGCCTTTGCTTTGCTAGTGAAGATCGATATGCTGGTAAGTCTCCTAAATACTCCCCCACCATCCACCCATTTATTAGCTTGCAGAGCAATGCACTAATCTAGTGCTGAATTTCACTTTGTTCAGCCTAACGCTGTGTTTTTGTTCTTGCAGTGAGTGTTACTGTTGGCGGCATACAGTACCTTCTCGGACTTTATGATACCGCAGGACAAGTGAGTATAACAGATAGTGAATGTCCTTTCTATGTATATATTCCATCAAGAACAAGAGCCGCACCGCTCCTCCGTCATTTCACGGTGGGCGGGCAGCAAGTGGTTAAAGTCCATCATAGCTGAAGTTCAGTCATGGCAGTTTTTCGCATAGTTACACTTGTCCGGCTTTGACAAACGTAAATATGTATGGGCCATACCTGACCAGTCCTCATGGAAGCTGGAAATCACTGTAGTAGGCACCGCTACTACAGTGTTCACCGCTAGCTTCCAGGTCCCATAAAAAAATACAAGGTGTTCTGTGAATGGAGGAGCACTGTGCCGAATGAGTGACCCCATGTTCATTACGGAGCAAGGCATCCACTCGTTTGGCACAGGCACCATTCCCAGAATGCCTTGCAGTTTTCTTAATATATGCAAGGCGCTCTCTGATTAGACTAGGTGGAGATCATGGCATCACTGCTCTGCCTCTCCACCTCATCCAATCAGAGAACGATTCATTGAGAAAATGTAAAGCATTCTCTGAATGGTGTCCAGGCCGAGCAAGCAACCTCCTGTGTTCACAATGCAGCAGGGCAGTCGCTCGGCACAGAACCTGGAAGCTAGTGGAGATCACTGGAGTAGTGGTGGTTAGTACAATGATTTCCAGCTTCTAGAGGGATTAGCCAGGTATGGCATATACATACTTACACTGGTCCAAGCTATACGAAAAAAGCCATCTCCAAACTTAAGCCTTAAATCTGCATCTAAGGTTACCCCGTCTACAGGATGACAAGGCTGCTGTGATTTTACTGCAGAATGAACAGCGTCACCCTGTTACAGGCAGTAGAAAAATAATAATTGCTATGAGGAAGGCTTTGGCCGAAACGCGTTCGATTTATGTTGGATTGTTCATCGCTGTTGTGCTTAATAAATCTTGTAAAGAAGAAGCTATTGGGTTGCCAGCTTATTTTTTGTACAGCAGAAAAATGATGGGTCTACTGGCAGGATCATTTTTATTTATTTATTTATTTTTTACTAGTAATGGGCGGCGATCACTGACTTGTAGTGGGACTGCGATATTGTGGTGGACAAATTGGACACTAACTGACACTTTTGACACTTTTTGGGGACCAGTGACACTAATACAGTGATCAGTGCTAAAAATATAAACTGTCACTGTACAAATGACACTGGCTGGGAATGGGGTTTACATCACGGGCGATCAAAGGGTTAAATGGGTGCCTAGGTTGTGCTCTCTCACTGTGTGGGGGGTGCTTTGACTAGGGGAAGGCATTGATCCTGTGTACCTGCTTAGCAGGAACACAAGATCAATGCCTTCCCCACTGACAGAATGACAATCTGTCTTGTTTACATTGTTCATGCACAGGACGAAGAAACAAGGCTAAGTGATTTAATTATGCATGAAAAGATAGGAACTGGGGTGCGGAAAAATGGCAGCGGGAGCTCTGGACTGATGAGCCACAATGTGAAATATTTGGCTGTAGCAGGAGGCAGTTTGTTTAGTAAAGGACTGGAGAGCGAAACAATAATGAGTATTGTGTGTGTGTATGAGTACAATAATGAGTATTGTGTGTGTGTGTGTGTGTATGAGTACAATAATGAGTGTTGTGTGTATGAGTACAATAATGAGTGTTGTGTGTATGAGTACAATAATGAGTGTTGTGTGTATGAGTACAATAATGAGTGTTGTGTGTATGAGTACAATAATGAGTATTGTGTGTGTGTGATTACAATAATGAGTGTTGTGTGTGTATGAGTATAATAATGAGTGTTGTGTGTGTATGAGTATAATAATGAGTGTTGTGTGTGTATGAGTATAATAATGAGTGTTGTGTATGAGTACAATAATGAGTGTCTGCAGGTAACTGTGAAACATGGTGGAGGCTCCTTGCACGTTTGGAGCTGCAGTTCTGCAAATGGCGTTGGAGATTTGGTCAGAATCAATGGTGTGGTCAATGCTGAGAAATACAGACAGATACTTATCCATCATGCCATACCATCAGGGAGGCGTGTGATTGCCCCCCACATCTATTCTGCAGCAGGACAACCACCCCCAACCATACAGCCAATGTCATAACCACTTGCTTATTGGGCACTTAAACCCCCCTTCCTGTCCAGACCAATTTTCAGCTTTCAGCGCTGTCACTCTTTGAATGACAATTGCGCGGTCATGCTACAGTTTACCCAAATGAAATTTTTATCATTTTTTTTCACACAGATAGAGCTTTCTTTTGGTGGTATTTAATTGCTGCTGGGTTTTTTATTTTTTGCTAAATAAAACAAAAAGTGTCCGAAATTTTGAAAAAAGAAACAAAAATGTTTCATAGTTTTGTTATAAAATTTTGAAAACAGATAATTTTTCTCCTTCACTGATGTGCACTGATGAGGCTGCACTGATGGGCACTGATAGGCGGCACTGATGAGGTGGCTCTGAGCGGCGGCACTGTTGGTTGGCACTGATGGGTGGCACTGAAGGGCACTGATAAGCTGCACTGATGGGCATTGGTAGGCACTGGTAGGTGACACTGATAGGCAGTACTGATCTGTGGCACTGATTATTAGACAATGATGGGCATTGATTGACAGCACTGATGGGCATTTTTATGGGCGGTACTGTGGGCACTGGTAAGGAGGCACTATGGACACTGGTAGGTGGTATTGGTAGGTGGCACTGGTAAGTGGCACAGTGGGCACTGGCAGGTGACACTGGTGGGCACAGCCGCGGCTTTCTGAGTGAGGGACCAATGTCCCTCTGACAGAAGCCGGTGATCGGCTTTTTTTTCCCCTCACGCTGACAGCGCGAGGAAAAAAAAAAATCGATTACCGAGCTTCTGTTTACATCACGTGATCAGCCGTCATTGGCTGACAGCTGATCACGTGGTAAGGGGCTGGGATCAACCCCTTACTCGGATCTGTGATCAGCCGAGTCTCATAGACTCAGTGATCACAGAGCGCGCCGCGCGCGACCTTGTTTGGGAGGACGTCCATGGACGCCCTCCTGGCAATTAAGGCCCGCGCTGCAGCCGTCTTTCGGCTATAGCGCGGACGTCAAGTAGTTAAGAACTATCTTCAGTGTAAAGAAGAACAAGGAGTCCTGGAAGTGATGGTTTGGCCCCCACAGAGCCCTGATCCCAACATCCCGGAGTCTGTCTGGGATTACATGAAGAGGCAGAAGGATTTGAGGCAGCCGACAACCACAGGAGATCTGTTGTTAGTTCCCCAAGATGTTTGGAACAACCAAGTTCCTTCAAAAACCTGTGTGTAAACATACCTAGAAGAATTGATGCTGGTTTGAAGGCAAATGGCGGTCACACCAAATATTGATTTGGATTTCTCTTCTTTTCATTTACTTTCCATTTTGTTTATTGATAAAAAAATAAATGAACTATTAACATTGCTATTTCTTAAAGCATTCTTCATTTACAGCATTTTTTCATACCTGCCTAAGACTTTTGCACAGTACTGTATGTATTCCGATTGTGTGGACTTCAGCTTTAAACTCCATCGCCTTATTCTGCATTTCACTTTGAAACTGAACAGAAAAAAAAAAACCCTCATTTGGATAAATCGAGTAGAATAGCTGCAGTTTGTGTAGCACAGATGAGGGGTATTATCTAGTTATAGCACATAGAATGTCATCTGCCATCTCATTGTAGAAGGGAGCGAAGAGAACATTGTATTACTCTGAGCAGAGGGAAAGGATCTTTACAAACGCATGCAAGAATCTCATTTTCTTTGATCATTATTCTCTCCGCTGAACATTTATGGCAACACAGAGCATATTATGCAGGGTAGCTACACAGCCCGTTCCTATGCTTGGATGGTTTACATATTGAAATGTGCCGTGTTTATATATCCACGATGTTCATGGAGTATTCGGAGCTCTGTCAGGTCAGTGCTAAGTGGGTTTGCCTTGGCCATTGCTCAAAATTTATCAGCTGGCTTCTTCAATCCAAGTGAAACTTCCATGACATTTTGGCCTAATTTATCAAAGTGTCTGAAAAGGAACCGTCTCTGTTTCCTTGTATCATCTAGTGGGATCTAAAGCCATACCTCCCAACTTTTTGAGATGGGAATGAGGGACACCTATCAGAAAAAGTATGCAGGCATAGGACACACCCCTTGCCACGCCCTCTTAAAGGAGAATTGTGCAAAAAAACAAGATTGGTTAAACCCACAAGTGCTAGTCCATCACTATTCCTTTATATTGGCTTTTGGAATTTACAAATGCAGCAATTTAGAAATCAGATGAAAGGTTTAGCACTGGGAAACACTTTTTGATAGATAAAAAGTGCATTTTATATACATCTATACAGATCAGACCAAAATGAGGGACAAATGAGGAGGAAAGAGGGACAGAGGGACATTGCTCCAAATCAGGGACAGTCCCTCGAAATCAGGGACAGTTGGGATCTATGTCTAAAGCATAACTAAACCATCGCCTCCTGTCCAGTAATGCAATGTCCACAAGCTCCTTGGGCAGCGCCATTCTCTTCTCCCAGCTTCTTCGGGGGCACAGGGTCTTCGGCATTCTTGATTGGCCAGGCTGTGATGATGGAACTCCTGCACATGTGCACCAGAGGTTCATCCATGCTGGCATCAAGGTGTGCCAAGATGTATACAAGAAAAAGAACCGCTGCTCCAGGTGTATAAAGATAAGGATGATTGGAGTATCTTGCAGAGTGCTAGCCCCGGAGAGACGAAAGAAATGGCTGCACATCCAGAACTTCCGATTGCCTTTTATTTTGCTTCACAAAGATAACACCAAAGACCCCAAACCGTGGTCACGTAGACGCGTTTCACACAAACATCTTGTGCTTAATCATTAAGAGTAATGATTGCAATGAATGGGCAGTGCTTCCGAAGCACCGCAACACGGGAGTTTTGAACCCCTTTTCAGGGGTTAAAAGCGCCCCGCTAGCGGCATGAAAAGTGGCGCAAAAGCACCACCTAAACACCACTTACCGCGAACACACGGGTGGCCTCAGTGTGAGCGATACCATGTTACCACCTGCCTGGTGTAACTGGCTGCCTGGGTGTCCATGAATAGTAGTCGTTCCCACTCCCCCAGGTACAGATTGGCGTATGCCGGTGCGCAACCAGTGCCCATGGCAACGCCCTGGACCTGGAGGTAGTGGGAACGACCCTCAACCAGATAGAACACCTTTGGGATGAATTAGAGCGGAGGCTGCGAGCCAGGCCTTCTCGTCCAACATCAGCGCCTGACCTCACAAATGCGCTTCTGGAAGAACGGTCAAACATTCCCATAGACACACTCCTAAACCTTGTGGACAGCCTTCCCAGAAGAGTTGGAGCTGTTATAGCTGCAAAGGGTGGGCCAACTCAATATTGAACCCTATGGAGTAAAGCCTTGTACACACGGTCAGATTATTGGACGAATTTTCGTCAGTTTTTTGTTGGATGCTGGTCTCAAATGGAAAGTGAAGAGGGTTCTCGCCATCAGAAAATTTTCTGACGACAGAATTCAACATCAGAAGTGACGTAACGTGTTGAATTGTTTTGTATGTGTTCTCTCATTTCTGAGCATGCCTAGTCTTGCTCTTCAGATTTTTTTTTTGGCAGAAAACCGTACTAATGAAAAGAAAATCGGACGTTGTGGTCACATCAGACAAAAATTTTGGAGCCTGCACATCCAATTTTTGTCTACCGAATATGCGAAATCAGCTGTTAAAAGCAGCGTACTAACGATCAGAAAATCGGCAGATCGTTCATCAGACGAAGTTTAACTTCAGATTTTCGGACTAAGACTGGGATGCCATTATGCTCATGTACGTGTAAAGGCAGGCGTCCCAATACTTTTGGTAATATAGTGTATATTTGTATGACAATTTAAAGCAGTTTATTGATATTAATTATTTATTTTTACTCTGTATACCAAAGGCTACGTTTTTTTTTGTTTTTTTGTGTTGATCATGTGACCAGCAACAGAGGACTAGAAGCTCCTCCTACTTATGCTTCCCTGCAGACAGGATGGGAAAGATCTGGGTCATGTGACAGCTGTATATGGATTAAGTAAAAAGGTACTTGTTGTAGATGTTTTTGTTTTTTTATTAGAATAATGACATAGTGTCATCATCCACATACAGAAATAGAAGGGATAATGTAAATTAAACAGTGTGTGTTTAGTATCACTTTAAATTCACAGACTGTTGGAAGTACATTATCTACTGCATTTATCAGCATATAACACACCGTAAAACACGCACCTTCATTTTAGGAGGGAAGTTTCAGGAAAAAAACTTAAATTTTAAATAAAGAACTTTGAAGCAAAATAAGGGTCAGTGCCCATCTGCAGCCTCACCATTGCCATCAATGCAGCCTGATCAGTGCCCATCTGCAGCCTCACCATTGCCCATCTGCAGCCTTATCAATGCCCATCTGCAGCCTCACAATTGCCCATCATTGCAGCTTGATTAATGCCCATCTGCAGCCTCACCATTGCCATCAATGCAGCCTTATCAATGCCCATCTGCAGCCTCACAATTGCCATCAATGCAGCCTGATCAATGCCCATCTGCAGCCTCACAATTGCCCATCATTGCAGCTTGATCAATGCCCATATGCAGCCTCACCATTACCATGAATGCAGCCTGATCAGTGCCCATCTGCAGCCTCACCTCAGATTACTGATGCCTCGGAGGGGACAGGGAGGGGGGCGGGACGAGAGCCGTCAGATTACATACAGCGAGAATCTCCTGTTTACTCGGCAGCCTCTTTAATGCAAAGTCCCGCCTCCTGGACCGGCTTCTATGATAGATAGAACAGTGGTCCAATGCCGGCCCAGGAGGCGGGACTTCCTATTACAGAGACCACTGAATAAACAGGAGATTCTCGCTGTATGTAATCTGACGGCGCTCGTCCCACCCCCCTCCCGTTCCCTCCTAGGCAGCACAAATTGCAGGATCGGCGTATAACACGCACACGCTATTTGCACCCGATTTTTAGGGTGAAAAAGTGCGTGTTATACACCAATAAATACAGTATATCAGTGATCGTTAACTTGTGATCTGCCTGACCTTTTTCTGCTCATCGGCTCTCCTTAGGGCACTTTCACACTAGTTCACTTCAAAACTGCCAGTAAAACACCTATGCGTTAATGGAGCGCTTTTGCAGTGCGGTCTATAAAGGACATGTGACTCAAAAACTGCAAAAATGATTAGTGGGGATGTTTTTGAGGCCCTTTTGATGCTGTATCCATTCATTTCAATGGGAAGGTGTGTTTTTGGTGTGTGTTTTTTTTAGCTCCCCAAATCTGCTCTAAAGATGCTGCAAGCAGGATTTTTGACACCCTAGGCGAAACCTCATTTTGCCGCCCCCCTTGGCTCCACCCCCTTTGCCCCGCCCATTCTATACCCCATCTTTTTAATGAAGCACCCATCAAATGCAGCCCACCAGCCCCCTTCAATGCAGCCTCACCAGTGCCCATCAATGAATGTTTGCTTGCTTCTATTCATTCGGGAGTCGGGACACAGACCCAGTCCTCCGACACTATGTGCGAACGGATTGAGGGCTGCCTGCAGATGCTGAGACGTATGCCGCGTACACACGGTCGGACTTTATGGCAGACTTTGTCCGGCGGACGGGATTTCGTCGGACAATTCGATCGTGTGTGGGCTTCAGCGGACTTTGTTTTCTCAAAAGTTTGACGGACTTAGATTTGAAACATGTTTCAAATCTATCCGACGGACTCGAGTCCGGTCGTCTGTATGCTAGTTTGATGGACAAAAAGCCACGCTAGGGCAGCTATTGGCTACTGGCTATGAACTTCCTTGTTTTAGTCCGGTCGTACGTCATCACGTACGAATTAGATGGACTTTGGTGGATTGTGTGTAGGCAAGTCTGTTCATTCAGAAAGTCCGTCGAAAAGTCCGCCGGGCAAAGTCTGCCGTAAAGTCCGGTCGCGTGTGTGCGGCATTAGTTGCTTGCTGCAGAGAGAAGAGAGTAGAAACACCAGTGGCTGCCTAGTTTGCCTAGTGGTAGCACCGGCCCTGGGGGCAACTATGGGGGATGATGTCTCTGGAGATGGCTGATGGTTTTCGGGGGCAATGTGGTAGAACAGGGGCACTGTGTGGGGAGCTGGGGGTAACTGTTGGGGATTGGGTCTCCAGAGGGGAATGGGGGGTCTTTTCAGGAGGCTGGGGGTTTTCCAGGTGCAATGTGGGAGACTGGAGGGCACGGTAGAGGCTGAGGGACACTGTTGGGTGCACTGTGGGAGGTTGACAGGCACTATGTGGGGAGCTGGGGGTAACTGTTGGGGATTGGGTCTCCAGAGGGGAATGGAGGGTCTTTCCAGGAAGCTGGGGGTTTTCCAGGAGCAATGTGGGAGACTGGAGGGCGCAGTAGAGGCTGAGGGACAATACATGGGGCACTATGGGTGGGGATCTGAAGGTTTTGCAGCAAGCTAGGGGGTACTTCTGGAAAATGTGGAGGTTGAGGGGCAGTTTATTTATAGTGAGACTCTACTTCAGATTAGCAAAGCCGAAATCCCAGGTGCTAGTACGGGAAACTTTGAAGTAGACCACCCTAAAGAAACGTAACTGTCACAGACTGCTGGAACTGTTTTCCTTGCCAGCTAGCTATGGCCTGCGATGGGACGTTGGGTCTTGCAGTTCCGCAGCAACTGGAAAGCCGCAGGTTGCCTAAGCTTGCAACAGAAGGACCATAAGCCCTTCTAGGTTTCATACATGTGTTCAAGGCTTACACCTAAGCAACCGTTACCACTGCCCTTTCATGGTTAAACATTGGATTCCTGCCCAGAACTTATTTTTGGCTCTGCTGGATGGTGTCACAAGCAGTAAAGCCAGACTAGAATTTCTTTTTAAACCACAGACGTAGCAGATGGCCTCTGATTTAAAGATCACAAAGGAAGAGGTGCCAGCTCCTACTCTAACCTGGGTGTGATGCCATCCACTCTACTAAACTGCTTAGAGAGCGAAATGGGAAAACGTTACTGAGAAGTCACAGCTGAAGTCACAGGAATTTTAGTAAGATTTGACTGCGACACACAGAGCCGTAGGAGATGAAAACCTTCATTTTGTACACATCTGGAAATGTAATTCCTCCGTAAATCTTGGATTTTGGATTTGTGAGAGGGTTTCCACCATAAAGTGATATTAAACCTCCAGTTTTTTTTTTTTAGCACTTTCAACAGCTGATCACTTTCTGAATATGCAGTTTCTTTATCTTTTAATCCTTCCTTATGTTCCTATTAAAAGCTGAATTCCCGGAATTCGGCTCCTTTCTAAAAAGTGAAGGCACACTTAGGGGTGGATTTACTAACGGCAAAAAGACTGTACACTTTGCAAAGTTGCTACAGAGCTTAGTAAATGAGCAGAAGCTCTGCTGACTTCCATCATCCAATCATGTGCACACAAAAATTATGTTTCTTCTTTTATTTTCCTTGCACGTGATTGGGTATTCTTTGCAAAGCTTTACCTCATTTACTAAGCTCTGGAGCAACTGCACTTTGCAAAGTGCGCAGTCTATTTGCCTTTCATAAACCCCTATGAGTTAACCACTTGCCGACCGTGCTATAGCCGAGCGACGGCTACAGCGTGGCTGGCCAGTTCTAGGAGGGCGTCATCCCCCAAACAGTTCCCACAAAGTTGGGAGCATGAAATTGTCCAAAATGTCTTGGTATGCTGACGCCTTAAGAGTTTCCATCACTGGAACTAAGGGGCTAAGCCCAACCCCTGAAAAACAACGTCACACCGTAACCCCCCCCTCCACCAAATGATTTGGACCAGTGCACAAAGCAAGGTCTATAAAGACATGGATGAGCGAGTTTGGGGTGGAGGAACTTGACTGGCCTGCACAGAGTCCTGACCTCAACCCGATAGAACACCTTTGAGATGAATTAGCGGAGACTGCAAGCCAGGCCTTCTCATCCAACATCAGTGCCTGACCTCACAAATGCGCTTCTGGAAGAATGGTCAAACATTCCCATAGACACACTCCTAAACCTTGTGGACAGCCTTCCCAGAAGAGTTGAAGCTGTTATAGCTGCAAAGGGTGGGCCAACTCAATATTGAACCCTACGGACTAAAACCGGGATGCTATTAAAGTTCATGTGCGTGTAAAGGCAGGTGTCCCAATACTTTTGACAATATAGTACATGTGAACCAAGTCCAAGGAGAAAATGACAACACTGTATATTGGATAAAAAGATATACTTTATTGAAAAGCATTTTCATTATTATACACCTTTTAAAATAAACCTGAAGATTTCCTTGAAGCCTGGCCGTACGTTGTGGCAGGTCTCATTTGCATGGCAGTTGTTTACGTTTTCTTGTGACTTTTCTGTATGATTGTTGGCTATGCCGAGGCTCATCAGTCTATAAATAGTTCCCCTTCCAACTTCATTTCCAGCCTGCTTGTCATTGTTTATTTACTGCTTGTTAAATCTCACGCTGTTTTCCTTTACATTAGTAAATCATAAAAATGGCCATTAAAGTGGATTCTGTTCTGCTGCGTGCCCGCCAGCGTGTGATCAGCGAGGCTTGATAATTGCCAGGACATGCAGTGCTAATTCTTGACCTTGCTGGTGAATGCTGTGTGTGCTGTCTATGTACAGAGGCTGTATACACTGTGCCGGGTCAGGGGAGCCATCACCGAACTCTACGTCCTGCAAGGGGCGCACACATCACCAACCCGCCTGGATAAAGGATCTATTCTATTTTTCCTATTTTTGTTATATTTGTTTTACTGCAAATAGAAATACTTTGTGCCCAGCACTTTCCCGTACCAGGAATCTCTCCTACAGTGCCTTGCAAAAGTATTCACCCCCCATTGGCTTTTTACCTATTTTGTTACATTACAGCCTTTAATTCAGTTTTTTTTTAATCTGAATTATATGTGATGGATCAGAACACAATAGTCTAAGTTGGTGAAGTAAAATTAGAAAATATATACATAAAACTATTTTTCAGAAATAAAAAACTGATAATTGACATGTGCGTATGTATTCACCCCCTTTGTTATGAAGCCCATAAAAAGCTCTGGTGCAACCAATTACCTTCAGAAGTCACATAATTAGTGAAATGATGTCCACCTGTGTGCAATCTAAGTGTCACATGATCTGTCATTACATGTCACACACCTTTTTGAAAGGCCCCAGAGGCTGCAACACCTAAGCAAGAGGCACCACCAACCAAACACTGCCATGAAGACCAAGGAACTCTCCAAACAAGTAAGGGACAATGTTGTTGAGAAGTACAAGTCAGGGTTAGGTTCTAAAATAAAATATCCAATTCTTTGATGATCCCTGATGATCCCTAGGAGCACCATCAAATCTATCATAACCAAATGGAAAGAACATGGCACAACAGCAAACCTGCCAAGAGACGGCCGCACACCAAAACTCACGGAGCGGGAAAGGAGGGCATTAATCAGAGAGGAGCACAGAGACCTAAGGTAACCCTGGAGGAGCTGCAGAGTTCCACAGCAGAGACTGGAGTATCTGTACATAGAATGACAATAAGCCGTACGCTCCATAGAGTTGGGCTTTATGGCAGAGTGGCCAGAAGAAAGCCATTACTTTCAGCAAAAAACAAAATGGCACGTGGGAGACTCCCAAAATGTATGGAGGAAGGTGCTCTGGTCTGATGAGACTAAAATTTAACTTTTTGGCCATCAAAGAAAACACTATATCTGGTGCAAACCCAACACATCACCCAAAGAACACCATCCCCACTGTGAAACATGGTGGTGGCAGCATCATGCTGTGGGGATGTTTTTCAGCAGTCGGGACTGGGAAACTGGTCAGAGTTGAGGGAAAGATGGATGGTGCTAAATACAGGGATATTCTTGAGCAAAACCTGTACCACTCTGTGTGTGATTTGAGGCTAGGATGGAGGTTCACCTTCCAGCAGGACAATGACCCCAAACACACTGCTAAATAACACTTGAAGTGGTTTAAGAAGAAACATGTAAATGTGTTGGAATGGCCTAGTCAAAGCCCAGACCTCAATCTAATAGAAAATCTGTGGTCAGACTTAAAGATTGCTGTTCACAAGTGCAAACCATCCAACGTGAAGGAGCTGGAGCAGTTTTGCAAGGAGGAATGGCCAAAAAATCCCAGTGGTAAGATGTGGCAAGCTCATAGAGACTTATCCAAAACGACTTGGAGCTGTGATAGCCGCAAAAGGTGGCTCTACAAAGTATTGACTTTAGGGGGGTGAATAGTTATGCACATTGACATTTTCTGTTATTTTGTCCTATTTGTTTGCTTCACAAAAAAAAAAAAACATCTTCAAAGTTGTGGGCATGTTCTGTAAATTAAATGATGCAAATCCTCAAACAATCCATGTTAATTCCAGGTTGTGAGGCAACAAAACACGAAAAATGCCAAGGGGGTGAATACTTTTGCAAGGCACTGTATATTATTTCATATCGACGTGGAGCTTACAGTAACCCCAAAAGTCCCCACTGTCAGTTGGAGGCAGAAATGTTCGTTACGAATCGAAATTTGGACTACATTCTCGTTATTCTGAGATTTGGATGTAGCCAAATCCCTGAATCACGATAGTAAGGAATTTGAATGAATCCCAAATAAATTATAACGAAAACAATGAATTCATTCATTTTCATTCGGATGATAGAATGGGATAGTTTGGGCCTTTTGTAATGTTAACCACTTAGGGACCAGGCCTATTTCTCAAACAAGTTTACAAGTTAAAATCAGGTTTTTTTGTACGAAAATGACTTAGAACCCCCAAACATTATATATATTTTTTCAAACACCCTAGAGAATAAAATGGCAATGTCATTGCAATACTTTGTCACATCGTATTTGCGCAGCGGTCTTACAAACGCAATTTTTGGGGAAAAAATACACATTTTTAAATTAAAAAATAAGAACACAGTACAGTTAGCCTAGTATTTTTTTATAGTGTGAAAGGTGATGTTACGCTGAGTAAATTGATGCCCAACATGTCACGCTTCAAAATTGCGCTCGCTCGTGGTATGGCGACAAACTTTGAAACTTAAAAAATCTCCATAGGCGATGTTTAAAAATGTCTACAGGTTACCAGTTTAGGGTTACAGAGGGGGTCTTTTGCTAGAATTATTGCTCTCACTCTAACGATCGCGGCGATACCTCACATTTGTGGTTTGAACACCGTTTACATATGTGAGCGCGACTTACGTATGCGTTTGCTTCTGCGTGCGAGCATGGCAGGACGGGGCACTTTAAAAAAAATAAATCTTATTTATTTTACTTTTAATTTTTTATTTTTGCACTGTCCCTTTAAAAAAAAAAAGTTGGATCACTTCTATTCCTATTACAAGGAATGTAAACATCCCTTGTAATGGAAAAAAAGCATGACAGGACCGCTTTAATGTGAGATCTGGGGTCAAAAAGACCTCACATCTCATATTTACACTTAAATGCAAAAAAAAAAATGTCCCTTTGCGGCCATTGGGTGGAAGTGACGTTTGACGTCTCTGCTGTCATCCAACATCATTCCCTCACTCGACACAGTGCCTCAGAGGGGAAGGATTGAATCTCGTCTACGCCGCTACCAACGGCTCCGGTAACCGACAGAGATGGCTGGAATGCAGTGGGGGGGGGGGGGGGGGCACCTCTCCCGCTGCCAATTAAAAGTGATCTTGTGGCGAATCCACAGCGGAGACCACTTTTATCTTAAAGCGGACCGCCCGCCATTTAAGAAAATACCGGGGTTATGGCAGCTATCTGCTGCCATAACCCCAGCTGTTAATGTCAAAGTACCGACGTATAAATGACTGTAAGCGGTTAAAATCGCAAGGAAGTCCTTTCTTTGTCTAATCTTTGCGACTTTGGCTGCGACTTTAGAGGGTTTTGTAAGCTCAATAATATGTGTCACATTTTGCATTGTTATGATTGGCAAAGCCAAAGTCACAAAGCCTGAAAGTCGCATGAAGTTGCACGCAAGCTGCAATGCAAAGTCGCACTGAAAGTCACGGGGCTTTGGGGTCGCAGCGGTGTGAACCGAGCCTTAATGTTTGAAGCATCCAAAATAACATAACCAATGAATCAGAATCTTCCGAAATAACTTTCGAAAATACGAATCGATTGGGAACAACGCATATACGAAACTAATTCTGAAAACGAATATGACAAAATGAAATGATTAAAGAGTAACTCCACTTTTGTTGAGAGAAGAACATTCCCCTCTGAGTGATCGATGTACATTACAAGGATTATAACAAACTTTGTTGCAGTTTCTTACCTTTTGTTATTCTGAAGAAATCCCTCTGCTGCTGCACCTGCAGGGCTCTAATGAGGAAAGCTGCCACGCCAGCATCCCTTTAGGCTGGGTTCACACTATTGCGAATTGGATGCGGGTTTCCCCCGCATTGGCCGCCAATTACCACTTGCCGACCGAATCACGTAGGAGTATAAAGGCAGAGTGGCTCTCCTGCGTTTTGGATTAAGTATCTAATATGTGATCCAGTACTTCCAGGTAGGGGGCGCAAACTAAGCTATGCTGTGATTAGTCACAGCACAAACCGGTCGGCGGTTGCTGGCCAATGATTGGCCGCCAGCACCCGCTGATCGGTGAAGAGGGTGACATGACCGGACCTGTGAGTGTAAACAATAGAGAGCTCCGTCCTGTCAGCCGGGATGTGGCGGTTTTTGTTACCCTGTCAGGCTCGGTTCACACTGGGGCGACTTGGGATCCGACTTGTACGCCCTCAAGTCGCCCCAAGTCGCCCCAGAAATAGTTTGAATGGGAGTGAACGCTAGCGTCTTAATAGACGCTACTGAAGTCGCTCCGACTTCAGAGCGTACTCCCTGTACTACTTTGATCCGACTTGGTAGGCGACCTGTACCATAGAAATCTATGGAAGTCGCCTCCAAGTCGGATCTCTCTGTAAAGTCAAGCGACTTTGCAGGGAAAACCCCTCCCTCCCCCCCTCCCTCGGGAAAACCCCTCCCTCCCCCCCTCCCTCCCAGAGAGCTGATTGGCCACAGGCGAAGTCGCCTGTCATGGAGGCGACTTCAAGTCGCCTTGTAATTTGCTAAAGTCGCGTCGAAGCCGCGTTGAAGTCGCCGTGCAAAGTCGCGCTGAAGTCGTGTTGCCCCAGTGTGAACCGAGCCTAAAGCAGAGAATAACAAGCGGCACATTCCTAAGTAAAAAGTGAATGCACCAAGCACTGTTAAGCCTCGTACACACAATCGGATTTTCCGCCGGGAATTGTGCGATGACAGGCTGTTGGCGGAAAATCCGACCGTTTGTGCGCTCCATCAGACAATTGTTGTCGGATTTTCCACGGACAAATGTTGGATGGCAGGCTTATAAATTTTCTGCGGACAAATGTCTGTTGTCGGATTTTCCGATTGTGTGTACACAAGTCCGTCTGACAAAAGTCCAAAGTACAAACACGCATGCTCGGAAGCAAGGACGAGCCAGAAGCGGTCGGTCTTGTAAACTAGCGTTCGTATTGGAGAATTAACATTCGTGACGCGGCAAATTATGAAATCTCGAAATGCAGCGCACAATTCTCTTCTTCTTTAATGGGATAATAATGAAGCTGCTTTGCTGGTGATACTGATGGAGTTATTGCAAACAAATTTTCAAAGGCTTTTTTTTTTCTAGTGATATCAAGAATAATATTATTATGTTTTTTATTTTTTTTATTATTTGGGCAAGTTACCACAACACCATTATCCCGTAGTTTATAAGATCAAAGATACAACTATGTTGGTGTCCCTTGTCAATTTTACATTGTCATTTTTTAAATATAACTGCTACTCCCAAACTGTCATTTGAAGTAAAACACATTGAGAAGTATTATTCTACACAATTTTTTTATTGTGCATTAAAAAAAGAAAACCAATAAAATTAGACATGATATCTGCCAATAGAACTTAACCAAAAAGTGCATTCTATGCATCCAAAAATATAGAAAATATACCAAATCAAATCATCATTATTCAACCAAAAAATAAAATAAAAGCCTCATGCATGTGTCCTACTTCTTAATATAGGGGGTCACCAATGCCAAGAGTTGGTGAAAGCAGGGGGTCCGCCATCCGGAGATAATTCTGAAAATCATCCGGATTATTCTCCTGGAGCTCCCGCAGCAAAGGCATGTGACATAATTGGTCACGATTAATAAAGCAACCAATTTTTGGTCCAAGAAATCCTCCTCCTCCTGTTCCTGGACTGGACTTGGGTCAAAGCAATAACTCCAAGGCCAATAATAAATAACACGTTATCTCCTCCGATTCCGCAACATGTCTGGTTGACTAACGGCCATTCAGAAACGAATTGAAAAGCACAAAATGAAAAACGCGAATCAACACTCACCAAACTTCTACTAACATGAAATTAGCAGAAGGAGCCCAAAGGGTGGCGCGTGACAATTGAACTTCCTCTTTATTAGCTCGTAGTACGTCACTACGTTGGGGTTGTTGGCCGACAATTCCTTGCCATTTGTATGCAAGACAAGTTCCTGGCCAACGGCCTTCTGACAAAAATCTGAGTTTTTGTCTGCGGGAAAATCCGATCCGATCGTATGTACGAGGCTTTAGGCACACATTTAATCGCCCTTGATGTTAACCCCTTTTCAGCCAGTGTCATTAGTACAGTGACAGTGCATATTTTTAGCACTGATCACTGTATATGTCCGCTGGCACCTGCCAGTCACTGGGAAGACACACAGGATGGAGCTCTACATACCCTCTTTCCCTGAAAATAAGACCTACAAGGACTTTAACTAGGGCTTATTTGGGGGGTAGGGCTTATATTGCAGCCATCACCGACAATCACACTAGGTCTTATTTTCGGTGGAAACAGGGTATGTAAACAAGGCAGAGCTCCGTTCTGACAGCAGGGATGTGATGGATTTTCTTTCCCTGCAAAGCAGGGAATGATATCCATCACTTCCCTTAGTAAAAGCAGCACACATAAACACTGGCTAGGCACATAGTTAGCCCTTTGATCACTCTAGATGTTTAACCCCTTCCCAGCCAGTGTCATTCGTACAGTGACAGTGCATATTTTTAGCGCTGATCACTGTATTAGTGTAACTGGATCCTAGAAAGTGTCAGTTAGTGTCAGATTGCTTGCCATACTATCAGTCTTGCTGACCATTACTAATATAATTAGACGCAATAACTTTTGCGCAAACCAATAAATATACGCTTATTGGGATATTTTTACCAAAAATATGTAGCAGAATACATATTGGCCTAAATTTATGAAGAAATTAGATGTTTTAAATTTTTTTATTGCATATGTTTTATAGCAGAAAGTAAAAATATTGCTTTTTTCCGCCCCAAATTTTCCTCTTTTCTCATACCTTTTTCTGTACCCCAGATGTCCCCCCCCCCATCCTCAGGGACTCCAATGCCTATGGGTGAGGTACCTGCTCACACTTGTACATTCTGATCATATCTCTTAAGGTTGTTTCTGGCTGCAATCCAGGTATAGAGCACACTTTAGGAAAACAGCAGCATGTTCTATGGCAAAGTGAATCATATCTTGGCATCTACAAGGTCAAACAGCGGACTCTCAGCTGCTCTACATATCATGAAAAAGGGGAGCTTCTCTAAGAACTGTCTGTAAGCAGACTCCTATGTAGCCGGTATTCCTGATCTTCATAGGGGTTTAGTCACACCCATTTGCAAATATACTATCACCGGCCACTTTATTAGGTACACCTGTTGAATTGCTTGGTAACACAAATTGCTAATCAGCCAATCACACGGCAGCACCTCAATGCATTTAGGCAACTAGACGTGGTGAAGACTACTTGCTGCAGTTCAAACCGAACTTCAGAATGGGGAAGAAAGGGGATTTAGGTGACTTTGAAGGTGGCATGGTTGTTGGTGCCAGACGGGCTGGTCTGAGTCTTTCAGAAACTGCTGATCTACTGGGATTTTTCACACACAACCATTTCTCGGGTTTACAGAGAATGGTCCAAAAAAAAAATATCCAGTGAGCGGCAGTTGTGTGGAGGCAGACTGGTTGGAGATGATAGAAAGGCAACAGTAACTCAAATAACCTCTCGTTACACCCAAGGTATGCAGAATACCATCTCTGAATGCACAACACATCAAACCTCGAAGCAGATGGGCTACAGCAGCAGAAGACCACATCGGGTGCCACTCCTGTCAGCTAAGAACAGGAAACTGAGACTACAATTCTCACAGGATCACCGAAATTGGACAATAGAAGATTGGAAAAATGCTGGGACACAGATGTGTCAAACAATAAACTGACAGGGGTTATAACCCTCCCTTACTCTATCCAAAATGGAAAAAAAAAAGGTTTTCCTATAATTTTACTACTTTGGGGAGTGGGCTCCCTCCAGACACACCTGCCCTTAATCTATCCACTGCTATATGGGAAACAAAATGATGGAGTTAGGACTGCAGTACACTGGGGTGCCTTGACATGGCCACTGCAGCTTACACTCTACACTCACCGGACACTTTATTAGGTACACCTTGCTAGTACCGGGTTGGACCCCCTTTTGCCTACAGAACGGCCTTCATTCTTCATGGCATAGATTCAATAAGGTGTTGGAAACATTCCTCAGAGATTTTGGTCCATAGTGACATGATAGCATCACACAGTTGCTGCAGATTTGTCGGCTGCACATCCATGATGAGAATCTCCCGTTCCACCACATCCCAAAGGTGCTCTATTGGATGAGATTGGATGAGATCTGGTGAGTGTGGAGACCATTGGAGTACAGGGACCTCATTGTCCAGTGGTGAGATGATTGGAGCTTTGTGACATGGAGCATTATCCTGCTGGAAGGAGCCATCAGAAGATGGGGACACTGTAGTCATAAAGGGATGGACATGGTCAGTAACAATACTCAGGTAGGCCGTGGTGTTTAAACGATGCTCAATTGGTACCAAGGGGCCCAAAGTGTGCCAAGAAAATATCCCCCCCACCATTACACCACCACCAGCCTGAACCGGTGATACAAGGCAGGAAGGATGGATCCATTCTTTCATGTTGTTTACACCAAATTCTGACCCCACCATCTGAATGTCGCAGCTGAAATCGAGACTCATCAGACCAGGCAACGTTTTTCCAATCTTCTATTGTCCAATTTTGGTGAGTCCTGTGCAAATTGTACCCTCAGTTTCCTGTTCTTAGCTGACAGGAGAGGCACCCGATGTGGTCTTCTGCTGCTGTAGCCCATCTGCTTCAAGGTTTCATGTGTTGTGTGTCCAGAGATGGTATTCTGCATACCTTGGATGTAACGAGTGGTTATTTGAGTTACTGTTGCCTTTCTATTGTCTGGAACCAGTCTGCCCATTCTCCTCTGACCTCTGACATCAACAAGGCATTTTCGTCCATAAAACTGCCGCTCACTGGATAGTTTCTCTTTTTTTGGACCATCCTCTGTAAACCCGAGAGATGGTTGTGCGTAAAAATCCCAGTAGATCAGCAGTTTCTGAAAGACTCAGACCAGCCCGTCTGGCACCAACAATCAATGTCACTTAATATCCCCTTTCCTCTCCATTCTGATGCTCGGTTTGAACTTGAGAAAGTCGTCTTCACCACGTCTAGATGCCTAAATGTATTGAGTTGCTGCCATGTGATTGGCTGATTAGCAATGTTTGTTACCAAGCAATTGAACAGGTGTACCTAATAAAGTGGCCGGTGAGTGTATGGGGGGTTAATTTACTAAAGGCAGTTGCCTTTAGTCTGTGTACTTTGCAAGGGCAGTTGCTCCAGAGCTTAGTAAATGAAGTAAAGCTTCACTGCAAAGAATACCCAATCACATGCAAGGAAAAAAAACTGCATTTTTGCTTGCACATGATTGGATGATGGAAGTCAGCAGAGCTTCTGCTCATTTACTAAGCTCTGGAGCAACTGCACTTTGCAAAGTCCACAGTCTATTTACCTTTAATAAAGAAAACTCACTTATTCAGGGAAGCCTATCCCACACCCACCTAACAACCCCATCAAATCATTCCCCGCCTCTATTACCTTTTGTACCGCCACCCCCTCCCTTTAGAATGTAAGCTCTACGAGCCGGGCCCTCCTGTCCCTTCTGTATTGTACTGTAATTGCACTGTCCCCCCCTCTACATTGTAAAGCGCTGTGTAAACTGTTGGCGCTATATAAATCATTAATAATAATAATAATAATCTATGGACAGCTGAGGTTTCTGTGCAGGGAGTGCGCTCTTTCTGCGCTCCCAACTACAGTGGTCACATGATGGGGCAGTCTATCGTGTCTTCCTCTGGGGCATAAAGACCCAATTAAAGGGACACTGGGGCAGGACAGGATAGGGTTAATGAATGAATAACTGATGATTGAATAGTCATTTGTGTTTTTTTTTTATACCTGGAGTTCAGCTTTTACCATACAGCTCGGTAAGATTTGAATATTGCCTGTGCCGGGGGCACGTGGCGTGTGGTGGGCAAACGTTCAAGGTGCTCCCTTTTGTTACTTGTGCTTTAGCTGGACTTTTGGGTGATGTGCATAGAAAGTAATAAACTTCGTATGACGCCATCACAGTGATATGATCTCCCATATTTCAGCTGACTATTAATCATGACTTCTTTTTCCAGGAAGATTACGATCGGTTGAGGCCATTATCTTATCCCATGACAGACGTTTTCCTCATCTGCTTCTCCGTGGTGAATCCGGCCTCCTTCCAGAACGTGAAGGAAGAATGGGTTCCGGAGTTAAAGGAATACGCACCAAACGTACCTTTCCTGCTGGTGGGAACTCAGGTAGAGTGTTAAAGGGGAACTCTGTTTACGTTCCAAAACTTTCTGTCCTTTCTAATGAGAGAGATTTTTAGCCTATTTGCAGGTTTTATCTCCATTATGGAAGGTGGGAGAGCTGTTAAAATGCAGATCAACGTATCTTCTTAAACTAACACTCAGAATTAGGGTTGCACCGATACTAGTGTCGGTATCAGTGACGATACCGAGTATGTGCACAAGTATCGATACTTGTGTAAATGCACTGATACCTGAAGCCAATACTTTCACGCTCGGCTCTTTGAGCTGTCAGTGGGTCTCCCCCGTGTTAAAGAAGTCCGGTAATTGGAGCTGTCAAAAAAAAAAAAAAGCAGCCGGCAATGTTTATTAACAACATTGCTCAGCCACTGACACACTAGAATAAAAAGAAACATTGTTTCTTTTTGTATCTTTCTGTTTCTTCATCTGCAGATCAAAGGGATGAACAAATGTTCCTCTGTTTAAATCCTTATTACCCTTAATTTACTCTAATCAGTCTTAATTAACTCCCTATTCTCCTCCATTTCATTATTATTTTCTTGCTTTTTTGTTTTTTTGTTCACGTCTATTTTATAAACGATAAACAATGAAAACTTTTTTTTTTTTTGTTTGCTTTGTTAGTGAATATTTTTACATATATATATTAACATTTAGTTACACATTTCACATTGAAAAAGCGCAAAATTAAAAAAAAAAAAAATCTATTTCATTTGTAAATAACTTTTCAATGCTTTGTACCATTGCTGACAGCTGACGTGAAAACAAAACAGTTGCGGTAGGTATCGGCGAGTACTAAAAAAAAAATATCGGTACTTGTACTCATTGTAAAAAAAATTGGTATTGTTGCATCCCTACTCAGAATACTTTATTGTCATACCCACCTTGCTTTAAGATTATTGGCTGTCAGCAGGGGCCATGTCGTGTTTATGCCTTTCCCCACTATTGAAATGTTAGCGACACATTAAAGGTTAAGTCCACCTTTTGCAAAAAAAAATGCACCCACATTTGCAGAAAAAAAAAACTTTTTAAAAACTTTTTTAATTATTTTTATTAAATTTTAATACATTTTTATTATTTTTCTTGCATATGAGCCTGCAATGCAAATGACGTAGTTTTCAGGGAAGGCCTTGCATAATTCAGCAGGACAATGCTAAACTGCATAGTGCATCTATGACAACAGCATGGCTTCGTAGTACAGTGGAGCCTTGGATTACGAGCATAATCCGTTCCAGGAGAATGCTTGTAATCCAAAGCACTCGCATATCAAAGCGAGTTTCCCCATAGAAGTCAATGGAAACGAAAATAATTTGTTCCACAGTGACTTCTATGGTATGCAATACCGCATGTGGCCAGAGGTGGGAAGAGGGTGCTGGAGAGACTCGGACACCGCTCGGAAAGGCTCGGAAACGGAGTATTTCCAAGTGTTTCAGAGTATTTACGAACGGCCCCGAGTGTCACCAGCGCCCCCACACCTCTGGCCAAATGCAGTACTGCACACCGCAGAGGCTTGATTCCTGCTCGTTTTGCAAGACAACACTTGCAAACCAAGTCGGGATTTAAAAAAAAAAATTGCTCGTATTGCGAAACGCTCGTTAACCGCGTTACTCACAATCCGAGGTTCCACTGTAGAAGAGTCCGGGTGCTTAGCTGGCCTGCCTGCAGTCCAGACCTTTCACCAACTGAAAATTACGAGCGCATCTTGAAATGAAAAATACAACAAAGAAGACCCAGGACTGTTGAGCAGTTAGAATCCTCTAAGAATTTTTCACCTTAATGCATAGGATGCATTAAGGTGAAAAAACACGAGGGTTTACAACCCCTTTTAACTAATCTTCACGCCATAAATTCATTTTTTAATGTGCAAAAAAATGTGCAAAAACATCCCTGGCACTGAAGGGGTAAATCACTGGATCAGTCCGATGCTTTGCCTTAATCAGCTCAGAATCTGCCAATCCTTACAATAAAAAAAGGCCTCTGTGACACAGCCCCGCTATAAACATGCACTTTCAAAGTCTTCGGAGCAGTTTTTCAGATGAAGTAAAAGGTATCTGGGTCAGCTCATTTCATCTGGCCGTGATGAAAAGCGTTCTGCGTTTTGGTTCTCATTAAATGTCTTATAATATGTGATTCTCCAAAGAGGGCACGAGGGCATAGTCTGCACCATCGCTCTGTGATACCGCTTCCTCATTCTTCTATTTGATTTTTTTCTTGTTTCCCGATTTATGAAAAAAAAGAGACCAAAAAAAAGAATTTAATTTGAATGCTTTGCTTTGCAGATCGACCTCCGAGATGATCCCAAGACTCTAGCAAAACTAAATGATGTGAAGGAAAAACCCATTACCAGCGAGCAAGGGCATAAGTTGGCGAAAGAGGTAAAGAGACGGATTGTTTTTGATTGTTATGAGTGGAGTACTTTGTAGTCCCGGCTTCATTGTATATCAGATGTATTTGTTGTTTTGTACTAGACAGGTGAGGTTGGTTTAATAAAGTCAAAGTGGAGCCATTGTGCATATCGGCCAATCAGAATGCTTGATTCCAGGGCTGGATTTCTATCATTGGAACCTGTAGGCACACAACCTTTGGCACCTGAAGTAGCACCCCTCTTATAGCATCCCGCCCAAAGTAATCGCTGTGCTGGTATAAAAAGCCCCCTAAGCGAAATGCCTAAAATAACCACCTAAATTTGAGGTTGCGTGATGCGTTGGGTCCTGCGTCTGCCATCTTTTTCCTTGCAGAGGAGGGCCCTGTACACGTCAGCTTCAGTACCGTGGGCACTCCCTCTTGATTTCTTTCTTTTGATTGCTCACGCAGGTACTGCTGGCCAGTAACTCTCCAGCAATTAGATTCACACAGGAAAGCTCTATTGTGAGTCTATTCAGGGTTCCTATTTTAACTGAATCCCTGATGAAGGGGGAGTTTTTTTCTGACCCTCGAAACACGTTGGAAGTTTTTTTTTGTATAAATGAATTTGGAATCTTATTTTGTGGTCTGGTGCTCCTTCCATTAGTGCATGTTTTTTTTTTTTTGGTAACCCACTGGGGGGTAGCCTTTTCTGTTATGATCAGCCTATCTGAGCCAGTGAGCCCTCCGAACGTTTTTGTCCCTTTCACTACTTAATATGAGCTCACGAGTCCCAGCACCTCTTGGATGCTTCTTTCTTCATTGGACTTCCTATTGGTTGTCCATTGGCGGGGTCCAATGGACAACCAATAGGAAGTCCAATGATGGCTGTCTCAGCCTGTTAGTGAGCCGCTCCCCGCCCCTCCACAGCTCAGCGCTCCAGGGAGCGTGGAGGAGAGTGACTGACAGGCAGCATCTCTCCGCTCGGGGAGGTGAGAGAACCGAGCCATCGGTGTTCGGTGGCTCGGTTCTCAGTACTGAGGCAGCGGGGGACAGATGCAGCATCCACTTAGGTAAGTATGAATAACCATAACCAAAAAAAACTTTTCTCTTAACTACTGCGTTTTTTTTTTTCTCGTGAATTATTATTAAACTTGCGCTATATATATATATATATATATATATTATATGATATTACCAAAAGTATTGTAAGGCCTGCCTTTACATGCACATGAACTTTAATGGCATCCCAGTCTTAGGGCCCTTTCACACTGGGGCGGTTTGCAGGCGCTAATAATAGCGCCTGCAAACCGACCCGAAAGTGCCGCTGCTTTGTATCCAGTGTGAAAGCCCCGAGGGCTTTCACACTGGAACGATGCGCTGGCAGGACGGGAAAAAAAGTCCTGCTAGCAGCATCTTCGGAGCAGTGAAGGAGCGGTCTATATACCGCTCCTGCCCATTGAAATCAATGGGACAGCGCGGCTATACCGCCGGCAAAGCGCCTCTGCAGAGGCGCTTTGCGGAGGTTTTTAACCTTTTCTCGGCCGCTAGCGGGGGGTAAAACCACCCCGCTAGCGGCCGAATACCGACGGTAAAGCGCCGCTTACAATAGCGACGCTTTACCGCCGACGCCTCCCCCACCCCAGTGTGAAAGGGGCCTTAGTCTGTAGGGTTCAATATTGGATTGGCCCACCCTTTGCACCTATAACAGCTTCAACTCTTCTGGGAAGGCCGTCCACAAGGGTTAGTGTGTCTTTGGGAATGTTTGACCATTCTTCCAGAAGAGCATTTGTGAGTTCAGGCACGGATGTTGGATGAGAAGGCCTGGCTCGCAGTCTCCGCCCTAATTAATCCCAAAGGTGTTCTATCGGGTTGAGGTCAAGACTCTGTGCAGGCCAGTCAAGTTCCTCCACCCCAAACTCGCTCATCCATGTCTTTATGGACCTTGCTTTGTGCACTGGTACGCAGTCATGTTGGAACAGGAAGGGGCCATCCCCAAACTGTTCCCACAAAGTTGGGAGTATGAAATTGTCCAAAATGTCTTGATATGCTGACGCCTTAAGACTTCCCTTCACTATAACTAAGAGGCCAAGTCCAACCCCTGAAAAACAACCCAACACCATAATCCCCCCTTCACCAAATTATTTGGACCAGTGCACAAAGCAAGGTCCATAAAGACAAGGATGAGTGAGTTTGGGGTGGAGGAACTTGACTGGCCTGCACAGAGTCCTGACTTCAACCCGACAGAACACCTTTGGGATGAATTAGAGCAGAGACTGTGAGCCAGGCCTTCTCGTCCACATCAGTGCCTGACCTCACAAATGCGCTTTTGGAAGAATGGTCAATCATTCCCATAGACAAAATCCTAAACCTTGTGGACAGCCTTCCCAGAAGAGTTGAAGCTGTTATTGCTGCAAAGGGTGGGCCATCTCAATATTGAACCCTAAGGACTAATGCCCTGTACACACGGTCGGACATTGATCGGACATTCCGACAACAAAATCCATGGATTTTTTCCGACGGATGTTGGCTCAAACTTGTCTTGCATACACACGGTCACACAAAGGTGTCGGAAAATCCGATCGTTCTGAACGCGGTGACGTAAAACACGTACGTCGGGACTATTAACGGGGCAGTATCCAATAGCTTTCGTCTCTTAATTTATTCTGAGCATGCGTGGCACTTTGTGCGTCGGATTTGTGTACACACGATCGGAATTTCCGACAATGGATTTTGTTGTCGGAAAATTTTATAGCAAGCTCTCAAACTTTGTGTGGCGGAAATTCCGATGGAAAATGTGTGATGGAGCCCACACACGGTCGGAATTTGCGACAACAAGGTCCTATCACACATTTTCCATTGGAAAATCCGATCGTGTGTACGGGGCATAAGGGTGGGATGCCATTAAAGTTCATGTGCGTGTAAAGACAGGCGTCCCAATACTTTTGGTAATATAGCGTAGCAAGTCGCAGTTTTAAAGATGCGCTACTGCCACCTGTCCTTTCTGCCTCTGCAAAAAGCTTATCGTGATTCACATCAAATTTTGGCTTGCTACCACCCCAAAGGTCGCCTGGCAACTCGGGGGATTCTGTGTGCTCAGGATTACACAAGTCATTGCAGACGGCTCCAGGAATCTGATTGGTTGTTATAGGCAAGAGAGCGCTCCGCTATTGTCCAAGTGTTCATAATCCAGCCTGCAAATGTTTTGTACATCTTGTTACCTTTCTGTCGCGTGTAATTGTATTCTATGTACAGCCTCCAACAATCCGTACAGCAGGCATGAGATCCAAAGCTTGCAATTTTCTTTTCTTGCCTACTGAACAGGAAGAGAAATTGTGCAAAGTGGTCCCATTTCAAGGACAATGTATGTTCTCGTCATCTTTTTTTCTGGGCAATTTAACTTTACTGTTCGAAAATATAGTTCTCGTCTCTGAACTTCTGTCTGTGACAGGGGCCGTTCCTTCAAGTCTACTGAGCAGAAATCAGCAGTTTATATAATTTTGCCTTTTTTTTTTGCACATGTACAGTGTTTTTTTTTATTTTTTTTATATATATATATATATATATATATATATATATATATATATAAAGAAAGCCTTGGCTGTTTTATTCTTCATTAGCAATACCGAATCTTTTGATTGATGAGACAATTATGGGGCTGTGATTGCTGACCTCCTTCTGAACACGCTAGTTACACTTATGCAGCGTACACACGGTCGGACTTTTCGACCGGACGCCGACGGACCAAATCCGGCGGACAATCCAATCGTGTGTGGGCTTCACCGGACTTTTCCAGTCGCAAATCTGACGGACTTTAGATTCGGAACAGGCTTCAAATCTTTACGTCGTAACTCCACCGGACCCAGAAATCCGCTCGTCTGTATGCTAGTCCGACGGACAAAAACCCACGCTAGGGCAGCTATTGGCTACTGGCTATCAACTTTCTTATTTTAGTCCGGTGTACGTCATCACGTACGAATCTGTCGGACTTTGGTGTGATCGTGTGTAGGCAAGTCCGGTCGTTAAAAAGTCCGCCTAAAGTCTGCTGGAAAGTCTGTCGGAGCAGTCCGGTCGAAAAGTCCGCCCGTGTGTACGTGGCACAACCCTCTGACCCCTGTGCTTTTCAGTGAGCCCAAAACAGGTACCCAGTGAAGTTGGAGTGTAATCAGAATTCCTTATCTGACTACTTTTTTCCAGGTCACTGAATAGAAGTAGAAGAGGGTCACCATGACTGCCAGGCAACTAGCATTTTTAACTAGTTCAGCTCTTCGGACGTACATAGTATGTCCAAAGAGTGAACTGTTAAATCACAAGCTGATGGCTGCAGCAGCCATTAGCTTGAGATCCATTTGTTCAGCAGGCCGTGGGGCTAGAAAAGTGATGTTGCGGTTCCCTAGCCATGTGACTTGATGAAGGGGTCCTGCCAGGCTTCCGAAACGTTTCTGCTAAAATGATGTAATGGCTGAATAAAGCATTGGACCTGTTCTGGAGATCCTTGGTGGGCTGGTGACATCCTCTCCCTCTGGGGTAAGGAAGTGGTACAACACCTGTCAGGTTCTTCTTGCCGTGTCCCTTCCCGTTGTTTTCAGGACAAAAAGTAATGGGAAATTAAAACTAGAACAGGAGGTGAGGGGGAATCTTCCAGTGTGGACAACTGTTCTGATAACAACTTTGGCCTGGAAGTGAAGTGAGATCTCCCCAACGGGGCACAGTCAAAAAAAAAAAAAAAAAACCTGATGGGGATTTTAATCCCTCTCTATCCAGAAACTAACATTTTGGCTATAGAAAGTTGCACATGTAAGTACATAGTTTGATAAACAATCCCAGTTGCTAATAAAGATTAAATATTATATAGTACAGCTACAGGGCTTATGGGAGATTTGGTATCAAATAGGGCCTGATATTAAGGGGCCAACTGTGTTAAAGTTCAGTAAAAAAAATATTAAAAAAGCACTGGAGATGGTTGCTGCTCCTCTGGACCGAGTCTCGAGTTACCTAATGACGGATCAGAAATAGGCAGATGAGGACGCCACCATCTGAGTGTAGACTGTTTTTATAACCAGTATTAAAGGCAATAATGCACTCACTGCATAATTAGGTCAGCATATTGTAAATCCAAGATGGAAATGTATATGGTGGCAGCCTTAGCCAGCAGAGGTCAATGCAGGTAAATGCAGAGCTGCTTCTCTGGACCAGGTCTTGAATTATCTAATGACATTTGAAAAACAAAAACAAAGAAAGAACTGTTTTTATAACCAGTATTAAAGGCAATTATGCACTCACTGCATAATTAGGAAGGTCAGCATATTGTAAATCCAAGATGGAACCATCTATGGTGCAGCTCTAGTCAGCAGAGGTCATCAGGAAGGAGGCTTGTAAATGCAGAGCTGCTCCTCTGGACCAAGTCTTGATTGCCTAATGACATACTAATAATAAGCAGAAGAGGGCACCACCTTCTGGAAAACTGTTCATAAAACTAATAGACAAAAATTGCAGCGCTCGACGGGACCGGCAATAAAAATGATAGTGAGTAAAGTGAACAGTCAAGTTCATTTATTGGATGCACATAAAAATCAAAAATTTTTATGTGCATCCAAAAAAATGAACTTGACTGTTCACTTTACTCACTATCATTTTTATTGCCGATCCCATCGAGCGCTGCAATTTTTGTCTATCTTGTTGCCCACTTCTTTCCAGGAGTTAGCAGCTGCACTGGGTTCTAGCCGTTTTTTTTACATATCATCAAGACGTGACCATAGTTTTTAATATGTGTCAGTTTTAGCGCTTAAGGACCCATTGTGTGTTTTTCTTTTAAAAATAATATTTAACGCAAAAATGCACTCACTGCATAATTAGGAAGGTCAGCGTATGGTAAATCCAAGGTGTAAACGTATATGGAGCAGCCTTAGCCAGCAGAGGTCAGCAGGTAAATGCAGAGCTGCTTCTCTGGACCTGGTCTTGAATTATCTAATGACATACCAAAAAAAAATAGAAGAGGGCGCAACCATCTGAGTGTAGACTATTTTTAAAAAAACAGTGTTAAAAGCAAAAATGCACTCACTGCATAATAAGGAAGGTCAGCGTATCGTAAATACAAGATGGAACCATCTATGAAGCAGCTCTAGTTGGCAGGAAGGCGGCTGGTAAATGCAGAGCTGTTGCAGGGAAGCTGCTGGTGTCAGGGAGAAGGATAGCCGTCAAGCGCCCTCAAATGCAGAGTTAACCCCCTATGGGCTGAGTAACATGATTTCTGGACTCAAATCCAACAGGTTTCAAATTGAAATCACCGTTCTTTGTCAAGGATGCATCTGAGGGTACTTGGGTTCCAGTTTGACATTGATCCTTCTGACTAGAGCTGCTCCATAGATGGTTCCATCTTGTATTTACGACATGCTGACCTTCCTAATTATGCAGTGAATGCATTTTGCTTTTAATACTGATTTTATAAATAGTCTACATTCAGGTGGTGGCGCCCTCTTCTGCTTATTTTTTTTTATTATCCCTTAAAGTGGTAGGGAACTCCTAAACTTAATTTTTTACCTACAGGAAAGCTTATAATAAAGCTTACCTGTAGGTAAAATGAATATCTCCTAAACATACATCGTTTAGGAGATATTCCAGTGAGCAGCAGCTGGCAACGTCACCGGAGCATGCGCTCTGAAGGAACAGCTTACTTGTGCCGCTCCTTCAGAGCTGTGTGCCGTGGACCCGCATGCATGCACGGGACTGACGTAATCACAGCTTGGCCATTCACATGGCTGCGGCCCCACGAACCCGGAAGGAAGACCAGGTGAAGATGGAAGCCTCTGCAGAGGTTACAGTGCACCGCTGGAGGGCTTAGTTTTAAGGTAAGTCTTTGTTAAGTTTACTGCTGCTTTAAGTAATTTGGCAACTTCAGAGTCTAAGCACCTATTTCTCCTGTTGACAGATCGGGGCGTGCTGCTACGTCGAGTGTTCGGCTCTGACACAGAAAGGGTTGAAGGCCGTCTTTGATGAATCCATTATAGCTATTCTTACGCCAAAGAAAAACCCCATGAAGAAGAGACTGGGCTCGAGGTGTATAAACTGCTGTCTGATCACGTGAGGCAAGGATGTGCCTCGTGCAACCCCCACACACGGTACGAGTCCAACCCACACAACGCTTGTACCGCAGCTGCACAAAAAATATTTTATTGACCTGCTTTTGCAAACATAACGTTTGACGGCAACACGACGAGGACATGATTGTTCAGCGATGTTCTGAAAGATGCCATTTCTCAGGGTAATATTTCTATAGAGGTTACAAGTGTCTCTTATGGGGACAGAACTTGATAAGGTGGCCTGAGTTTCATTGCACAGAAGCTCTCATCATCCGCCCGTCCCTGCTATCTTCGTTTGTATGTCAGTTGTTTCCGGTTCCAGTAAATCCAGAAGGGTGCCAAGAGGAGGCTGATAGCATAACCAAAACTGGCACCCAGAGAGCAAGAGATGGGCCACACCTAAAGGAAGACACACAGAACAAGTATGGTCACCAATTAGCACAATGGTAGGCATGTCATACAGATGTAATGACTGTATCTACAGGATAGCTCTGTATCACTGGGCCTGTTTTTTTTTTTTGTTATCTTGCTACAGATATAAAAAGATCTAAGTTATTATTGTGAACATGGAAAAATGCTTAAAGTACTAAACAAAGAGGTTTATTTTTTTCCCTGTTTAATGCACTTATCTGCCCCCTGCATTATGTTTATACAGCAAGAGTGTTCATGAAAAATATACAATGCTTTATATATATATATATAAAAAAAAAATTGGCATACACATTTCAATTTTTCAGACAGATATATCACTTTGATCTTGGGTCGGTAAATGTTTTATTTCCCATAAAGAACCTCATGGCAAGTTACTTGATATGGAGTCCTAGGGAGATGGTACCATTAGTTCCCGGGTGCTGATTAATGAAAATCTGCAGCACACAATATGTTATTTTGTTAGTTAAAAACGTAGTATTTCTAAAGCAGGGATGCTCAACCTTTCTGAAGAGCGAGGGCTACTTAAGGCCCCTTTCACACTGCCGCGACTTGAAAGTCGCGCAATTTTTACAGCGATTTCAGGGAATGCCTGTGTAAACTTCAGCTCTGTGGACCTCAACTTGCATCAAAGTAGTACAGGGACTACTTTGAAGTCGGTGAACTTGAAGTTGCACATATATGAATGGTACTCATTGGAAATCATGGGATACGACTTGTCATGCAACTTTGTAGTCCCAAGTCGCACAAGTGTGAAAGGGGCCTAAGTGATTTGATAACTGGTCACAGGCCACAATGAACTATGAGATTTTAACAACGCCAACCACAAATGTAAATGAGCACTTACTGTCCTCAGCCCCCCTAAAAGGCTGTTTTCACACTGATGTGCTGCGGCTTTTCTGCAGGTTATCTGCAATTTGCCATAGACTTCTAATAATGTCTTACGGGTGTGGTGCACTTTCTGAAAGCACACCAATCCTGCAGGATATAATAGAAGTCTGTGGCTCAGTGCAGCTAACCCACAGGAAAGTCGCAGGTGCACTGCGCTTCTCCTGCAGATCAGTGTGAAAGCAGCCTAATAGCCCCTTTTTAGAAGTGCTAATATGGCCATTGCAAAAGTGCAGTGTATGTGATATTTAATACACTGACCTTTACCTCTTCCTGCTTCTGCTAGCATCGCTCTTCAGGCTGCTAGGAAGGTCCCAGGCGAAGTGCACTTGGTATTACTCCGCCTGGGACAGGAGCCGGCGCTACAGAAGAAGCATTAGCTTATGCAGTTCCTGCTCCCTCCATGGCCACTTGCTGTCTCCAGGTGCTGGCACTGGCTCCATGCACTCTGATGCTCTGGAATGGCGGTTGGCAACCCTTGGATCGTGATCTGGGCTTGATGACCCACTATTCAGAGCATGGGCATGTCCTTCCCTGGTGAGGTCGAGGGCCACATGTGCCTGGTTTCCTCCAGACATGACGCTTGCCATTCAGGCCAAAGAGTTCAATCTTTGTTTCATTGGGCACAGGTTGAGCACCCCTGTCCTAAAGGGTTAATTGGGCCTAATATTGAAGATTCTGGTAAACAAATGTTTCAAGATCTAATTTGATCTAAAAAAAAAAAAAAATCTTATTACATGATTTTAAAGACTTGTAAATTGTTACCTAAATTAAACCTGTAGCCAAGCCAGGCACATTTAAGCATTTCAATATTTTTTTACATGCAGTAAACTTTAAAACAAGTACTCACTGACCTCTGTAGCTGGAGGCACTGTGGAGTAAAACATCCACGTAAACAGAAGCACTGATGATGATCATCATTTTCTCAGAAACTGTTTATAAACAGCCTAAGTTGCCAGGATCCCAGTTTTTTTTTTTTTATAGAGCCAAGGGGGTCCCTCCACCCCCAGCCCCCGGGAACACGGTGAGAACAACTGATGTTGTTCCTCCCATTGTGTGACGTCAAACTGAGAGCAGTGAGGATTTAGTCACTTTTGGTTTTTGTTCTCATGTAAACAAGCCATTATCAGCTTGTGACAGCCTCTGATCAAACCAATCTCGATTTGATCAGATGCTTTGGAATGCAGGGTAGCGATTTGTAGTCTAATACAGTGGTCATCAACTCCTGTCCTCAGGGCCCACTAACAGGCCAGGTTTGCAAGATAACGGAAATACATCACCCCAAGGTAATACATAAAACCTGGCCTGTTAGTGGGCCCTGAGGACAGGGTTAATGACCACTGGTCTAATAGACCTTAGATCTGTCCAAAAACAGGAGCTGTCACAAATTCATTAAAGTGTATTTATGCCAGAAAATTTGTTTTTGAAAAACCGCTGCGCCAATTTCGTGTGACATAAAAATATGCAACACCCACCATTTTGTTCTCTAGAGCTTCTGCTTTAAAAAAAAAATATATATAGTGTTTGGGGGTTTTAATCAGTTTTCTAGCAAACAATGCTAATTTTTACATGTAGGAGAGGAATGTCGGAATTGGCCCAGACTGGAACTGGTGAAGAAAAAAAAAAGAACCATACTTACCAGTCCATTGAGTTCAGCGTTGTCTTGCTTGTAGGGGAAGTTCTCCCTACACTGCTTCTCTCTGGCACTATCTTGAATTCATATCCAGTGCATGCAGTAAAAAAGAAACCTGGCAGATCCCAGCAGTAAGTCTGCGCAGGACCCCTCACACATGTGCAGACACACCATTGGTCCTGCCAGTAAACGGTTTCTGCACATGCGCAAGATCCCATGAGCTGCCCATGAGATAAGTAATGTAAAAATCCCAGAAGGCAGTTTGCAGAGCCTTGCACATGTACAGCAAACACCATAAAAGGGATCTCAGAGTGACCTGCGGGGTCCAGGTACAAGCCTGGACAAGAATGACAGACCTGAACTTTGGGGGGGGGGGGGGGGGGCCAATTCCATACATTTTTATTTTATTTTACAATTACGTTATAGGGAAGGGGAGGAGACAGGTGGAGGACAGACAGGTCTGCTTTAAATTAGTATATTGCTTCTGTTGTGATGTTTGTAATTGCTCCAGTGTCTGCAGCTACAGAGTTTAAGGCTTTGTGCACACTGGGCTTAAAAAGTTTCAGTTCCCTTGGCAGAAAAAAACATCCACATAGAGCATTTTTTTTACAAAGTTTAGGAGTTTTGCATTTTGTCCAAAAAGCTCCAATCAGAAACGCGAACCAGCAGGTTTTTTTTACCTGCCTTTTCTGCCTCAAAATATGCCTGTAATCATCCTAATGTGCATGGACACATAGGATAACATTGAGCTCCATCTACAGACAGAACACAAAACTCCTGTAGAAGCAATGTTTTTAAAGCCAGTGTGCATGGAGCCTCAGGTTGGGTTCACACTTGTGCGATCAAAGACATCGCATGCGATTTACATCACATTGCTGTGCAGATCACATGCAATGCAAAATCAGCCATACAAACTGTATGGCTGAAATCGCATTGCATCGCATTCACACCAAAATGGTACAGGACCCTTTTTTTTGGTCCGCACTGGAATTGGATCGTATGGATGTTCACGCCTATGCGACACGATTCCTGCACCATTTGACAGATCCCACTGTGATCTGCGAACTGATCTGGGGGGGTGTCATAAAGTGTACATTGACACCCCCAGCGGTTCACAGATGTCAGTGTGAACCAGTATGCGATTCCGGTGCGATGCGGGAGCTGGCACTGAAATCGCAGGGTTTCCCGAGTTGCACCAGTGTAAACTGGGACTCAAGGCTCAACTAATTGTTACCAATATTTAAATGCTTGAATCTCCATACGGTCTGATTCACACCTATGCATTTTCAGTGCTTTTTGCATTTTGCAGATTTGCACTACAGAACGTGTTTCATAGGAAACCATGTTAAATGGACTGTAGTGCAAATTTGGTAAATGCAAAAAGCGCTAAAAACGCATCGGTGTGAATCAGGCCTAAATGCATCACTGATTTAAGTATTTATAAGCAAATCAAGTTTACTCATCTTGAAACCATTTGTAGGAAAGGTCTGCTACACCTGCTGAAATGGAACAAATGGCACATGTTTCTGATTTCCCCCCCACCAGCTCTTATGCCCCGTACACACGGTCGGATTTTCCGATGGAAAATGTCCGATCGGAGCGTGTTGGCGGAAATTCCGACCGTGTGTGGGCTCCATCGGACATTTTCCATCGGATTTTCCGGCACACAAAGTTTGAGAGCAGGATATAAAATTTTCCGACAACAAAATCCGTTGTCGGAAATTCCGATCATGTGTACACAAATCCGACGGACAAAGTGCCACGCATGCTCAGAATAAATAAAGAGATGAAAGCTATTGGCTACTGCCCCGTTTATAGTCCCGACGTATGTGTTTTACGTCACCGCGTTCAGAGCGATCGGATTTTCCGACAACTTTGTGTGACCGTGTGTATGCAAGACAAGTTTGAGCCAACATCCGTCAGAAAAAATCCTAGGATTTTGTTGTTGGAATGTCCGAACAAAGTCCGACCGTGTGTACGCCCTATAAGACTAATAGTGTAATTAAGCCAACTTGCATTACACCAGCCTAATGCAAACATGGGCTCCACTGCATAGATATATCGCTGATTTTATACCACCAGATAGATTCTTCTGCCTAGTTTAGCAACATTCTTACACAGCAGTGAACCTTGCCCCAGCATCCACTGTAATTTCCTAACAAGGGATACGTTTCAGCTAACTTTATTTTTGTGAAAACTTTTGTACGTTTGCCAATGTTATGAGCAGCTTTAGTATTCATGGACAGTGGCATAATTCAGAAGCAAGTCAGATGCGTTATGCCTAAAGACATATTTTTAGATACTTTGCTTTTCCTTTTGCTTAGTTCAGTGTTACATCTACTGTAGCTGCTTCTTTTAAATTGATTTCTATGGGCAAGAAAAGTGGCACAGATGCAAAACAAAAGCCTGTGTACACAAACCCTTACCCAGCTGGTAACAACTACAATAACTGTATGTCCTATTTTATACTGTGGACCAGCATTAAGCCATAGGAGATGCTGCAGCTTTTGCGAAACAATAACCCCCAATATTACCTGGTAAGCGCTTTCTATCCTTTTAGTCTGTAGACATGGAGCTAAAGGGCCAAAAGTGTTATTCCAGTTTTGGGTGGAAGCCAGCATGTTGAATCTAATATCTCTGTGTTGCTGGTCCTTGTTTCATTTTTGATTTATTCTATATTACACCTATTATGTCGGATAAATGAATAATATCAATTTGGGGGGTTACCACTTCAGTCCACAACTGGTAAGCACAGTACAAAAAAAACCCTAACTAAAGAATAGAGGAAAAAGGTACCATGTATATATAAAAAGTTAATATTTCATTCTACAAAATGTTAAAAAAAACATATATGACATTAAAAAGACAGAAGTACTATATGTCAACATTGCAAATACATGGGATTGTATTGTACAGTAAAACCTTTGTTTGAGAGTAACTTGGTTTGAGAGCGTTTTGCAAGACAAGCAAATTTTTTTAATAAATTTTGACTTGATATACAAGCGATGTCTTGATATATAAGTAGCGTCATGTCACAACTGAGTATAAAAGAGAAGAGAGGAGCTTCTAAGTGTAGCAATATGGTTACATTTATTGAAGGTACAACATTTAGCAACTCACATGGTTGATGATTAAAACAGGAACATCTAAGTATGCAGGCATCCGGGGTAAAGCTGTTCACATAGATCATCCTCCACACCGCCATCAACGTCATCCCTTTCACACTGCGCTCCACGAGCGATTCAAGCCTCGCTTTCAGATCGCTCTGCTGCAGGCTAGTCTTCCCGGTCACGATTGCAGACTGACAGCGGTGAGAGCTGGCGGTGAGGAGGACGGTCTGTGTGGACAGCTTTACCCCGGATGGCTGCATACTTAGATGTGCCTCTTTTAAATTGCTAAGTCTTGTGCCTTCATTAGGGGCCCTTTCACACTTGGGCGGGGTCGGCGGTAAAATGCCACTATTGTAAGCGGCGCTTTACCGACGGTATTTGGCTGCTAGCGAGGCAGTTTTACCCCCCCCCCCCCCGCTAGTGGCCGAGAGAGGGTTAAAAACCACCGCAAAGCGCTTTGCCGGCGGTATAGCCGCGCTGTCCCATTGATTTCAATGGGCAGGAGCGGTATACACTCCGCTCCTTTACCGCTCCGAAGATGCTGCTAGCAGGACTTTTTTTCCCGTCCTGCTAGCGCACCGCTCCAGTGTGAAAGCCCTCGGGGCTTTCACACTGGAGAGAAAGCAGTGGCTGTTTTGGGTCGGTTTGCAGGCGCTATTATTAGCGCCTGCAAACCGCCCCAGTGTGAAAGGGCCCTAAATGTAACCATATTGCTACACTTAGAGGCGCCTCTCTTCTCTTTTATACTCTGTAGCTCCTGCTGGATTTTTCTTCTAATCCCCTTGTGGAGGCTTCCAGTTGTGGATGGACATTTTATGGTTACACAACTTATCATATTGCTATAATCTTTTTATATGGACTATAAACTGAAGGACTTATGAATAAATGGTTGTGGAACGAATCATTTGAGTTTCCATTATTTCTTATGGGAAAATTTGCTTTGATATACAAGTGCTTTGGATTACAAGCATGTTTCTGGAACGAATTCTGCTCGCAATCCAAGGTTTTACTGTATATCATTACTCATCATCCCTGCCAGACTTGGGTGATGGATTTCTTGCTGTAACTTCTGTGGATTGCTTTACAAGTCTGGCGGGGATGATGAGTAATGACATACAATCCTATGTACTTGCAATGTTGACATATAGTACTTCTGTCTTTTTAACATTTTGTAGAATAAAATATTGACTTTTTATATATATACGTGGTACCTTTAACGTCCTCTGTTCTTTAGTTAGGGTTTTGTTTTTTTTTTTTGCACACAATTTCTCAAGGATGTGGTACCAGAGACTATGTGTCTTAGATCTAGAAGGTCTCCTAAAAGGGACTCCTTCCTCCCATCATTTATCTTGGTAAACACAGCAGCTGACAATGTCACTTGTGAAATGTGCAGGTGGGAATTATAAAAGCACAAACGGTGTACAATTAGTTGTGTAGTTTAGCCCACTCAGAGATCACTATAAAGTGGATTGACAAAACATTCATATAGAACAGGGGGTCTCCAAACTTTCCAAAGGAAGGGCCAGTCTACTGTCCTTTAGACTGGGGGGGGGCAGACTGTGGCCAGTGGAAGTCGTAAAATGTCCCAGTGGGAATAAACAATGCCTCAGGCTTGATGGTGAGTGTGAAACAGTTACATAGTACCACAACAAGGCTAAAACGCGTCAACATCTGCTGTACCGTTGTTGTGTCTACAAGTCTAGGTTCACACTATTGCTGGCCGTGTGGCGCATTTGCTCGGGCACGGCAGCTCATTAATTTTAATGGGCTGCTGTGCCCGTGTTTCCCGCAGAAAAATAAAAAGACGTGCATGCACCTTTTAAAAATTGCGGCAGTAAGGAAATTGCGTGGTCTTTTTGACCATGGGATTTCCCTGCAGTCCCCACACCTGCAAACGTGCTGCAGGCTGAGGTGCATGGGGGTCCCATTCAGAATGAATGGCAGCACCACGTGTCTCGTAAGGGCAGCGAGATTCGGCTGTGGGTGGTTGCAGGTGCGATTCCTATACCTGCATCTAGCCCGCAGATTGCAGGGTAGTGTGAACTGAGCCTTATATGGAGAACTATTAAACTTGAATCCTGTAAGAGCATGTACGGAGTTGCGGATAGTCTTCCTCTACAATTGTGTTTTAAGCTGTGCGACTGCTTATCCTGCACCCTACAGCTCTAGAGGACTTTTTCACTCTATAGGGTTGTAGCACCTTACTCTTACTTTATGGACTATAGCACATTACCCGGCCCCTGGGTTCAGCAGAACACCGGGGGGCATTATTTGACAGGCACTTAATGAGGCTGAATACACCATGCCCTAGTTTCCTTACTCAGTGTCTGTCGATGTTCCAATGTGTGCACAGGAGATTTGATCTTTATTGGTTTCTTTCAGAGCCATCTTCTTACTGTTTTTGCTGAGTGGCAGACACTCTGCAGTTTAAAGCATATGGGTGCATATAAAAGCTTCTATATACAGTGGGGACGGAAAGTATTCAGACCCCCTTAAATTTTTCACTCTCTGTTATATTGCAGCCATTTTCTAAAATCATTTAAGTTCATTTTTTTCCTCATTAATGTACACACAGCACCCCATATTGACAGAAAAACACAGAATTGTTGACATTTTTGCAGATTTATTAAAAAAGAAAAACTGAAATATCACATGGTCCTAAGTATTCAGACCCTTTGCTCAGTATTTAGTAGAAGCCCCCTTTTGATCTAATACAGCCATGAGTCTTTTTGGGAAAGATGCAACAAGTTTTTCACACCTGGATTTGGGGATCCTCTGCCATTCCTCCTTGCAGATCCTCTCCAGTTCTGTCAGGTTGGATGGTAAATGTTGGTGGACAGCCATTTTTAGGTCTCTCCAGAGATGCTCAATTGGGTTTAAGTCAGGGCTCTGGCTGGACCATTCAAAAACAGTCACGGAGTTGTTGTGAAGCCACTCCTTCGTTACTTTAGCTGTGTGCTTAGGATCATTGTCTTGTTGGAAGGTAAACCTTCGGCCCAGTCTGAGGTCCTGAGCACTCTGGAGAAGGTTTTCATCCAGGATATCCCTGTACTTGTCCGCATTCATCTTTCCCTCGATTGCAACCAGTCGTCCTGTCCCTGCAGCTAAAAAAACACCCCCACAGCATGATGCTGCCACCACCATGCTTCACTGTTGGGACTGTATTGGACAGGTGATGAGCAGTGCCTGGTTTTTTCCACACATACCGCTTAGAATTAAGGCCAAAAAGTTCTATCTTGGTCTCATCAGACCAGAGAATCTTATTTCTCACCATCTTGGAGTCCTTCGGGTGTTTTTTTTAGCAAACTCCATGCAGGCTTTCATGTGTCTTGCACTGAGGAGAGGCTTCCGTAAGGCCACTCTGCCATAAAGCCCCGACTGGTGGAGGGCTGCAGTGATGGTTGACTTTCTACAACTTTCTCCCATCTCCCGACTGCATCTCTGGAGCTCAGCCACAGTGATCTTTGGGTTCTTCTTTACCTCTCTCACCAAGGCTCTTCTCCCCCGATAGCTCAGTTTGGCTGGATGGCCAGCTCTAGGAAGGGTTTTGGTCGTCCCAAACGTCTTCCATTTCAGGATTATGGAGGCCACTGTGCTCTTAGGAACCTTAAGTGCAGCAGAAATTTTTTTGTAACCTTAGCCAGATCTGTGCCTTGCCACAATTCTGTTTCTGAGCTCTTCAGGCAGTTTCTTTGACCTCATGATTCTCATTTGCTCTGACATGCACTGTGAGCTGTAAGGTCTTATATAGACAGGTGTGTGGCTTTCCTAATCAAGTCCAATCAGTATAATCAAACACAGCTGGACTCAAATGAAGGTGTAGAACCATCTTTAAGGATGATCAGAAGAAATGGACAGCACCTGAGTTAAATATATGAGTGTCACAGCAAAGGGTCTGAATACTTAGGACCATGTGATATTTCAGTTTTTCTTTTTTAATAAATCTGCAAAAATGTCAACAATTCTGTGTTTTTCTATCAATATGGGGTGCTGTATGTACATTAATGAGAAAAAAAATTAACTTAAATGATTTTAGCAAATGGCTGCAATATAACAAAGAGTGAAAAATTTGAGGGGGTCTGAATACTTTTCATCCCCACTGTATTTTCTAATCTTATTGGGGTGGCGACAGGAAGAAATCTTCCCCAATCTAAACAAAACTAAGGCTGCTTTAACAGTTTTTAAAATAAAGGGACAGTGTAAAAATAAAAAGTAAAATAAGAAAAAAATCCCCCCATCCCTCTGTGCTCGTGCGCAGAAGCAAACACATACGTAAGTCGCGCAAGCATATGTAAACGGTGTTCAAACCACACATGTGAGGTATCGCCGAACATTAGCACAAGAATTAATATCAATAATTCTAGTACAATACCGCCTCTAACTCTTAACCGGTAACCTGTAAACATTTTTAAAGCGTCCCCTATGGAGATTTTATTACCGTAGTTTGTCGCCATTCAACAAGCAGAAAAAAGGCAAATCACCGCGCTATACCTTAGCTGAGTTGGTGCATAGAAACAAATTGAAAAAAAGAAATTGAAAACAATCTAATGTGACAAATCAGTGATCAAAAAATCAATATAAATAGCAGCCGCTAAAACGTGAGATACACACATACAAAATGGCAAAATAGATACAAGAGGAGCAGCGCTGTGATAAAAGTTCTATATGATAAAACCAGAACAAAAATTGTGAAAATATTAAGCCCAAAAAAATTTGGGATAGGCTCCAAGTTCATAAATTACATAAACAGCTGGACCGTCCTATTCAAAAACCAATCTTGGATGGTAAATAGAAGAAGCGTGAATAATTGAAAATCAATGAGTCCTTCACCACACCACTGTGATAGTAAAAATGCGCGCTTACCAAATGGCAAGCTTGGAAGAGCTTGCGACCTTAACCCGGTCGGGGCCTTTCAGGGTGAAACCATCAGGGAGAGGCACGCCACTTTGGCTTGGATTAAGCACGCTGTTCTTCCAATTACCACTCTATGTGGAGATGTGACCCCTGGCTAGGGCTAGGCGCAGGGTTCTACAAATTCTGTCTCCACTCCTGTAAGTGTGTCATTTCCTTTAATTTTTGTGTGTTTTAAAGTTCTGCTGGGCTCTATAGTTCCACAGGCAAGGGGAATCTCCAAGATGGCTGCAGTGTCCTCAGCCATCTTGGAGATTCCCCTTGCCTGTGGAACTATAGAGCCCAGCAGAACTTTAAAACACACAAAAATTAAAGGAAATGACACACTTACAGGAGTGGAGACAGAATTTGTAGAACCCTGCGCCTAGCCCTAGCCAGGGGTCACATCTCCACATAGAGTGGTAATTGGAAGAACAGCGTGCTTAATCCAAGCCAAAGTGGCGTGCCTCTCCCTGATGGTTTCACCCTGAAAGGCCCCGACCGGGTTAAGGTCGCAAGCTCTTCCAAGCTTGCCATTTGGTAAGCGCGCATTTTTACTATCACAGTGGTGTGGTGAAGGACTCATTGATTTTCAATTATTCACGCTTCTTCTATTTACCATCCAAGATTGGTTTTTGAATAGGACGGTCCAGCTGTTTATGTAATTTATGAACTTGGAGCCTATCCCAAATTTTTTTGGGCTTAATATTTTCACAATTTTTGTTCTGGTTTTATCATATAGAACTTTTATCACAGCGCTGCTCCTCTTGTATCTATTTTGCCATTCAACAAGCGTGTGCAATTTTAAAGCATGGACATGGTAGGTATCTATTTACCTTGGCGTAACATCATCCTTCACAATATTAAAAAAAACGGGTAAATATTGTGTTTTTGGATTTTTTTTTATTGCATTTGAAAAACATAAAATATTGCAATGATCGCCATTTTATTCTCTAGGGTCTCTGCTAAAAAAAAAAAATATACATCATTTTTTGGGGTTCTAAGTAATTTTCTAGCAAAAAATGATGATTTAAACTTTTAAACAAAATCCAGAAAAGGCCTGGTCTTTAAGTTGTTTAAATTCTATGTGTGTTCACATTGGGGCGTTGCGCCTCCGTTGTAAAAAAAAAAAAAAATCCTGTTTGCCGCATTTTTGGTGCGGTAAAAAACGAAACGAAAACAAAAAAAACACACCTCCCCATTTAAAATGTGGTATAAAGCGGCGGATTTTGAAACACATGTCCTGTGAAAAACGCACAGCAAATGTGGTAAAATTGCAGCAAAACCCCATATGTGTTTTTGCAGCAGATCCGTGTGAAAGTAGCTTAAAAGTATCTGCTGATCACAGCTGTGGCAGCCTTTCTGTGGGTGAATGGGTAATTTGCAGTACCAGTAAGTGATATTCGCACAGCGACAGGCAGATGAGAAGTTACATGTTCATAATCCTTTTTCAGCCTACAAAATTGATGCTTTTCTATCGCCTGTGTTATGTTTATCGTCAGGATAGACAGAGCCAGACCATTCTATTCTATCACCATCCAGTCTGGAATGCAAAGCCAGCCTCTGCGTGGTTGGGAGGTTTAGCTGGCAGAGGAACCGTGGTGCAAAGTAATTTCAGTTATCAGCATATTTGACTGTGGTATTCAATCAACCTTTTGAATGCCAGCCAAAACGACAGTTTTTTAACTTTGTATTTACCAGTGCCAAGAGCAAGATATGCCGCACTAGTATATCCTCATTTGATTTTGTGCACAGGGCAGCAGGTGCATCTATTCAATCAAATTCACAATAATATACTGCAAATTGATTTCCCCCGGCTAGTCGTTACCATCATGCTCAGTTGTTTCCGGAGAAAGCATAGGTGTAAATTGTAGTTTTTGTACAGCTATTAACCTTCTGGCTTGAAAGGACCACTAAACATAAAGCAAAGATTATACTATGTTAAAGAATATGAGAATAAATTGTTATTAGATTTAACAATGGGGGGTTTTACTAGAGTAGAGCATGTTCATGTTACAAAGTTATTTTTACTTTGGTTTAAGAATTAGTTCACTTTTCAGAAAAAATGAAAACACGGTCCCCCCACCAGTCCTTACTGTCACCTCCATGGGTGAAGAGCTGTCAGTGCACACGCAGCTGGTGTTGTGTTTCAGGGATTTTAAAAGATAAGTTCACCTTTTAGGCACCATGCACACTAGATGATTAAAAAATGCTAATATTTTGCATTTTTTGCCAGCGTTTTTGCAGTATTTGGTAGCGTTTACAAGTGTTTAGGAGCGGTAGCATTTTCATTAAGGAGCAGGCGGCCGCCAGCGTCCTTAATAACGATTGACTCATCAGCTGAATGTCAACTAACAGGAAGGGGGGGGGGGGTGTGAGCGAGCGAGCCCCCCACGCCCCTAAAGCACCTTGTTCCCATGTTGGGGACAAGGGACTTTTACCCACAAACCTGGCTGGTGGTTGTAGGGGGCAGGGGGTTTATTGAAATCTGGAAGCCCCCTTTAACAAAGGGGGCCCCCAGATCCCACCCCTTCAGTGTGAATGAGTAGGGGCATTGTACGCCTACTCATTCACCAAAAAGTGTCAAAAAGAAATAAAGACAAAGTTTTTGATCATTCCTTTATTAAAAAATGAAAACAATATCCCCTCGATGTAAATCCATTGTCAATCACAACGCCCACCACCCACTCTGATAAAAGAAAAAAAAGCTCCGCTTGCACTGAATACTCCCCTCTGCCGTCTGACAGTTTTTAAATTGCCAAGGTGCGTGGCCACCCGGTGACGTTACCACCTTGTGACGTCACTGACCCAGCATGCCCGATTGGTGATGTCACAAGTTGTTCTTGATTCTAAAGCTCAAAAAATGCTAATAAAGTAGTGCGCATGCACACATAGGATAACACTATTTAGTTTATAGGAGCAGAAAAAAAATACCACTTTTAAAACCTTACAGCTTTTAAAACCTTAAACAACGCATGTGCACAGAGCCTAATAAAAAAATAATAAATGTGCATCTTTTTACAGGTAAAAAAAAACAAAAAACAAAACACATTTACATGTTCCATCCTAAATATAGGTGGAACATGTAACATGTTCCAAAAGTGAACTTTTAGGCCTTTAAATCTCTTCTCTTCTCTGCAGCGCTTCTGCGATAGATCAGAGCGATTCTGATTAGCCAAAGGATCACTCTGATCCATCCCAGAAGCATTGCACAGAGAAGAGCAGACATTTCAAATCCCCAGACTGGCTGCATGGCATTGATAGCTCAGCATCCACGGAGGTAAGTAGAGTGGGGATGGGGTAGGTCAGTGATAGCGAACCTTGGCACCCCAGATGTTTTGGAACTACATTTTCCATGGTGCTCATGCACTCTGCACATCTGGGGTGCCAAGGTTCGCCATCACTGGGGTAGGTGGAGTGGGTGTATGGTGTTAATTCATCTTTTCTGAATGAGTGAGGTAAAGCTAAGTGAAAATTTACATTGCTAAGAATACCCAATCATGTGCAAAAAAATTGAAGAAAATAGGATTCTAAGCTCCTTGTGGGCAGAGACTGATGTGAATATACAATATATATATATGTAAAGCACTGTGTAAATTGACAGCACTATAGAAGTACCTATAAGAAATAAATAAAAAAAATACATCAGAAAGTCAGAAAAGCTTCACTTTGTTAACTAAATGAAGTAACAATTCACTTTGCAAAAGTGAACATGCTCTTTACCTTTAGTGCCTCACACCAGATGCGGTGGGGCTACGTTGGCAGCTATTTCCAGCACAGTCGCAACACAGACACAAGGGAAAATGCCTTGATTGCAATGGTTTCAGTTCATACCACAGTGTTGCTGAGGTATGCGCTGGAAAACGTACTGAATGAAGTACTTTTTTTTTCAGTGCAGCGGGTTCCAATGTGACCCATCACAACACTGCTGGGATGGTTATAACTGTATTAAAATGTAACGCGTAATACTTTAATAAAATGATGTGGAGAATAAAAAGGAAACAATGCAACAAGACTAGTTTCTTATGCTTAATGGGCCATAAATAACATTGAGGAGACTTGCTAAAACTGGAGAGTGCAAAATCTGGTGCAGCTCTGCATAGAAACCAATCAGCTTCCAGGTTTTATTTTTAAAGCTTAACCACTTAAGGACCGGAGGGATTTTCCCCCTTAATGACCAGGCCATTTTTTGCGATACGACACTGTGTCGCTTTAACTGACAATTGTGCGGTCGTGTGACGCTGTACCCAAACAAAATTGATGTCCTTTTTTCCCCCACAAATAAATGTATTTTTTTTTGGTGGTATTTGATCACCTCTGCGGTTTTTATTTTAAAAAAAAAACAACGTACACCTACAGCGATTCGTGCAGCCGTGCCAACCTGCTGCAGTATAATGACGGTGGCTGGTCGGCAAGCGGTTAATTGAAGAAGCTGAAGTTAGAACCCGATTGGGTACAATGCACAGCTGCACCAGATTGTGAGTTCTCCAGTCTTATGCTGGCCATACACTATACAGAAAATCGGCCGAACCCCTTTTCGAAAAACGAACGTTCAACCGTGACCGCAAACGATCGTGCCATCATATAATGACCGATAATCTGTTCAGTGGACATGAATAAATCATTTTGTGTTCGTTTTTTTACATATACCTAGTGCAGGCAGTTCGGACGGGAAACACATTAACCTTGCAATTTATCGTACGTTCGGCAGAAATTTTCCAAACATGCCGTTCGTTTTTTTCCCACAAAAACGTCACAAACGATTATCGATTTGTACCCACTAACTTGCCGAAAAACGAACGAAGTGTCCATACGAACGATTTTTCGGCCGATTTTTCGTATAGTGTATGGCCAGCATTAGTATGGCTTTTTTCACACGGCCTTTAGCTTGTATAAGAGCAGTGTGAACAGCAAGCTTTGACAAAGCATTTGCAGAACTTCCAGCAAGCTTTGTTGAAGCTTTTAAAAGTACCATTCAGCTCCAGTTTGTAAATGTTGAACACTGATCCTAATGGCAGTTGATTGCCACTTTAAAGAGGAACTCCAGGCCCCACCCAAATAAAAAATTAAAAGTCAGCAGCTACAAATACTGTAGCTACTGACTTTTAATATTAGCGCACTTGCCTGTCCAGGAATCCAGTGATGTCCTCACCGGAGCTGAGCCAGAAGTGGGAGCGGGTACCTGTCGAAACAGGCAGATCGCCGTTCTGTGAGAGGAGAATGTACTCATCCTGTGTTTCTGCTAAGTGGCAACACGGATCTTTACCTTCCCCCAGTCAAAGAAACCCCCCCTCAGTTAGCAAGCTCTCCCTAGGAATACATTTAACCCTTTGATCGCCACCTAAAATCCCTTCCCTGTCAATGTCATTCGTACAGTGACTGTGCATATTATTTACCACTGATCACTGCATTAGTCACTGGTCCCCAAAATGTGTCAGTTAGGTGTCCGATTTGTCCGCCGCAATATCGCAGTCCCGCTATAAGTCGCTGATCGCCACCATCATTAGTAAAAAAAAATTGTTTGTAGACGCTATAACTTTTGCGCAAACCAATCAATATACGCTTATTGGGATTTTGTTTACCAAAAATATGTAGAAGAATACATATTGGCCTAAATTAATAAAGAAATTAGATTTTTTTACATTTTTTTTATTGGGTATGTTTTATAACAGAAAGTAAAAAATTATTTTTATTTTTTTTTCAAAATTGTCGGTCTTTCTTTGTTTATAGAGCAAAAAAAAAAAACCGCAGAGGTGATCAAATACCACCAAAAGAAAGCTCTATTTGTGGGAAAAAAATTACATCGATTTTATTTGAGTACAACGTCGCACGACCGCGCAATTGTCAGTTAAAGTAACAGTGCCGTATCACAAAAAAATGGCCTGGTCATGAAAGGGGTAAATCTACCGGAGCTGAAGTGGTTAAGCAAGCTGCTAGCAGGCTTTCTGCAAGCTTGAAGTACTGTTGAAGCCTGCTAGCAGCTTGCTTAAAGCGGCAATCACCTCCCACATTAGGATTTGTGTTCAACATTTAGAAACTGGAGTTGAATGGTACCCTAAAAGCTTCAACAAAGCTTGCTGAAAGCTCTGCAAACGCTTTGTCAAAGCTTGCTGTTCACACTGCTCTTATACCAGCTGAAGCCCGTGCAGAACAGGCTTAAACCTCCCCTATTGTGTTGCTCAGAAAACCGCTTCCAGCCCGTGTGCTTAGTCTGATCATGCTCTTACTTTCAGTGTCTGAAGCCTGAACGAAGTATCGAGTAGCTCTCTAAACATGGATGAAGTGGATTTACTGTAAAAGTGCTGCAGTATTTGCAGTATTTATATAAATGAGTTTTCCTCTAACATTTAAACCAATGTGGCATTTTTGTACAGCTGCATTTTCCAGATAGTTGCATGTTGTATATTGAAGCTCCTATATAGTGTGCAAAGTTATTTTCTATTGTTGTATAACCAAACGGCACTGTGTTTTTAATATTGCTTTTTCTACATTGCAATGGGTACGGAAAATAAAAGACGTTTTAATTAAAGGCTTATTTAAAAGACTTTGCAAAACTGGTACGAGAAGTGATTTCGTTAACACTCGTTTTCACCAGCATGAGAACGTGTGTATAATGCGGAGTGTGCTTTTTTTTTTTTTTTTTTTGGTACAGTAAAGGCTCTGAGAAGCAGCCAATGCCAATAATAATAAGAGGAAGCGGAGTTGCCTAGATCTGAGGTATGGGAGATTTCTTGTGGGAATTTGTGTCACCTCTTCACGCCCGGACAAGCTTGGCACGACCTCAACGCAAGCCTCTGCACAACTTGATCACGCCAATGTGCCTCAGTCTTTTTTTTTTTTGGTGCGAATATCTCTAATGTGTTGAGCATAGGTCATTTATCATGCCTAATAAATCTGTGTAGTGTTTATTACCAGCTATGTGTGGACTTTTTATTGTTCCCTAAGAGATTTTCAGCTGCTTTTCAAACACCAGGGATAACTGTGACCTGAAGACCTGGCTCCCTGGAATAAATTATTATTATTATACAGGATTTATATAGCGCCAACAGTTTACGCAGCGCTTTACAATAAAAAGGAGGACAGCAGAATTTACAATACAGTTCAATACAGAAGGAATAGGAGGGCCCTGCTCATGGAGCTTACAATCTAAAGGGAGGGGAGGTGGTACAAAAGGTAGTGGCTGTAAGGGGATGATCTGATGGAGAAGACTCAAGTACAGTTCTTAGGTGGAGGTGGGGTAGGCTTCCCTAAATAAATGTGTTTTCAAGGATCGAATAAAGGCAGACAAGGTAGGAGATGACCGGACATACTGGGGCAGGGAGTTCCAGAGGATCATATATATATATATATATATATATATATATATATATATATATATATATATATATATATATATATATATATATATATATATATAAACTGATGTGCTGCAACCAGTGACAACCAAATATTTTAAAGGTTAACAGTGCGAAGTAGATTGCTGCATTGCAACTCTGCAATTATTTTAATACACTAAAAATAAGTGCTAAAGACCTCTTTTTCCTTAAAGTTGAACTCCAGCCCCCAATCAGTCTTGCACATGATCCTCTCCTGTAATACATTTTTTCCCCCGATTTCACTGCACACTGTAAGCTTCTCACAATGTGCTTCAGATTCTGCAGCAAGTCAAATAGAGCCTGGCTGAGGGCCAGCATCATCTAGCTCAGGGTGTCTCCAAACTTTCAAAACAAAGGGCCAGTTTACTGTCCTTCAAACTTTAAGGGGGCTGGGCTGTGGCCAGTGACAGTATAAAATGTCCCAGCATTAGTGGGTGGCCAGTGGAAGTAAAAAAAACCAATTACATCATTGGTGTCAGTGAGAAAAAATAGTGCCCCATCATTAGTGTCAGTGGGAAGAATAATAGTGCCCCGTTAGTGGTGTCAGTGGGAGGAATAGTGCCCCATCATTGGTGTCAGTGGAAGGAATAGTGCCCCGTACTTGGTGTCAGTGGGAAGAATAGTGCCCCATAATTGGTGTCAGTGGGAGGAATAGTGCCCCATCATTGGTGTCAGTGGGAGGAATAGTGCCCCATCATTGGTGTCAGTGGGAGGAATAGTGCCCCATCATTGGTGTCAGTGGGAGGAATAGTGCCCCATCATTGGTGTCAGTGGGAGGAATAGTGCCCCATCATTGGTGTTGGTGGAAGGAATAGTGCCCCATCATTGGTGTCAGTGGGAGGAATAGTGCCCCATAATTGGTGTCAGTGGGAGGAATAGTACCCCATCATTGGTGTCAGTGGGATGAATTCAGTTCCACCATTGGTGTCAGTGGGAGGAATAGTGCCCCATCATTGGTGTTGGTGGAAGGAATAGTGCCCCATCATTGGTGTCAGTGGGAGGAATAGTGCCCCATAATTGGTGTCAGTGGGAGGAATAGTACCCCATCATTGGTGTCAGTGGGATGAATTCAGTTCCACCATTGGTGTCAGTGGGAGGAATAGTGCCCCATCATTGGTGTTGGTGGAAGGAATAGTGCCCCATCATTGGTGTCAGTGGGAGGAATAGTGCCCCATAATTGGTGTCAGTGGGAGGAATAGTACCCCATCATTGGTGTCAGTGGGATGAATTCAGTTCCACCATTGGTGTCAGTGGGAGGAATAGTGCCCCATAATTGGTGTTGGTGGAAGGAATAGTGCCCCATCATTGGTGTCAGTGGGAGGAATAGTGCCCCATAATTGGTGTCAGTGGGAGGAATAGTACCCCATCATTGGTGTCAGTGGGATGAATTCAGTTCCACCATTGGTGTCAGTGGGAGGAATAGTGCCCCATCATTGGTGTTGGTGGAAGGAATAGTGCCCCATCATTGGTGTCAGTGGGAGGAATAGTGCCCCATAATTGGTGTCAGTGGGAGGAATAGTACCCCATCATTGGTGTCAGTGGGATGAATTCAGTTCCACCATTGGTGTCAGTGGGAGGAATAGTGCCCCATAATTGGTGTTGGTGGAAGGAATAGTGCCCCATCATTGGTGTCAGTGGGAGGAATAGTGCCCCATAATTGGTGTCAGTGGGAGGAATAGTACCCCATCATTGGTGTCAGTGGGATGAATTCAGTTCCACCATTGGTGTCAGCGGGAGGAATAGTGCCCCACTGACTATTCCTCCCACTGACACCAATGGTGGAACTGAATTAGTTCCTCATCTCTGCTGACAGTAGGAAAAAAAAAAAAAAGTGTGCCAAGGGACCACATTCAGCCTGCAATTCGCAGTTACGGAGACCCTTGATCTACATCTTTCCTCCCGGGCCTGACCGTCCATGGCCCACCTCTTTCATTTACTGGATTTTAGTCATAGAGGCTCAGCACAAGTTGGCATTATCTAGAACAGCCTGCCTACAAATGTAACATGGCCCAGGAATGCCCACTCCTCACAACAGCCAGGACAGGCTTGCATCAGGCCTAAGAGAGGTATTTTGAGGCAGGGTGATGTTTTCAAGAAGCTATGTACATCACACACACTACCTGCATTGCACAGAGAAGCACAGACACCTCCAGTTATAAACAGTTAAAACATCACTGGGTCTTAAAAATAAAAAAGTATGTAATGAAAACGGAAAGGTTGTGTTTGAAAGATTAGCATGCTGATGAGGTGGGAAGGAGGAACCAGGGAAAGCCAGATTTGAGCAGATTAAACTTTAGCTTTAAGATTCAAGTAGACCAAGGGAAGGAGTAGATCCTGCCAGGTGTCTTGCTATCTGTGGGCCAGATAGGGATATTTAATCTCACTTCCTGTACCCAAGAGACAATGGTGTCACTGGGCAAGAGAGGACAGCAACATAAATCTGATATAGAGGTTGTAGCATTTCCCTATTGACTGCTAATGTGTTCCTTACTACCTGGCCAATGCACAATCCCAATGCACACGTTCCTGGAAAAATGGCGGTGCATGTAATTAGGTGCTGTAGTGACAATTGGCTGGAACCAAAGCTAGTCAAAGCAGAAGAGCCTTGCAGAACCCCTTAATCAGGCATGTGACATCAAATGCCTGATGAAGGGGTCCTGAGAGGCTCCGAAACGTTGCGCTTGCTGTAACAATGTGATCGCTAAATAAAGCTTTGGACCCACGTTGGAGATCCACAGCGTGCTGGTTACGTTCTTCTGCTTTTAACCACTTGCTGCCCGCCAAATAGCAAAATGACAGTGACAAAGTGGTTTCAATATCCTGACCAGACGTCATATGACGTCGCCAGGATATTAAGCCACTGCGCGCCCCCGGGGGTGCGCATCGCGGCAATCGTTGTCGCGATGTTTCAGACACACTGCAACTCCGATCTAGGTAAAGAGTCTCTGACGGAGACTCTTTACCACATGATCAGCCGTGTCCACCAGGGATGTTAGCACCAGGTATGCCACCCTAGACCACCAGGGATGCCAATCAGTGCCCACAATGGATGCCAGCGCCCCCACAATGGGCATCACTGATTGGCAGGCATTATTGTTTGGCACTGATTGGCATCCATCAGTACCATACATTACAGTGAATCCGTGCCACCTATCAGTGCCCATCCATGCCACCTATCAGTGCCCATCCGTGCCGCCTATCAGTGCCCATCCGTGCCGCCTATGTGTACCCATCAGTGCTGCATATCAGTGGCACCTATTAGTGACCATCAATGCCACCTCATCAGTGCCACCTCATTGGTACCCATCTGTGCCGCCTTATAAGTGCCCGTCAGTGCGGCCCCATCAGTGAAGGAGAAAACTTACTTATTTACAAAGTTTTGTAACCGAAACAAAAAAAAAATTTCCAAAATTTTTCAGTCTTTTTTTTTTTGTTTAGCAGAAAATAAAAATCCCAGAGGTGATCAAATACCACCAAAAGAAAGCTCTATTTGTGGGAACAAAATTATAAAAAATTTAGTTTGGGTACAGTGTTCTATGACTGCGCAAATGTCATTCAAAGTGCGACAGCGCTGAAAGCTGAAAATTGGTCTGGGCAGGAAGGTGTATAAGTGCCCTGTATTGAAGTGGTTAATACCTAGACATGTTTTTCACTGGGACAGGAAGTGAAAGAAAAATCTCCCCAATTGTTGCAGACAGCAGTAAAAACCTAACATTGGGACTTGTCGCCATCTATTTGAAATTGTTATAAAAATGTTGCTGAAAAAAAGTTAGACACCTTAGTTGGTTTATTTAATAATGACTGTGCAGTGTCATGGCAGTCATACAGTACTTTAAGCTGAGGGAGTGTTGGGTGTCACAGATATATCATCCTAGGAAGGGATGATGATGATGGTACAGACAGAAAGTAATTGTTAGTCTTGTTACTGGTCTTTATGCATGATTTATTATTCTAGCCATTTCTCACTCCCCTGAGCTGATTTGCTCTGCAGTGCAGCTCCCCAGAAACAATAAGCGACACCGAGCCCCCCTCCCCAACCTAAACTCTTAAAGCTACAAGATGAACCAAACAATGAGGCTTAAAAAGCAGCAGACACCATGTGGTTGGTTTGTAGGAGGGTTAGGCAATGGCTGCAGCTCTCAATATAAATGTTGTGCCTGGAATTGTGGGGCTGCCCAATGGACATAGAGTCTTGGTAATTGAGCTATGCTCTTGCCTAGAACTTGCATTTGAGCTTCTTTCTAAAAAGGTAAGGAACATGGAGCTTAGCACTACCCCTTGCAAAATATGCAAAAACTTTCATAGATTGGGAAAACAGACAGTACATTTTAAAGAAGAGCTATGGGCAAAACTTTTTTTTTTCCATTTTGGATAAAGCGAGGGTTATAACCCCTCAGATTTTTTTTTCCTGTCATCCCATTGCGGAGATTTCCATTCACTTCCTGTCCCAAAGCCAAACAGAAAGTGAGCGGAAAGCCCTGAAATTAGGGGAATCCCTTGGGGACCCTCAGGTCATCAGAACTAGTGTCCCCTTTAGAAGATTCCCCCTCCTTTACTTTTCTGGAGACAACCCAAAATTTGGGATTTTCTTTTACTTTCACTTTCAATCATAGTGGTAAACAGGACAAACAGAGAGAGAGTGAATCTCCTTAACAGAAACACAGATGGCAATAAAAGCTGACAGGGGTTCCAATTCATTTCCATTCTGTCCAAAACTTTAAAAAAAAAAATCTATGCCTTTAGTTATACCTTAACATAATCTGCTACATGAAGACATGCCTTTTAAAGGGTTTCCCAATCATGTCATTATTTGACATTTCTCCAGGGAATAAGGAAGGGTTAATGCTCTGTGTTTTCTTCATTAAGTACTTACCTGCTTACCTACATTTTCTGTTTCTGTGATGAACAGGGACTGCGGGAAGCAGACCCCTTTATTAGAATTTGCCAACATAAATCATATTAGTTCTTCATGCAGTGTGAGCTCTCCTACAGTTAGCAGGTCTCAGGTCCTTTCAGACGGGCTTTCCAATCAGGTCTGCCTGTCAGGTGGACCTGATGGGAAGGTCCATTCATCCCTATGGACAGGCGGGTGTAAACGGATTTGTGTCCGTTTACACCCAGCTACCTCCAGGTCTGATCAGGTCCGTTAAAAAAAAAAAAAAAAGAGAGAGAGGACCCCGTCCTCTTCCATTTAGGAGCAGTGGATCAGAGGTAGTCAGAGGTACATCGCTGGCCGATTACTCTCGGCCACCCACAGAGCAAAGCAGGGTGTGCTCATGTCCGCTCTGCAGATACTGAGTGGAGACAGATGTGTCACCCTCCCGCTCTGCTCAGATCAACAGGAGATCAGCTGATCACAATGGAATCCGCCCCGTGTGAAAGGACCCTTATGCCGTGTACACACGACTGGACTTTTCGGCAAACTTTGCCCAGCGGACTTTGACGGACTTTACGACGGACTTTACGAATGAACGGACTTGCCTACACACGATCAACCAAAGTCCAACGGATTCGTACGTGATGACGTACGACCGGACTATAACAAGGAAGTTCATAGCCAGTAGCCAATAGCTGCCCTAGTGTCGGTTTTTGTCCGTCGGACTAGCATACAGACGAGTGGACTTTTCGACCGGACTCGAGTCCGTGGGATAGATTTGAAACATGTTTCTAATCTAAGTCCGTCCTACTTTTGAGAAAACAAAGTTCGCTGGAGCTCACACACGATCGAATTGTCAGACGAAATCCGGTACGCCAGGCCAAGTATGCCGTAAAGTCCGATCGTGCGTACGCGGCATTAGGCTCTGTTTCCACTACTGGGAGTTGATCGCACAACATGACAAGTCAAAATCCATGTACTTCAATGGTCCCTGTTCTAATTGGTGCGACTCAAGTCACAGCGGCTCCAAAAAAGGTTTTTTTTATACTACTTTGTTCCGACTTCAGTGCAACTTGTTCTCACCAGTCGCATGACATTGCATCAAAAATCGCATTGCAAAGTCACACTGTAAATCCCGCTACTTTGGGGTCGCAATAGTGGAAACCGAGCCTAAGGTATGCTGTTGCTCTAAACAGAAATTGTTGACCAAATGATGTGTCAGGTATTGGTCACTGACACACTGGTACCCACTGTGGGCACCTTAGTTAATTTGAGTAACGTCAACAGTGTTTTCATTGGTCAGCAAAGAATTAGCGAGTATAGACAACTGCTTACAATGTTCATAATACTTACGCTAACACAAAAACAATGTTTCCAAGAATTACTAAATGCCAAGGTGAAGATGCAATGGTAGACTTACGGGAAAAGTAATTGATGACCAATTGGACAGAAGCAATGTCAATGCACCAGTTAACATAAAACAAACATACTGCCCTGAAGAATCTGCATGAAGGACTCACCTGCCAAGGTCTGTCCCAGTCTAAAGGAATAGGAAACGCCCCCAACCAGGCCCCAACCACACTACAGATGGTTGTGATCTGAAGACTGTGATCCCATACTGACATTGCTCTAAGAATAGAGAAAAAGGAGTCGTATGTAAAAAGACATACATTTTACTGTCTTGCAGCATTTTTGCAGGCTCTGAGTTTTTCATATACATAGTTATATAGTTACATAGTAGGTAAGGTTGAATAAAGACAATAGTCCATCCAGTTCAACCTGTGTAGGTGTGTATGTATGCACCATCAACAATAGCATACTCCCACTTAATTTAAAGTAAACCTTTGCTAAGTGAAATATGAGTGTCAACCTCCTGAAAATTCTAGTTGCCTGGCAGTTATACTGATCCTCTGGCTTCAATATGTTCAGTCACTGACAAGGAACAAGAACGCAGATCAAGAAAGTCTAGATAGCAGTCCTTATCTGTATACTTCTTCCGGGCAGTGTTAATTTTGTCGATGCAAATATTTTCGTTGATGAAATTATCACTCTTTTAGTTGACTAAAATGCGACTTAAACTAAAACAATTCAAATAACTAAAATATGACTAAACTAAAATGGCATTTTAGTCAAAAGACTATGACTAAATGGAAATTTGAAGTCAAAATTAACACTGGGTATACAGTATATCACAACGGCTAAATCTGTGTCTGTAGTGCATGTACAAACCTTTATACCAGAAATAATAACCTATTCGGTTTTTACTCCAGGAGTATATAATGAGTTTGGAAATTCTAGACAAATGCTTACATAAAGCATTACAATTTAACTAAACCCATTGGATTTTAGTTGACCAAAATGTACTGTAGCTTTTAGTCGACTAAAATACAACTAAAACATGTCAGTTGACTAAAACGAAATTAAAATTTGATGTCAAAATTAACACTTATTCTGGGTTAGAGGCTAGTATTTAAAAATGTATGTAAACCTTAACAATGGACTTCTCTAATTTGCTGTTTTGGTCTGTTAAATTTAACATTGGCAGCAATTTGTTATACCCTATTGATAAGTTAGATTAAAAAATATCTGTCATCCTGCCACAAATTCCCAGATTAACTCTGTGCAGTACAGATCATAACCCCACTCTTGCTATATTTTAGAGATGAGGCGAGGGTGAGACGACACTGCGTCCCAATTGACATGAATGGTGCTGCCTGCATGGGATTGAACAGAACACCCATATGGGCAAATACAGCCCTCGTGTAGACATATGCTGTAGTACAAACGTGTGAACAAGGACTTACATTGCTTTTATGTGTCACTGTTGGCACTCCTATAGATTCATTTAGAACTGCACAAGACAAAGGAACCTTAAACCGTGTGTATGTGTGTGTGTTTTAGAGGCTGCTCATTTAGGAAAGTGAATGTTCACTAAACTTTACTCCATGTACAAACCCTCTAACTGGGAGTTTTTAGGGCATGAAGTTCAACATATGCTTAAAAAGATTCACAATAAGCCTTATTTGCAGTATAAATATTACAGATAAAGTATTGATGCAGTTACATAACAAGTATTGTTGTAAAAATGCAAAAATAACTACACGACTGTCAAAAACTGGATTATACAGACAGAAAGTCAACGCTCTGCAGCAAATAGCACCATGTGACGCCATACAATGAGAGAGAAAAAGTATTTGATCCTCTGTTGATTTTGTACGTTTGCACACTGACAAATAAATGATCAGTCTATAATTTTAATGGTTGGTTTATTTTAACAGTGAGAGACAGAATAACAAGAAAAATATCCAGAAAAACGCATTTCAAAAAAGTTATAAATTGATTTGCATTTTAATGAGTGAAATAAGTATTTGACCCTTTTGCAAAACTTGACTTAGTACTTGGTAGCAAAACCCTTTTTGGCAATCACAGAGGTCAGACGTTTCTTGTAGTTGGCCAACCGGTTTAATATAAAAGTGGATTGCGCTAACTTCTGTGTATGATACCGTGTATGATACCACTGCTGAAATATGCAAAATTAGGATATCTATCCTATGTAGCGTGCTTTTCTGTATCAATTAATATTGTGTCAAAAATATACTGTCCACTTAGTGTTTACTAGTGACAAAATAATATTCCAAAAAACTGTTTAAAGTGCTAAAAAATAAAATATGGCAAATATTAAAAAATGTGCAATGTGCCAATATTACTTAGTGACCATCAAATATCACATATCAACATGCATATATACTACTTGCTGCAAAAAATGTCCTCAGCATGTGCAAAAACACTACAGCCCACTAGATGTCCTCAGTGGGGAATTACTTCTGTTTAATGACGTAGGTGCAACCAAAAGCTATTTAAAAAATTATTAATACTAAACAATGTGCCAATATTACTAACAAAATATCACATATCAACATGCATATGTACTGCATAATGCAAAAAAATATAAATATATGTCCTTGACATTGGCAGAAACACCACAGTACACTGGATGTCTTCAGTGAGTGCAAAAACACTACAGCCCACGAGATGTCCTCACTTCTGTGCAATGACATTCCTTTTCAGTGTATTGTGCTCCTAATTCACCACTTATCGTGACTTCACCACCACCTCATGCAATGGCCACTCACCAGATGTAGTAAAAATAAATGCCTCATTGCATGAGGTGGTGGTGAAGCCACGATAAGTGGTGAATTAGGAGCACAATACACTGAAAAGGAATGTCATTGTACAGAAGTGATTACCCACTGAGGACATCTAGTGGGCTGTAGCGTTTTTGCACATGCTGAGGACATTTTTTGCAGCAAGTAGTATATATGCATGTTGATATGTGATATTTGATGGTCACTAAGTAATATTGGCACATTGCACATTTTTTAATATTTGCCATAATTTATTTTTTGGCACTAGCACTTTAAACAGTTTTTTGGAATATTATTTTGTCACTAGTAAACACTAAGTGGACAGTATATTTTTGACACAATGTTAATTGATACAGAAAAGCACGCTACATAGGATAGATATCCTATTTTTGCGTATTTCAGCAGTGGTATCATACACAGAAGTTAGCGCAATCCACTTTTATATTATATTGATACTCTACCATTTTTGTGTAGGCTTACATGATTGCAGCAAACTAGTATATTTTTAGTTTTGCGCCGGTCGGGCCACCAGGTTTGCACACATCTCAGGAGGGATTTTGTCCCACTCCTCTTTGCAGATACTGTCCAAGTCTTTAAGGTTTCTTGGCTTTTGCTTGGCAACTCGAACCTTCAGCTCCCTCCACATATTTTCAATGGGATTGGCTAGGCCACTTCAGAGCCACTCCTTTGTTGCCTTGGCCATGTGTTTTGGGTCATTGTCATGCTGGAATGCCCATCCATGACCCATTTTCAATATCCTGGCTGAAGTAAGGAGGTTCTCACCCAAGATTTGACGGTACATGGCCTCGTCCATCGTCCCTTTGATTCAGTGAAGTTGTCCTGTCCCCTTAACAGAAAAACACTCCCAAAGCATAAGGTTTCCACCTCCACGTTTGACGGTGGGGATGGCGTTTTTGGGTTCATAGGCAGCATTCCTCCTCCTCCAAACACGGAGAGTTGAGTTGATATCAAAGAGCTAAATTTTGGTCTCATCTGACCACAACATTTTCTTTTTTTTTTTTTATAAATTCTTTATTTTTCAACAATCATGAGTCACATGCCACTTGAAACATTTCTTCTCAGACATCATATCGACATATGCATATTCGTTTTATCATAATATAGCTTTTTCACTCGTTTCATTACCAATTGATTCTAAATCTCTTCTGTCCCAAGGGCAAGGCATATAATTCCCCCTTTTCCATTTCCCCTAACCCCATTACCCCCCCCCCCACCCCACCAAAAAAAAAAAAAAAAAAAAAAAAAAAAAAAATTTAATTTACCCCACCCCCCCCAGGGGGAGGGAGGGGGGAACCCCTCTCCTCAGGTCCCTTCGGTCTTATCTGTCCCCCTTCTCCTGTTCTCTAATTCTATATTCTACAAGGGGAGACCAAGTCCTCCGATATTTCTCATCTTGTTCTTTCAGCATCATCGTCAATTTTTCCATTTGTTGAATTTCTGTAATTCTAGCCCACCACTGAAATTTAGTCGGGGGGACTGTACTCTTCCAGAGAGCCGGGATACACGCCCTTGCGGCGGTGAGAAGGTGTTTGAGCAGAGATCTCCTATATTTTTCCACCGACAGAGGGACATCATTTAATAAAAATGCAGCCGGGTTGCTCCCAAGGGACACACCTGTAATATCCTTAATCGTTTCCTCAACTGTTTCCCAGAAGCCTTTAATATCCTCACATTCCCAGAATATATGTATCATCGTTCCCTCCCCCCTCATACAGCGCCAACATCTATCTGATACTTGAGGGTAAATTTTATGAAGGGCTGCTGGTGTTCTATACCATCTGGTAAGAATTTTGTATCCTCCCTCTTGGTATCTACTGGCAATTGATGTTTTATGTACTGATTTTAATATTTTCGTCTTCTGCTTTTGAGTAAACGTTACTCCTAGCTCTCTCTCCCAGGCTAGCATGAAATTGAGCTCCTGTGTCACTTCCGGGCATGTTAATGTTTCATAGAAATGTGATAAGGAATGCCTGATACTTTCACCATTTAGGCAGGTCCGTTCAAACCTAGTCAGCTCCCTTATTACTGAAAATTTTTTATTTTTTGAGCGAATATACGCTCCTAGCTGCATAGCCCTGAAATAGTCCAGGTCTTCTGTTACCTCACCCTCTATCTCGCCTCTTGTCATCAGGCGGCGGTCCCTAGAGAAGTCTATCAGCCTGCTTTTCCCTTTATGTTTTATTGCTTCATACCTCCGGTCGGTTAAACCTGGTAGGAAGTCCGGGGCACCCAATACCGGGGTCATTGGGCTCGGAGTTGGTGAAAGATTTGTTTTTTTGAAAATCATGTAGATAGAGCGGATAGTTGCCCCTGTTAACGGGTGTTTTTTCACTATGGTAGATAATTCTGATTTTTTAATCCATGCTAATCCTTCCAATGGAATTTTAGACGTCGCCTGCTCTAGCTGTATATGCGGTTTCCTTACCGAGGCGCACCATTCCACCACTCTCGCTAGTTGTAGGGCTTCCCAGTAATGTACTGGGTCTGGGAAACCAATACCTCCTTTCCCTTTTGGGAGTATTAGAATATTTCTCCTTATCCTTGCTGGTTTACCTGCCCATATAAACCTTAGAAATCCTGATCTGAGGTCCTTAAGAAAGTTTGATGGAATCTTTATTGGTAACGTTTGAAACAAATAGAGAATTCTGGGCATCACGTTCATCTTTATAATATTTGTCCTTCCAAACCAGGTAAAGATGTCTCTGTCCCATCTCCTAAAGTCTTGTTTAATTTGTCTTAACAATGGGGCATAGTTTAATTCAAACATTCTGCTAAGCTTCTTTGGAATTTTAGTCCCCAGATAGTTTATATGGGAATCTGTCCACCTAAAATTAAATTGTGCTTTTATCCGATGTATTTCAGTTGTATCCATCTCCAATCCCATCGCTTCGGACTTAGTATAGTTTACCTTATAATTTGCTAACTCCCCATACTCATTGACCTCGCTTAGAAGGGAAGGGAGGGATATAATTGGAGAGGTTATGAAGAAGATCAAATCATCAGCATATGCTGCTAGTTTGTGTTCCTCTCCCTCCGTCTTAATACCCCTAATATTGCAATCCGCTCGTATTTTCCTTAGGAACGGTTCCAGTGTAAGTATGAAAATAATTGGTGAAAGGGGACACCCCTGTCGCGTTCCATTCTGGATCTCAAAGGGATCCGATAGCCTATCATTGACCTTGACCCTTGCACTTGGGACTGAGTAAAGGTTTGAGAACCAGCTCAACATTCCCTCCCCCAGTCCAATATGTTGTAGGGTTGTTTTAAGAAAGATCCAATCAACCCTATCGAAAGCTTTTTCTGCATCTGCCGAGAACAATACAAGGGGTTCCTGTCTGCTCTGTGCTGTATATATTGCATTTATTACTCTTTGTGTGTTTTCCCTACCTCCCCTTCCTGCCGTGAATCCCACCTGGTCTGGATGAATCAATGCCGGGATGTGTTCTTCTAGTCTTAGCGCCAGGATCTTGGAAAAAATTTTCAAGTCCACGTTGAGTAGCGCAATTGGCCGATAGCTAGAGCATTGGGATGGGTCCTTTCCTTCCTTAGGGATTACTGCTATATGTGCCATCAAAGTTTCTTTAGGTATCCTCCGCCCTTCCCGTAGGGAGTTGAAGGCCGCTATAAACCTTGGAGCCAGTTTCTCAGCAAAAAATCTATAATACGTCAGAGTATACCCGTCTGGGCCCGGGGCTTTCCCTACTTTTAGCAGGTTTATTGCTTTTTTAAATTCTTCTATTGAGATTGGTGCGTCTAGATCTCTTGCTACCTCCTCCTTTAACCTTGGCATTTCTGAGTTGTTTAGATATTCTTTTGCCCTTTCTTGTTTATTTCTGCACCTGTGTGGGGGCTGATGGCCCTCCAACTGGTACAACCCCTCATAGTACCCCTTAAAAATCTGTGCCATCTCCTGTGATGATTTCGCCGTACCCCCCTGCTGTGTTTTAATACCCGTCAAATGGGATGGTTTTGTAGCATCCTTAAGGGCCTTTGCCAGCATCCTACTTGGTTTGTTCCCAAATTCATATAGTGTCCGCCTTCCCCATTTCAGTTTTGCTTTAGCCTGTTCGATGAGGAGCAAGTTCAGGTCACCTCTGAGGCCCCCTAGTTTCTCCTCTAACGCCTGTGTATGAGATTCTTTATGTTTCAGCTCTACTGCCCTAATTTTTTCGAGCAGATCCTCAACCCGTGCGTTAAGCTTCTTTTTCCTATGCGCCCCGAGCGATATCAGAACACCCCTCATCACGCACTTGTGTGTCTCCCATACACAAAATGGGGTGACTTCACTCGACTCATTTATCAGGAAAAAGGAGTCCAACTCCTGGTTAAGTTTTTGCTCATACTCCTTGTCTTTTAATAGCGTTTCATTAATCTTCCAGTGCCACTCCCGGCGTTTGTCCTCCCCCAGAACCAGCATACAATCTGTCGGGGCGTGGTCTGAAAGGGTAAATGAACCTATTTCCGCACTCACCAGTGATGATATGACTGTCTGCGATATCATAACATAGTCAATGCGCGTGTATGTTTTATGCTTTGCCGAGTAAAACGTATAGTCCCTGTCCTGGACATGGATTGACCTCCATGTGTCTATTACTTGCAGATTACTCAATAATTTCTTAATTCTTCGTATTTTTGTCGAAGAGAGATGTGAGGCTCCCCTTGACGTGTCCAGGAGCGGGTCTAATGCTAAATTTAGGTCGCCTCCTATCACTAAAATACCCTCCTTATATTGGTGTACCATTTGTAAACAAGTCTCCAGGTAGCTCACCTGTTCTTCATTTGGAAGGTATAGGTTCACCAATGTGATCCTCTGTGGTCCCATTTGTCCCTTTACAATTAAAAGGCGACCCTCCTCATCTGTAACTACCTTCAATTCTTTCCATGGGATTTGTTTTGAGATTATAATTGATACTCCATTGGTTTTAGAACTCGGAGATGTACTATGATAGACTGTAGAGAATTTATGATTTCCAAGTTTTGGTATTCTGTCCCTTCTAAAGTGTGTCTCTTGGAGGAAGCCAATCTGCGTCCCCAACCTTCCCATCTCCGCAAGCAGCCTAATCCGCTTCTCCGGGATATTCAATCCCTTGACATTGTATGAGGTGAATTTAATTCTAGTCATGTTTCCTTCCTTTCTTAACCTTTCTTTTTGCGGTCTATTGGAATTTACGAGGAGAGGAGTCCCCCATCAAAACCCCAGGAGGAGAGATATAAAAAAAAAAAAAAAAAAAAAAAAAGGAGACCCCCCTTGTATCAATTGGAGGTCACCCTCCGAACGGCGCGAAACCTCGGTGCCGTTTAGCGGAGGGAAAAAAAAAAAAAAAAAAAAAAAAAAAAAAGAAAACCCCTTTTGGAGACGCCTCCGACTTTCCCTCCACTCGGAGGGGAGACGTCTATTGTGGGCAAATGCCCCTGAGCACAAAAAGTTTGAGTATCTGTATATCAAAAAACCGCAGCGGCACGCCCATTGGTAATATCTGCGAGTGAGACAGCCAAGGAGAAAAACCCTGTAATATTGTCAATCAATTACCCTACTATATTTCCATTTCCATACTTGTGTTCCGCTTATTAACATATAGCACCATTCAATCCCTCCCTCTCCCTCCTCCCCCCCCCAACCATCTCTTTCCCTGCTCCTTACTCCCCAATGTCCCATATCTCACCCCCCTCCATCCCTGTTCTCCCCCCCCCCCCTAGCACCCCCCCCTCCGCCATCCCCGGTAGAGCCGAGGTACTTAAAGGACAAAGGGGAGGGGGCCCAGGGGAGGGGAGGGAAGGGGAAAGAGGAAAAAAAAAAAAAAAAAAAAAAAAAAAAAAAAAGGGGGGATCTTGTGTCCAACACCTTCTCAACTCTCAACTTCCTCTATTTCTTAGGGGACCCTAAGGATCCCTATCCATTAGTGTGAAAATTTGTATACAACCAAAAAACATATTATTTAGTGTCATATATCCCTTCCCCTTCTCCCTCCCCCCTCCCCCCTTTTATACCCTCCCCCTTACTTCCATATGTACAACCGGTGTAACATGTGTAACCACCAGAACCTCCGTGTTAAGTGTCCATAATACAACCTATCCTTATTGCTCTAAAAAAAAAAAAAAAAAAAAAAAAAAAAAGGGGGGATCCTATGTCCAACACCTTCTCAACTTCCTCTATTTCTTAGGGGACCCTAAGGGTCCCTATCCATTAGTGTGAAAATTTGTATACAACCAAAAAAACATATTATTTAGTGTCATATGTCCCTTCCCCTTCTCCCTCCCCCCTCCCCCCTTTTATACCCTCCCCCTTACTTCCATATGTACGACCAGTGTAACATGTGTAACCACCAGAACCTCCGTGTTAAGTGTCCATAATACAACCTATCCTTATTGCTCTTACAAAAAAAAAAAAAAAAAAAAAAAAAAAAAAAAAAATAAAAGAAAAAAAAAAAAAAACACCTTCCAACAAGACACTTCTTGTACATCCTGTGCTTCTAAATTCTCATGACATATTCTCACCAAAACACAGCAATAAATCCACCCAAATCCACCCACTTACTATACCCACCCCTGTGATATACACACACAGAAAAAAAAAAAAAAAGGAGCAGTAATGGGCAATGGGCCTTCCATTGATATTGCCTCTAATGTATCATACTCAAAAGCACCTTCCATTTTACGTAAAGGGACATAAAGAGACCCACAGGGAAAAAATAAAAAGAAAGCAAGAGGGAGAGAAGAGAAAAAACTTTCTCTCTTCCCTTCCCCCCTCTGCCCCCTTTAGGGGGATATACCACAAAGAGCACCTTCAGGGGGGGGGAAAGTGTCCCCCGAACCTTCCATCAAGTCCGGAACAACACACAGTTGGAGGGAATTCATTGAAAAATAAAGTAGCACATAGAGAAGCAAAACAAAAATCATGTCCATCATGCAATTCTAGCCCCATTTCCTTCTCCTATATCCCTGCTTCCTCCTAGTTATTTCTGATGGGTATACTTTCTAACAGTGTCCATAGTCATATCAATCCAATCAGGGATCTCCAGTATTTCTGAGCCTAGAAACTTGAATAGGTCCGGTAATTGCTCTGGTGCCATCAGGGCAAAAGTGTGATCATCCTTTTTTATGATTAACGAGAATGGGTGTCCCCATCTGTAGGTTGCACCTTTTGCCCGTATTTGATCCAGCAATGGCCTCAGTAACCTTCTCCTTTTTTTCGTCTGCCGGCTAAGGTCTGGGAACACCTGGACCCCCTGACCTGCGACTTCCAGCACCCCTTTCTGCCATGCAGCTCTCATTATGTCCTCCTTTATCCTAAAAAAGTGCACACGGCAAAGCACATCCCTAGGGGGGCCTGTTTCTAACATAGGCCCAGCTGGGCTCCTATGAACACGGTCCAACTCAATGTGACTGTCGGCTGACTTTCCTAAATATTTATTAAGGACCTCGGTTACTGTTTTCCTCAGATCGGGTGGTTTTAATGTTTCTGGGATCCCTTTAATGCGTACATTGTTTCTCCTGCTTCTGTTCTCAAATTCCTCTGCTTGTAACTGCAGCAGTAGCAGTTGCTGATGTTGTGTTTTAAACTTCCTTTCCAGTAGCTCTATACGGGCATCTGCCGAGGACTGTAAGGACTCACAAGTACCCATTCTTCTGTCCATCACCTCTAATTTGGCAGTTACTTCACCTAGTTCTTCCCTGACCGCAATTTTTATGTCACTCAATAGGGTTTGTAATTCCTCTTTAGTTGGTAGCGCCTGTATAAGCTTCCTAATGTCCTGTACCTCCTCAGCAGCCAGTACAATAGTTTCCCCCCTATTGACAAGACGTACCTGAGTCTCTGTGACAGCCACGGTACGGGGCACAATTGGGGGGCTAGTCTCTGCGATTTCTGCCACCTCCGTGCGGATGTTACCAGCTGAAACACTTACAGTGATCGGGATAGGTGGTTCCTCCATGGCTGCTTGCTGTCTCAGGGCCGCCCGAGCAGCGCGCTGTGAGACGGCCCCGGCCTCCACTGACATAGCTGGCTCCGTCCTACCAATGAGGTATTTGGAAACAGAGGGGTATCCGGATGCCTCCGCCCGACCTGTGCCCTTCCCTTGTCTGCTTCCAGGCATAAACTCCAAGCGTGGACTCTGGGCATAGACTCGTCCTTGCAACTGCTCGTGGTCCCTCCTGGCGTATCTCACTCAGCCCGCCAAACCCGTTCTCCTGCTCGAGCGCGCCACCGCGATGCTCCGCCTCTCACTCCGTCATGCCCAGACCGCACCTCCCTGCGTCAATCACGTCCGTTGTTCCCCCTGACCACAACATTTTCTGTTCTCCTCTGAATCATTTAGATGTTTATTAGCAAACTTCAGACTGGCCTGTACATGTGCTTTCTTGAGCAGGGAGACCTTGTGGGGGCTGCAGGATTTCAGTTCTTCACTGCGTAGTGTCTCTCTCACTGTTAAAATAAACCTACCATTAACCACTTCCCACCCGACCACTGCATAAAAACGTCCGGTGGGCGCTTCCTTCTTCTGAGTGGACGTTCCTGAACATCCTTCAGAAGGAGCATGATCGTGCAGCCATGCAAAACCACCAAAAGAAAGCTTTATTTGTGTGAACAAAATGATAAAAATTTCATTTGGGTACAGTGTAGCATGACTGAGTAATTTGTCATTGAAAGCGCAAGAGCATTGAAAGCTGAAAATTGGTCTGGGAAGGAAGGGGGTGAAAGTGGTCAGTATTGAGGTGGTTGAAAATATAGACTGATCATTTGTCAGTGGGCAAACTTACAAAATCAGCAGGGGGATCAAATACTTTTTTTCCCCCTCACTGTAAGGGAAAAAATAAATATAAATATATATATATATATATATATATATATATATATATATATATATATATATATATATATATATATATATATATATATATATATATATATATATATATATATATATATATATGCTCACCCCCCTCGTAAGACCTCTATGCCATAGGTGATCTATATGGCGTTTTTTTCGTTCATATATGATTGCTTCTCTCCACTGTAGGGGTCCCCCTCCACCCACAATCAGGGCATCTAGATGTCTCCATTCCTAATAAAAATCCTTCTCCTCTGCGCTCAAATAGGTCAGAATACTCTGATGAAGCCCCCCTAGAGGGTGCAACGCGTAAGTTGGAGACAGGTGCATGATGTTATATATATATATATATATATATATATATATATATATATATATATATATATATATATATATATATATATATATATATATATATATATATATATATATATATATATATATATATATGGCGAATATAGACCTCCTATGACATAGAGGTCTCAAGAGGGATGAGTCCATATATTTACATACACTATACGTGTGGAGTCATGTAGTGCTATTTGCTGAAGAGGTGACAGTCTGAGTTCATGGACACTAATATTTGTGTATATGCACTGGAATCATATTTTGTACATACAAAACTGTTTCACAGACTTTTGGCTTGAATCTGTGGAAGATCACTATTAGGCAGCCTCACTTTTGGTGCTGCACTAGGATTGAACTGTGCTTATGTTTAATATTGTACCCATTTAAGTATATGTGGCAGTTTTACTCAGTGCTGCATGGACTTTTGGATATATTGTGTATATTAGAGTCTCACTTATGACGCTGCACTTTGTTGTTTGTATATATTACATGTATTTGTTCTTGGTGGACAAGTCAGGGTGTTCAGCAGCTGAATATTTGAGTTTGGTTTAATTGCTTTAGTTTCGGGGTATACATCACTGCGCAATTCCTCTTTTATATATCATTTGACAATACAGATATTGCATGATTATGCGCATAAATAAATTATTTTAGCATTTAACCATCAGGAAAAGGATTAAAAAAATGACGACTTACCCATCTTTACTGAATACTCTGACCCAAGCGTGAAAATTTGGTCCAAGAATGCACAGACAGCGTGACGTTGTGAAGGATGACAACAAGACCGCAAAAAAGAAGGTTTCCCCCACCGATCTGTAACATAATGTGAAGAGTCAGCTAGAGAGTGAAATTACAATACAAACCAATCACATTTTTAGTAAAAGATGTAGATCACTGAGCCAAAGAGTTTAGAAAACATATATGCACTGTAATTATGTCTGTCACAGCACAGTGTGTTACAGTGTAGTCTATGGGAGTGGAGACAAGCCATTTAGAGGCTAGAGAACATTTTATCAATGTTTTTTTTTAACGCAAGATTTAGGTATAAAAATTATTATTATACAGGATTTATATAGCGCCAACAGTTTGCGCAGCGCTTTACAACATGAGGGCAGACAGCACCGTTACAATTCAATTCAATACAGGAGAAATCAGAGGGTCCTGCTCATTAGAGCTTACAAGCTAAGAGGGAGGGTCAAGCGAAACAAAAAAGGTAATAACTGTGTGTGATGAGCTGATGAAGAAAATAAAAGTACAATTGTTGTTAGGTAAGGGGCAGGATAGGCAAATTTTCAGGGATTGCCTAAAAGTGGATAGAGGTGGAGATAGTTGGAGAGATTGGTGTAGGAAATTCCAAAGGATGGGAGAAGCTCGGGTGAAGTCCTGGAGGCAAGTATGGTAGGAGGTGACAAGGGCGCTAGCGAGCAGGTCTTGGGAGGAACGAAGAGAACGATTTGGTATTGTGAGAATCTTGTGTGAATCTTGGGTGATAACATGGATAACTGGACCCCCCAGAGTTGATATGTCACTACACAGGTCTGCATTACCAATACCAGAAACTGCAAGGAGAGTGCATTTGGCATGTGAAAATAAGGTAAATAGGTGATGAGCATAGTGTGCACGGTGACATGCTGCGTTTAGAAAGATGGTACATGTCTGATTCTGGCTGCATGGAGAGGCATTGGAAGCCCATTTATAGGAATAGGCTGTCTTAATGTAACGCAAGTTTGATCGGGAGTTTGTTAACACACCGCAATGCAGCATAACAATGTGAAATGAGCCTAAAAGGTAACCCCTGCTTGTGTGCGTTTTTATCATATTTTTGGGAATAGGTTTCTTTATGTCTGCCATGAAATACAATAACTTTAGGCCACTGGAATGATGCAGTTTCTTGTGACTAACCTGCAGAGTAAAATTTTAACACACATTGGATCACTGGAACAGAATATTGGCATGCATTAAAAAGGGGATTTAATCCAGAGATAAAACGATAATTCTCCCACTCTACAAGACTCTGGTCTGGCCGCACCTGGAGTATGCCGTCCAGTTCTGGGCACCAGTCCTCAGGAAGGATGTGTTGGAACTGGAGAGAGTCCAGAGAAGGGCAACAAAGCTAATAAAAGGGACTGGAGGATCTCATCTATGGGGAAAGAACTTATTCTCTCTGGAGAAGAGACGCTTGAGAGGGGATATGATATCAATGTACAAATACTGTACTGGTGACTCTAGCATAAGGAACAAACTTTTCAGTGAAAGGGAATTTAAAAACACACACGGCCATTCACTAAAATTAGAAGAGAAGCAGTTTAACCTTATACTGCGTAGAGGGTTCTTTACTGTCAGAGCGGTAAGGATGTGGAATTCTCTTCCACAAGCAGTGGTCTCAGCGGGGAGAGTCAATAATTTATTTTATAAAATTAGATGGGTATCTTAACGATCACAACATACAGGGGTATACATCGTACTTTTTTACATACACACACAGGTTGAACTGGATGGACGTGTGTCTCTTTTCAACCTCACCAACTATGTAACTATGACTATTTCACTCTGTCGCAGTGAAATAGTCTATTTCAGTATATAAGGTGAGTTAACTGCTAAAATAAGTGTGAAATTAAAGACTTGCCTGGGTGTAAGAAGATGTCCGCTGCCGCCTTCATGTTCTGTCACATTAGGAAACCTATTGAAAGGCAATAGCGGCCATGCTAGTACACATAGCAATAAGCTATTTTGTTTGCCATGTCACTTCCGTTGCATCTTCTGATGGGTAGCGGTATTCTGATAGAACGCCGGATCGGCTCCGGTAAACCCTGGATCGTCTGGAAAGCACCAGGGGGGGGGGGGGAAGAGGACGGGACCTCTCCCGCTGCCTCTAAAAGTGATCCCATGGCAAATCTCCTGCCGGGATCACGTTAAGCAGACGCCGAATCACCCACAGAGTAAAATGATATCGGAGTTCTGTCAGCTGGCTGCTGCCATAACTCGGTATTAAACGTCAAAGTAATGAAATATATATACTGTGGGTGCTCGGCAAGTGGTTATTCATATTTTTGTCTCCACCACCGTCCTTTGAATATTCTACTAGAAGCATTCAAGAATACCCGTTTACATTTTTTTTCTGATAAAGGCATATATACAGGGGGATTTCTGCATAGGAATTGATATAAGGCCGACTCCTGGAGCTGTACAAGCTTTCATGGCATCGCTGGCTGGCTGCTATTTAGACGGATTGTGCGCATTTAAAGGAATACTTTCTTATAAACAAAACCATGGCAGCTTCTTTTCCACTCTCCTTTTCGTTCTGCACCTCTAGTTTACAGAATAAACGTGATGTACGGAAATTATGATTTTAGGACTGCTAAATGAAAACAATACTCACTCTACAAGAGGTGCACCATACAAAACTATAATCCCATGGAACAGCAGACAGGAAGCTAAGAAGTATAGGCAGGATCTATACAGTTTATTGACCTGCAAAACAGAATAACAAATTAGAAAAAGTAAAAGCAAAATATTCCATTAAACAAACCTTAATGAAAGGAAACCTGTCAAGAAAAAAAACATGGAGGATGTCACCAGATTGACTGTAGATTGTTAGGAGGGCTTTCCTGACCAGGAAATACAAGGCATCACTAAGTGAGGTATTTGTGATCACTAAGACCCCTTTCACACTGGGGCAGTGCTGGCGTTAGCCGTAAAGCACCGTTAGTTTTAGCGGTGCTTTACCGCTGCTATAGGAGTGCTTTTCAGCCACTAGCAGGGTGCTTTTAACCCCGGTTAGTGGCCGAGGAAAGGGTTAATAGTACCTGTGTTCCGGCGCTGGCGAAGCACTTTGCAGGCGATTTGGCAGCACTGCCTATTCATTACAATGGGCAGGGCGGTGCAGGAGCAGTGTATACATCGCTCCCGAACCGCCCCAAAGATGCTGCTTGCAGGACTTTATTTCCCATCCTGCAAGCGCACCGCCCCAGTGTGAAAGCACTCAGCACTCAGGCTTTCACACTGGGGTGGCTTGAGAGTCGCTTTACAGGCGATATTTTTAGCACTAAAATGCCTGAAAAGCACCCAAGTGTGAAAGGGGTCCAAAGGCACTCACTGGGGGAGATTTACTAAAACTGAAGCACACAGAATCTGGTGCAGCTCTGCATGGTATCCAATCAGCTTCAAATTTCAGGTTGTTAAATTAAAGTGTTACTAAACCCAGGAGCCTGCATTCACTAGATCTGGTCTCCCACAGAACACAGAACATGGAAACGCAATTATTTTAGTAAATATAAACCAATAAAGACTTTTTTTTCATCAGCAGTATATAGCAGTCTTGTGACTTCTATCAGTGTCTGGTTAAAGCTTGTAGGAGGATTTTTTATATTGCACTGGCTGTCCTATCACGATGCATGACCCCTGACCCTCTGTCTGGACAGTGCTGATTGGCCCTGTGCTGCTCACATGCACCCTCCCAAAAAAAAAAAACAACTCTCTAGTAATACACACCAAACTGAGCACATGCAGAGTGACTCCAAAAGCTCTGCTCTATCAGAAGATGGATTGGGAACAGTGGAAGAAGGGGAGGATCAGAGAAGACAGGATCAAACAGCTTTTTTACACAATGCAGAGGATTAACCTCTTAGGTTTTACATTGAGTATAACAAGCATGCTTTACTGCATATACAGACTGATGTTACTGTTGTGGGTTTAGTAAGAGCTTTGACAATAAAACCTAGACCCTGATTGGTTACTATTAGGGCTGCACTGATATTGAATTCTTATATCGGTGAATACGAGTACCGAAACTTTTGGTTAATTACTCACCGATAACAAGTACCGATACCTTTAAGGTGCAATTTGAGCTCACATAAAATGAATAGGCTCAAATCGCAATGCAAAGAATTGCATATGGTTTCCCCACCGCTCCGGTGTGAATCCAGGCTGAAATCACTGACAAGGTTCACAGAAAAAAGAGGTGCATGATGGATAAGCGGGTCTGCTGCACTTAAGCAGCCAGGATTTCTGGTGAATCTTCAATCCAGCTGATCGGAGCACAGAAGGAATATCCATAGAGTTTCATTTTACGGAGTTATTTCAGAAATTCATTTTTGTGGACATTTATTATTTTTTGCACCAGGAGGAATATTGAGCATATATGGAACACTAAACACCTATATTTATGTTGCAGTTAGTTAATTCTCAAGGAATTATATTAATTTGATTACCTATACACGTTACACTGTTTTTTTGTTTTGCTACAGGCAAAACTGTTTTTTTTTTGTTTTGGATAGAGTGGAGATCGATTAGAATACCTGTCAAGTTTTTATTATTCCCCCCCCCCCCCCCCCCATTAAAGGAGATTCACCCTCTCTCTTTGGCCCCTTTAACACTACTAGTGAAAGTAAAAGAAAATTCCAAATTTTGGGTTTTCCCCAGAACAGTAATGGAGGGAAAATCTTCCAATGGGGACACTAGTTCTGGTGACCTGCAGCGCCCCAAGGGATTTCCTCTCACTTCCTGTGGCAATGGAGCAAGAAGTGAAGGGAAATGTTCCCAATTGGACACAGATGGCAGAAAAAAAACCTGGGAGGGGTTACAACCCTCCTTTATCCAAAATGAAACAAAAAGCATTTTGCCAATAGTTTCTACTTTTACGTCACATTAACATGGAATAAAGCCTGGTGCACACAGGAAGCTTTTTTTTTTTCGTTCCACCCTGCGGGCTGAAAAAAAACCCCCCAAAAAACTGGAGCAGGTTGCTGTACTAACTATCCAATGTTAGTACCAAGATCTCCCCCGTTGTGCTATTGTGTTCTGACAGGGGGACCGCCCCCCACCAGAACACACTGGTCAGCACTCGCAGCCAATGGCTACAAGCACTGATCAGACGCCGTTTGGCTGCTGGTTTTCCAGCATGCTCGTTCAACAACAGACAAGGAGCTGTATACACCGTGTGCCTAGCGCTTTAGGCTTTAAAGTCATCATACAACAGCAGAACTCTAGGATAAGGTAAATACATTATTTAATCACCTTGTTTGAAAGAGAGCTTCTTTTGGTTGAAGGGTTTGGTTTGAGCGTTAAAAGTAATAAAAGATTAACAGCGATGACACAGACAGAGCAGAAGCACAGCCATGTGAGATGTGTTCCCAGGACAGAGAAGTGATCGAAGAGGAGTGGTGGGACACACAGGGAGAACAGCACAGCCAAGACGCTCAGCACATGTCCCACTGCAAGTCTCCGGATCTCTGTCTCATCCATTGGGTCACCTAAGAATAGAAAAGACATGCACTTTAAATAAAGTACTATAACCAAAACCTCATTTTGTATTTATATGGTTCCCTTTAATTTTTTTGCGGCATGCACTGGCTTTGTACTGGTTTTCCACTTTTCATCTGAAGGCAGGAAAACGTTTTTTAAGAGATAGCTGCAGTATTGTGACAGAAACAAGTGAAAAACTTTGTTATTCCTACATCCTGACTTATTGAATTAACTTTCCAAAAAGAGCCCTACCCCACATATACCATAGCTGAGTCTACCCTACATATTCCATAGATGAGTCTACCCCGCATATACCATAGCCTAGTCTATCCCGCATATACCATAGCCGAGTCTACCCCACATATACCATAGGCGAGTCTATCCCACATATACCATATAGACGAGTCTATCCAACATATACCATATAGACGAGTCTACCCCACATATACCATAGCCCAGTCTACCCCACATATACCATAGACGAGTCTACCCCGCGTATACCATAGCCGAGTCTACCCCGCGTATACTATAGCCCAGTCTACTCCACATATACCATAGACGAATCTACCCTGCATATACCATAGCCGAGTCTACCCCGCGTATACCATAGCCGAGTCTACCCCGCGTATACTATAGCCCAGTCTACTCCACATATACCATAGACGAGTCTACCCCGCATATACCATAGCCGAGTCTACCCCGCATATACCATAGCCGAGTCTACCCCGCATATACCATAGACGAGTCTACCCCACATATACCATAGCCGAGTCTACCCCACATATACCATAGCCGAGTCTACCCCACATATACCATAGCCGAGTCTACCCCACATATACCATAGCCGAGTCTACCCCACATATACCATAGCCGAGTCTACCCCACATATACCATAGCCGAGTCTACCCCACATATACCATAGACGAGTCTACCCCGCATATACCATAGACGAGTCTACCCCGCATATACCATAGCCGAGTCTACCCCACATATACCATAGACAAGTCTACCCCGCATATACCATAGACAAGTCTACCCCGCATATACCATAGACGAGTCTACCCCGCATATACCATAGACGAGTCTACCCCGCATATACCATAGACGAGTCTACCCCGCATATACCATAGCCGAGTCTACCCCGCATATACCATAGCCGAGTCTACCCCGCATATACCATAGCCGAGTCTACCCCGCATATACCATAGCTGAGTCTACCCCGCATATACCATAGACGAGTCTACCCCGCATATACCATAGACGAGTCTACCCCGCATATACCATAGACGAGTCTACCCCGCATATACCATAGACGAGTCTACCCCGCATATACCATAGCCGAGTCTACGCCGCATATACCATAGCCGAGTCTACCCCGCATATAACATAGACGAGTCTACCCCACATATACCATAGACGAGTCTACCCCGCATATACCATAGACGAGTCTACCCCGCATATACCATAGCCGAGTCTACCCCGCATATACCATAGCCGAGTCTACCCCGCATATACCATAGCCGAGTCTACCCCGCATATACCATAGCCGAGTCTACCCCGCATATACCATAGCCGAGTCTACCCCGCATATACCATAGCCGGGTCTACCCCGCATATACCATAGACGGGTCTACCCCGCATATACCATAGACAAGTCTACCCCGCATATACCATAGACGGGTCTACCCCGCATATACCATAGACGAGTCTACCCCACATATACCATAGACGAGTCTACCCCACATATACCATAGACGAGTCTACCCCACATACAGGTGCATCTCAAAAAGTTAGAATATCATCAAAAAGTTAATTTATTTCAATAATTAAATAAAAAAAACTATATTTCAAGAATTTTTTTTCTTGCTGATTATGGCTCCCAGCACCGGGCTCTCACACTAATGATCGGGAACTGGGGCTCCCGATCGCTTTGATAGCCCCTCCGATTGGCTATCACAGTAATCAGTCACTTTGCAGCCCACCCGTGCTTTTTTTTTTTCCCTCCTCTGAATGGAGAGAAATATACATTGTAAAACAGTAAAAATGAAAAATTGCTTTAAAGCGAACGCTTTGGGGTGGGGGGGACAAGGCACTCACCGCCCGGGGTTGTCGGAAAGAGGCCCTTGTCCCCATCAACATGGCCCCGGCTGCATTCCGGTCGTCTCTGCCGCTTACCGGAGCCGCTGGGAGCGGCGGAGACGATCCGATCCTTTCACCTCACAGTCTGGAAGCCGAGTGAGGGAATGATGGCCCCCACTCGACTCAATGACATTGGATGACGGAAGCGACATCAGGACATTTATTTTTTTATTGCATTTAAGTGTAAATATGAGATCTGAGGTCTTTTTGACCCCAGATCTCATTTTAAGAGGTCCAGTCATGCTTTTTTTCTATTACAAGGGATGTTTACATTTCTTGTAATAGGAATAAAAGTGATCCAAAATTTTTTTTTTAAAAAAGGGACAGTGTAAAATTAAAAAATAAAAAAAAAATTAAAGTGGATGTAAAACCAATATCATCCTTTCTAAACTACTGCCATAGGGGTTATCTATAAGGATATACACGCCTCCTGCATGTATCTAAACCTGTCAAATGTCTCCCCTCTGTCTATTATGAGAGCCGAAAAACTGCAGATTCTGTGGGCGGGTCTGTTGTCTGGAGCTCGGTGGGTGGAGTCGTGATGTCAGTAGACTCCCCGCCCACCTCTACACTCCCCTTGTCAATATGCATTTTCTCCTGTGTATTTCTTACACTGAAATTCTGCTATGATCTCTAACATCCAATGAAAAGACAGGAAAGTAACCACATGACTTCAGCATGCCAAATCATGCTGATGTGTGGAACAGCCAATCCTTGCAGAGCTACTGAAGAAAGGAGTGGGGGAGGGAATTAAAAAATACTGCATGTCTCTTAGGCTAGTGCACGAGATATGTAAATCACCTGTCACTCACAGCAAGGGGGAGGATTTGACAAAGTTTTTCTCTGTTTGTCAAGATTTATCTCACTGAACAATAAAAGAGGATTGCTCAGAGATGGATTAACTCTTTGTGGCAAGACTGGGCTCAAATGATAGGAAATCTTATACTCTACATTATGACATAAAAAAAATATTTCGGTTTTACATCCACTTTAAAGCGCCCCGTCCCGCCGTGCTCGCGTGCAGGAGCGAACACATACGTAAGTCGTGCCCGCATATATAAACGGTGTTCAAAACACACGTGAGGCATCGTTGGGGCGAGGGAAATAATTCTAGCCCTAGACCTCCTCTGTAACTCAAAACTGGTAACCTGTAGAAATTTTTAAACGTCGCCTATGGAGATTTTTAAGCATCAAAGTTTGTCGCCATTCCACGAGCGGGCGCAATTTTGAAGAATGACATGTTGGCTGTCAATTTACTCGGCGTAACATTATCTTTGACAATATAATAAGAAAATTGGGCTAACTTAACTGTTTTCTTATTTTTTAAATTTAAAAAAAAGTGTAATTTTTTTTTTTCCCCAACAAAAATTGCGTTAGTAAGACCGCTGCGCAAATACGATGTGACATAAAGTATTACAACGACCGCCATTTTATTCTTTAGGGCAGTGGTTCTCAACTCCAGTCCTCAGGACCCACCAACAGGCCAGGTTTGCAAGATAGCTGAAATACATTGCAGGTGATATCACTTGCTGCTCAGTGATTGCAGTATTCTAGTCTGCAACTCCCCCAAGGTAATACTTAAAATCTGGCCTGTTGGTGGGTCCCGAGAACTGGAGTTGAGAACCACTGCACTAACAGGCTAGATTTAAAGTATTACTTTGGGGAGATACAGACTAGAATACTGCAATCATTGATCAGCAAATGATATCACCTGTGATGTATTTCAGTTATCTTGCAAACCTGGCCTGTTAGTGGGCCCTGAGGACAAGTGTTAATGACCACTGCTGTAGGGGTCTGGAAAAAAAACAACACTATAATGTTTGGGGGTTCTAAGTAATTTTCTAGCAAAAAAACAAAGAAAAAAAAAAACTGATTTTAACTTGAAAACAAGTGTAAAAATTAGGCTCGTCCTTAAGTGGTTAAAATCCGTAACAGACCCGATGGGCCTGGTATGGATTGGGGGGACCCCCACGACATTTTCTTTTCTACTGCCGGTGTTCTGTCAAATAATGCTCTCTATCGCAAAAATGTCCGCTCCGGTCTGCACATGTGCAGTACGGAATGGCACAACAGCTGATTTCCCGATCAGCTGTTGCGACGGCGCATGAGCAGTGCGTCAGGCACAATAGCCGACGAGTGCCGAGGGACAGAATTATTCTCAGATTCTGCCTCGCACTTGCAGGGCGTGTTTAATGTTGTGAAGGGGTGGGGTTTTTGTGTTGATGGGCAGGGTTAGTGCTGCATACATTGTTTACAGAATCGGAGAATAACACTGTCCCTTTGCAGCACTGGACCCGCCCATCAACACAAAAAAAACCCCGCCCCCTCACAACACCAAACACACCCCGCAAGTGCGAGGCAGAATCTGAGAATAATTCTGTCCCTCGGCACTCGTCGGCTATTGTGCCTGACGCACTGCTCATGCGCCGTCACAACAGCTGATTGGGAAATCAGCTGTTGTGCCATTCCGTACTGCGCATGTGCAGACCGGAGCGGGCATTGCGACAGAATACCGGCAATGTTTTTTTTCTTTTCCATTCAGCTGTCAGCGAGGAAGCCCGTTGACAGCTGATGACTCATCCGTTGTTAAGGACGCAGCGGCCGGCTTCCCAGCCCCCTCCCTAACCACTTCTGGACCGCCGCACGCCGATATACATCCTAAAGCAGGCCATACACGGTCAAATTTCGAACAAATTTTCTTTCCAAAACCAGAAAGTTTTTTTGGTTTTTTTTTGTGATCCGATGGTGCCACCATTGATTTTCGAAATTCGGCCGACCAAGCCTTCAATTTCACCGCATGTTGCTACAGGAAAGAATTTTCTTGGCCGGGAATCTTTTCTCTCCGTAAATGTTCTTTTCTTGTTACATTTCTCGCACGATTCTCCCATCATTGATTAGAAAATCGTTTGTTTTTCTAAAAATTTCCAACATGTCCGATTCCTCAAATTTGATTGCCGCACGAAAATCGGCCGTTGTTGCAGCTCCACTAATGGTGCGAAATTCATACGAAAATTCTTTCATACGATTTTCGAATGAAAATTCTTACGAAATTTGAACCGTGTATGGCCGGCATAACTTTGAAGAGGAATATCGTTGTTATGGCAGCAGCTAGCTGCCATAACCCTGGTATCCTCCTCTTCAGCCGGCGGTCCGGTTTCCGATAATGGTGGTCTCTGCGGCGGATTTGCCGTGAGATCACTTTTATCGGCGGCGGGAGGAGCCCCCCCATCCCACCTCGCTTCGGTGCCCTCCGCCGCTTACCGGGGCCGTCGGCAATGGCGGAGGCGATCGGATCCTCTCACGTCAGTGGTATGGAGACGAGTGAGGGGAAGATGGCTCCCCGCCCGTCTTCATACCACTGCAGGGCGGAAGCGACGTCAAAATGTCACTTCCGCCCATAGCTCTTAAAGGGACATTTTTATTAATTTTTTTTTAAGTTACAATTTTTTTTTATTGCATTTTAGTGTAAATATGAGATCTGAGGTCTTTCTGACCCCAGATCTCATATTTAAAAAGGTCCTGCCATGCTTTTTTTTCTATTACAAGGAATGTTTACATTCCTTGTAATAGGAATAAAAGTGACCCAATATATTTTTTTTTTAAAGAACAGTGTAAAAATAAAAAATAAAAGGTGAAATAAATAAGAAAAAAAACACATTTTTATAAAACGCACCCCGTCCCGCGGAGCTCGCATGTAGAAGCGAACGCATACGCGAGTAGCGCCCGCATATGAAAACGGTGTTCAAACCACACATGTGAGGTATCGCCGCGATCGGTAGAGCGAGAGCAATAATTCTAGCACTAGACCTCCTCTGTAACTCAAAACATGCAACCTGTAGAATTTTTTTAAACATCGGCTATGGAGATTTTTAAGGGTAAAAGTTTGTCGCCATTCCACGAGCGGGCGCAAGGTTGAAAACGTGACATGTTAGGTATCCATTTACTCGGCGTAACATTATCTTTCATAATATAAAAAAAAAAATTGGGCTAACGGTTTTATTTTTTAATTGATTTAAATTTTTTAAATGAATGGGCCCCCTGGGAGGTGAGAAATGCTGACTTCCCTCAGGACTCACCGCCCAGCCAGGCCTCTGGTATTTCCAGTCAGGAAGCTCATGGGGGGGGGGGGGGGTGAAGGGCAGACAGATCCTAATGATGGCTCTCCCGCGGCCTCACAGCTCACATACGGCTCTGGCTGGGACATTATAAGCTCAGGAGACCCCCCAACCCCGAACCCGGCCACTACACACATCCCTTCCTCTCCTTCCTCAGGTCACCATCACCTCACCTGTCCGCTCACAGCTCCTCCTCCATCACCTGCGCCGGGAACCCGCCCACAGCCAATCAGCGCCCGCTAAACGCACAGACTCTCAGCGCCCACAACCAATCGGCACCCTCTTAGCCCTACAGACAGTCAGCGCTCACAGCCAATCCGCGCCCGCCTCAGCCCAAAACCAATCCACGCCCGCCTCAGCTATCAGCCACCTAGGTTCCGCCTCAGCCCTCAGCCAATTGGCGCCCGCCTCAGCCAGCATCTGACCAAAGCGGGAAGTGACGTCTATAGGAAGCGCCCGTGTTTACCAGGAAGAGAAGATGGTGTGCGATAAGTGTAAGTGGGCTGATAGCCTCCGGTAGCCGTCGCTGGCCTTTCTTCTACAAAAAAAAAAAAAACATTATATAGAGCTTGCCTGGCTGCTTCTGAGTTGCTGACCGTGAGAGAGAGTCATGTGAAGTCACACCAGTCCTGACCTGGGTGGTGGTTGTTCCACTTCAGTGGCTCAGAAAGGGTTGCTGAATTCTAAACTTGTCTGTGTTGTTAGGCTGGTGTAAGGCTAGAACCTCTGGCTGGGGGACATGGGGGGAGAGATTTTCTCCCACTTCCAGTTTCGGTGACATGGATGAGGAAACGCGATGTTGTGCCGTTGATAGGGGGGTTGGGTAGGGTTAGAATTCCTGTTTGGTTTAATCGCTGGTTGGGGTCATTTTGGGGGAGATTTCCTCTCACTTCCTGTTGTCGCTGGGCCAGAAAGTGAGGAGATGGCATAGGGTTAAAACCTCTTTCTGGGTTTAATCACTGGCTGGGGTCACGCTGGGGAGATTTCCACCTCACTTCCTGTCTCAGTGACACCAATGAGGAAATGCGGGGAAAATCTCTAACAGGGCACCGCGCTAAAAAGCTGAGAGAGGCTTCTAGTCCTCTCTTAGTGGGGGGACATCTCTAACAACACAGGGGGTCATGTGGGGGAGATCTTCTCTCACTTCCTGTTGTCAATGGGCCAGGAAGTGAGGAGATGGAAAAGGGTTAGAACCTCTGTTTGGTTTAATCACCGTCTGGGGTCGTGTGGGGAGATTTTCTCTCACCCCCTGTAGTCGCTGAGCCAGAAAGTGCAGAGATGGGGTAGTGTTAGAACCTCTGTTTGGTTTAGTCACTGACTGGGGTGATTTCTTGTCTCAGAGACACCGATGAGGAAATGTGAGGAAACCTCCTTACAGGGACACCGCAATATAAAGCCTACAGAGGCTTCTAGCCTTCTCTTACTCTTAGTGCGGGGACATCTCTAACACAGGGAGTCATGTGGGGGAGATTTTCTCTCACTTCCTGCTGTCTCTGGGCCAGGAAGTGAGGAGATGGGGTAAGGTTAAAACATCTGGCTAGGGTCATGCGGGGGAGATTTTCTCTCACTCCCTGTTGTCACTAGGCCAGGAAGTGAGATTGGGTAGTGTTAGAACCCCTGTCTGGGTTTAATCACTGGCTGCAGTTATGCTGGGGAGATTTCCTCTCACTTCCTGTCTCGGTGACACCAATGAAGAAATGCAGGGAGTTCTCTAAAAGGGACACCGCAAAAAAAAGCCAACAGAGACTTCTAGCATTCAAACTCTTAGTGGGGGACATCTCTAACACAGGGGGTGATGTGGGGGAGATTTTCTCTCCCTTCCTGTTGTCACTGTGCCAGGAAGTGGGGTAGAGTTTGAACATTTGTTTGGGTTTAATCACTGGCTGGGGTCACGTGGGGGAGATTTTATCTTGCTTTCTGTTGACGCTGGGCCAGGAAGTGAGGAGGCGGGGTAGGGTTAGAACCTCTTTCCGGGTTTAATCACTGGCTGGGGAGATTTCCTCTCGCTTCCTGTCTTAGTGACACCAATGAGGAAATGCGGGGAGATCTCTAACACAGGGGGTCATGGGGGAGATTTTAGCCACTTCCTGTTGTCACTGGGCCAGGAAGTGGGGTAGTGTTAGAACAGTTGTTTGGGTTTATTCACTGGCTGGAGTCATATGGGGGAGATTTTCTCTTCCTGGTTCCACTGGCCCAGGAAGTGAGGCGGTGGGGTAGTGTTCGAACCTCTGTCTGGGTTTAATCCATGTCTTTGCTCACGTAGGGGAGATTTTCTCTCACTTCTGTCTCGGTGACACCGATGAGGAAATGTAGGGGAAATCTCTAACGGGGACATTGCAATAAAAAGCTTACAGGGTCTTTTAGCCTTCTCTTAGTGAGGGGACATCTCTAACACAGGTAGGAATACAAATTTCTTATCCTATGGAAAGAATAGGATTTCTGATTATTGCTGCTTGTGTGCCTGTCCTTGCATTGTCCATGGGATGCGATTTTTGCAATGAAGTTAATGGGACATTTTTCATTGTAGTCCATGGGGGGGCGTTTTTCATTGTAGTGCATGGGGGGGGGGGGTTCATTGAAATCAATGGGATGCTGTATGCCATTATCAGCACACTTTTTTTTTTTTTTTTTCTCTATCGGCAAAACGCAGATAACCCTCTTTGTGGCCGATATGTTGGTGTATCCCTACTTTAAAGAATGTGAATTGAGCCACATGAGTTCTATTCATAATGGGTAATGCTAAGAAAGCGTTCTTTGTGTTCCATGTTTTTTCTTCTGCAAGCTATGAAATTACAGAAACCATCTAATTGTTTGCACCTTTCCTAATGACATCTATATCCTTTTCTAATGTTAGGTGAGAAGAAGCTGGGCACAGTCATCACACCAGACACATGGAAGTCCGGTGCAAGGAACACTACAGGTAAAATATTTTTTTACTAATATGGGAAGTCGAGAATAAGGCCAGTTTGGCTGAAACGCGTTGACATTTGTGGATGTCACCCGCCAATAAACACAAGATTGCAGAGTATACACCGGAGTGCCAGTTTTTCTTTGCTTATATGGACCGTGTGGATGAGGAGTCGGCTGCCTCTGCCAGAGCACCGGTGATAAAGCCGCATTATGACACTGGGGGGGGGGGGGTAGCAGCACCCACTTCCTTGCCTTCGAAATGTGGGAAGAATGGCTTTGTATTTCAGAATGTAATTACAAAGGATACATTAAGGTGAAAAAACACGAGGGTTTACAACCCCTTTAAATCGATAGGTTTAGTTCCGCTTTATGATTTTACTGCTGCTCAGGGGCTCTGGGCTTCAGCAAAATGGCAGCCTCCAGCAAGAAGAAACAGGAGCAATGCTGGAGGAAATTTACAGCACACACCAATTTTAGTAGCATCATTATTAAAGCGGAGTTCAACCCACAAGTGGAACTTTCGCTTATACGCTTCCTCCCTCCCCCTCCAGTGCCACATTTGGCACCTTTCAGGGTGGAACGGGGGGACTGTTTTTCACAGGTCCACTTCCGGAGATGGGCCGCGGTCCGATCTCCCGGAAGTTCGGCCCCTCCTTCCCCGCTGTCGGGCCAATTAGAAAGCGCAGCGAGCATGCGCAGTAGGGAACCCACTGTGAAGCCGAAAGGCTTCCCTACCGAGTACCCTTACCAGGAATGACGGCGGCAGCCCCTGGGAGTCTATCCGAAGATTGGCTGGGGTGCCGACAGCGCGGGCTCCCTGGACAGGTAAGTGCCCTAATGTTAAAAGTCAGCAGCTACAGTATTTGTAGCTGCTGACTTTTAATTTTTTTTCACCCCGGCTGGAACACCTCTTTATTGTGGAATGTATGTTCCTTTCAAAAAGAATTATTACTAAGTTGTTATGGGTAAAGTTCTGCTTTAAACTGGCCATAGAGGGATAGAATTTCAAATGAAAAGTATTAGGAACATTCGAATAAAAATTCTCAGAATATTCTAAGAACATTCATACGTCGTTCAAAAGATTTTGTACGCTTTTAACATTTTGGTTTTGGAATGAATGGTCTTTTACCACTTCCATACACTTTCACCCCCTTCCTGCCCAGGCCAATTTTCAGCTTCCAGCGCTGTCACACTTTGAATGACAATTGCGCAGTCATACAACACTGTACCCAAACTAAATTTTTATCATTTTGTTCCCACAAATAGAGCTTTCTTTCGGTGGTATTTGATCACCACTGGGTTTTTTATTTTTTGCTAGAAAAAAATAAAGTTTTTCTTTGTTTCTGTTATAAAATTTTGTAAATAAGCAAGTTTTCTCCTTCACTTATGGGCACTGATAAGCAGCACTGATTAGCATCCCTGAGGGGCTCTAGTGGGCATCCCTGATGGGTCTGCACTGATGATCAAACCACATACTATGTTGGATACTTTTCCTTAAATGAACAAATTTCTATCCTACTTTGAAATTTCTCATCACATTTGATCCACTAATTATAACTTTCTTAGAACCTTATTTTCACAAGAATTTTCATTTGAAATTCTATCCATCTATGGCTAGCTTAAAGTGATTTTAAAGTCTCGTGTTTTTTTTTTTATTTTTGTTTTTGTTTTGTTTTTTAGTTAAAAATAACAACATGTTATACTTGCCTGCTCTGTGCAGTGGATTTGCACAGAGCAGCCCAGATCCTCTTCTTCTTGGGTCCCTATTCGTTGCTCCTGGCCCCTCTCTCCTGGTGAGTGCCCCCACAGCAAGCAGCTTATTATGGGGACACCCGAGTCGAGCCACAGCTCCCTGTGTCCATTCAGACATGGAGCTGTGGCCTGGCTCTGCCCCCTTTCTCTCCTCATTGGCTGACTGACTTTGATAGCAGCGGGAGCCAATGGCACCACGCAGCTTTCTCAGCCAATGAGGATGGGAATCACAGGTAGCTGAGAAAATCCTACAACATCGCTGGATCTAGATGGGGCTCGGGTATGTATTATAGGGTGCTGGGGAAGCTGTTGCACGCAGAAGGTGTTTTATCTAAATGCATAGATGCATTCAAATAATGCATTACGATAAAAAACCTTCCGACTTTACAATCACTTTAAGGTTTGTTCTGAAAATCTCCAGCAGGCCATTCAGAGGATGGATATGTAGTGATGTAGAGTTTTGAAACTGGGTGGCGAGCAAACAAACAGGCATGTTGCCCAATGGCACCTTGTCTAGCCTTGAGATGCAGATGATTGGTGATTATAGCCAACTGATCCACTGTAAGAATATTACTGTGTACTTCTGTATAATAATATAATAGCACTTCTTGACGAATGATTATTGTCAAATAAATTGAAGCTGACACATATTTTCTGTATTTGAGTTCATCCTAATCTAAATTTGTATCTTAATTTTATTAGAAAGTGGAGGTCGGAAACTGAATGAAAACAAGGCACTGACTGCAAAGAAAGCAAGGTAAGTTGAGTTTACATCAATAGCTCTCCTGGTTTTTCATGTTTCTCTTAAAGTAGGGGTGCTCAACCTGTGGCCCTCGGAGCCCTCTGATGTGGCCTTTGACCTCAAACCATTATATCCAGAGGGTTTGGTGCACTTTCTGAAAGTGCAGCACACCTGCAAGATATAATAGAAGTCTATGGAAAAAGCGCAGATAACACGCAGGAAAAGCCACAGGTGCTCTGCGCTGCACCTGAGGTATACCGCAGTGCATCAGTGTAAAAGCAGCCTTTTCTAGGGTGTTTAGGACACTAAGAGCTTGCTTACTTTTGTGGTTTGGGGGCAGTAAAACCCCATAGTTGTTTTTACCACAACCACTGGCGTAGCATCGAAGGTCGCAATGGCAACCCTGCCCCATGCTTCAGGCGGTCCACGCGGCTTTCCTGTCACATTCTGTTTTACATTTGGACAGGAGAGGTGGCATATACAGGAACCGATCCTCTCCATTTTCCTCCTACAACCTCTGAAAGACAGCTTCTCCTCCTCTCTCCCACTGGAATTTAGTGGTTGCAGGAGGAAAATGTTTATTCTGCTATTCAAAATAAAAAAATCTAAATTCTGAACCATTTAATTTAATTGTGGCCCGCGACCGGTTACAAAATCACTTCAGTGGCCCTCGCTCTTCAAAAGGTTGAGCACTTCTGTCTTAAAGTGATTTTAAAGTCTTGGGGGGGGGGGGGGGGTGGGTTGTTTAAAAACAAACATGTTATACTTACCCGCTCTGTGCAGTGGTTTTGCACAGAACAGCCCCGATCCTCCTCTTCTCGGGTCCCTTGCCGGCGCTTTTGGCCCCTCCTTGCTGCTGAATGCCCCCCACAGAAAGCAGCTTGCTATGGGGGAGCCAAGCCGCTGTTCTGTGTGTCCATTCAGACACAGAGCCATGGCTTAGCCCTGGCCCCTCTCTTTTCTCATTGGCTCACTGACTTTGACAGCAGCAGGAGCCAATGAGGAGGGAGAGTCCTGGACAGTCTTTTTTATCATAATGCATTAGGCTATAAAAAAAAAAAAAAAAACCTTCTGCCTTTAGAACCACTTGAATTTGTACTTTGCAAGCAGGTGATCAAAACTCAAGTTTTAAATGGCTTTTCCCGGCTGAAAAGATTTCTGTGTGAGGTTTGAAATACTTTTTGAGAGCCGCTGGACAGGAGCTGAGAGGAAATTTGCCTAATGGGGACAAAAACCTAACAGAGGTTCTTAACCATCCTTACTCTTCAGGGAAATGCGTTTTAATTGCTGAATATATTATAGTAGGTGAGACTCCATGTTCTATCTGGCACTTATAGGCAGGAAGTGGAGAATAATCTCCCAAAGGTGGGCAGTGGCAGCAATAAATAATTGATAGTGGTTCTAGTCTTTCTTGCAATCCAAAGCTAAAAAAATGGAGCTAAAGCAGAACTAAACTCCCCAAAATACTCACCTTCACCTTCCAGCGATGTGGAGTTTACATCCCATTCCAGATGCTGGTGTCTTCTCCCAGGCTACTTTTGGGTGCTGGGCTTGATTAACCAGTGGGGGAATGGTTATCCTGCATGGGAGTTATTGGTTCCAGCACAGCCAGAGTGTGCCAGGAATGCTTGCTAAGCTGTTATCTACAAGTTAGGTTTACAGGTGATACTCGAAAAATTAGAATATCGTGCAAAAGTTTATTTATTTCGCCAATGCAACTTAAAAGGTGAAACTAATATATGTGATATAAGGAAGGAGGGGCACTCGGTTCCAGATGTCCGGGTAAGGGGTTACTTTGGCAACAATGTTTTTAATTTGGTTGTCAAGAATGCTAACTGTATTATCAAAAAATATAAATCTATTTATTAATTCATTAGAATACAATTCATCAAAATAGTACAACAACCTTAGATTAAAAAAATGATATACACTAAATTTAATTAGGTCCGATAGAACCCAATTACTATGTACATGATGTTGTGACGAACTAGACTAAACAAAAAAACCAAACAATACAAAAAACAAATAACAAACAACACATGACAACGTCTGGACGCTTAAGGATCTTGCAAGGTGTCAACTGGTAATAAGGTAATAATTATATTAAGTGTAATTTCTTGATGGGATATTAATGTCCTGTATTAACTGAAAAGAACCATATGACAGCGAGAAAGATCCAATAAGGGTAGGTGGGGGTGGGTGAAGGGAAGAGGAAAAAAGAGGTGCTAAACGCATCAAGAAATTACACTTAATATAATTATTACCTTATTACCAGTTGACGCCTTGCAAGATCCATAGGCGTCCGGACGTTGTCATGTGTTGTTTATTTGTTTTTTGTATTGTTTGTTTTTTTGTTTAGTCTAGTTCGTCACAACATCATGTACGTAGTAATTGGGTTCTATCAGACCTAATAAAATTTAGTGTATATCACTTTTTTAATCTAAGGTTGTTGTACTATTTTGATGAATTGTATTCTAATGAATTAATAAATAGATTTATATTTTTTGATAATACAGTTAGCATTCTTGACAACCAAATTAAAAACATTGTTGCCAAAGTAACCCCTTACCCGGACATCTGGAACCGGGTTCCCCTCCTTCCTTATATGCAGATTACGGTTACAGCAACAGTCACTATATTTGTTTATAATAAGTTGGTCACTTAAATTAGTTCTCTTAGGTGTAACTTGTTCCACTTTTGCCTTCCCTTTAGTTTAGTCTAATATATGTGATAGACTCATTACATGCAAAACAAGATAGTTCAAGCTGTGATTTGTCATAATTGTGATGATTATGGCTTACAGCTCATGAAAACCCCAAAGCCACAATCTCAGAAAATTTAAAATATTGTGAAAAGGTGCAATATTCTGGGCTCAAGGTGTCCCACTCTAATCAGCTAATTAAGCCATAACACCTGCAAAGGGTTGCTGAGCCTTTAAATGGTCTCTGTCTGATTCAGTAGGAAGCGCAATCATGGGAAAGACTGCTGACCTGACAGTTGTGCAGAAAACCATTATTGACACCCTCCATAAGGAGGGAAAGCCTCAAAAGGTAATTGCAAAAGAAGTTGGATGTTCCCAAAGTGCTGTATCAAAGCACATTAATAGAAAGTTATGTGGAAGGGAAAAGTGTGGAAGAAAAAGGTGCACAAGCAGCAGGGATGACCGCAGCCGGGAGAGGATGGTCAGGAAAAGGCCATTCAAAAGTGTTGGGGACTTTCACAAGGAGTGGACTGAGGCTGGAGTCAGTGCATCAAGAGCCACCACACACAGACGGATGCTGGACATGGACTTCAAATGTTTTATTCCTCTTGTCAAGCCACTCCTGAACAACAAACAACGTCAGAAGTGTCTTACCTGGGCTAAAGACAAACAGACCTGGTCTCTTGCTCAGTGGTCCAAAGTCCTCTTATCTGATGAGAGCAAATTTTGCATCTCATTTGGAAACCAAGGACTGAGAGTATGGAGGAAGAATGGAGAGGCACACACTGCAAGATGCTTGAAGTTCAGTGTGAAGATTCCACAGTCTGTGTTGATTTGGGGAGCGATGTCCTCTGCTGGTGTTGGTCCACTGTGCTTCATTAAGTCCAGGGTCAACGTAGCCGTCTACCAGGAGATTTTGGAGCACTTCATGCTTCCTTCCGCAGACGAGCTCTATGGGGATGCTGACTTCATTTTCCAGCAGGACTTGGCACCTGTCCACACTGCCAAAAGCTCCAAAACCTGGTTCAATGACCGTGGGATTACTGTGCTTGATTGGCCAGCAAACTCGCCTGACCTGAACCCTATAGAGAACCTATGGGGCATTGCCAAGAGAGACATGAGACCGAACAATGCAGAAGAGCTGAAGGCCTCTATTGAGGCATCCTGGTCTTCCATAACACCTCAGCAGTGCCACAGGCTGATAGTTATCATGCCACGCCGCATTGAGGCAGTAATTGCTGCAAAAGGGGTCCAAACCAAGTACTGAGTACATATGCATGCTTATACTTATACAGAGGTCCGATGTTGTTCTATGTACAATCCTTGTTTTATTGATTGCATGTAATAATCTAATTTTCTGAGATTGTGGATTTGGGGTTTTCATGAGCTGTAAGCCATAATCATCACAATTATGACAAATCACGGCTTGGACTATCTTGCTTTGCATGTAATAAGTCTATCTCATATATTAGTTTCACCTTTTAAGTTGCATTAGTGAAATAAATGAACTTTTGCACAATATTCTAATTTTTCAAGTATCGCCTGTAGTTCCACTTTAAGGTTTAAAGTTCAATTCCACACTAAACCTAACCAGTCTTAAAAATGCTCCCTCTCCCCCCCTAACACTTTTTAAGGTGATGGGACAAGTTTTATATTCAAATAAAGAACAGCCTGTTTATGCGTGAATCGGGTGTCCATAAGCACAGGCATACTTAGGCTATAGACTTTGATGTTCCTAGTCATTGATGTTTGTATAGTGTTCTGCCATAGCACTCATGTTCTACTGAATCAAAATGTGTTCATTCAACAGTGTTCCTTGCTCAATTAATGCAGGTTTGATCCATATGGAAAAAATCGCTTTGCGATATGTCGTATCTGCAAGAGTTCTGTCCACCAGCCTGGGTCTCACTACTGCCAAGGATGTGCCTATAAGAAGGGTGAGTGACAGAAATTCTCCCACAAACATGAAACACACTATTAACTCTGAAAACTTGTTTCATGTTTTATACTTTTTATTTTCTACCCTATTTTAAGTCTGATAATAGGATTTGTGAATGGGGGAAGAGAATTCTGTGACTGATCAGGCTCTCTCCTATTCACAGAGAGCATGTTACAGGCAGTGTAATCAGTGAAAACCCTTTTCTAATTGGAGGAGAGGGCAGAAGGGGGTGTGCCCCCATCAGATCATCTCTAGTGCAGCTAAACCCAGAGACCCGAAGCTGTTAATTCCCAGGGCAGAGCAGCAGGAAGAGGAAGTGAAGATTTCTACAGAATCCAGCAGTCTGCACATCGTGTGGGTATCCTTTATTACAGATAAATAGTGTAGCTAAAGTTGTAGAGGAAAAACATTTTTAAGCTAAACTTCAGCTTCAAACCCCCATAATAACAGAGTGGATATTGGCATGAGCTGAACTTCCAGAGTTTACTCCATAGTGCACCACCATCTTGTATTCCATTTATAAAAATATAGAGTGTGGTTTGGAGCCTGCAGTGTCACATGGAGTAATGTTTGCATATTGCTACAGAGAACACAATGGAGTTGGTGAAGGAGCCAGTGACAAGGAAGGCTTTGATAGGTTAATGTGACAGAGCCCAAGTTTTTTTTCTTTTCTCTCCATTTATTTATTTAAATGAGGTTTCTCTTGCTGTGGTGTCCTGTAGCGTGTGAAGTATAAGGCCTCATTCACACGAGGCGGACTCCGTTTCCACGGAGTCCGCCTCGGTCCGCCGGCTCAGCGAGAGATCAGTCCGTTGATCTCCGCTGAGCCGGCGGATGACAGGTCCCTCTCTGCTCACTGAGCGGGGAGGGGCTTGTCAGGCGCCGCTGCTGCCTATGGAGGGATCGGTTGAAAACGGACAGCATGTCCGTTTTCGTCAGATCTCATCCGATCCGCCAGCGACGGATCTGGACGTAGGGCCATCCGTCTGCTTTTAGCGGATCGAGCGGGGTCGGATGTCAGCGGACATGTCTCCACTGACTTCCGTCGCTCCATAGGCTAACATGGAGCGCCCGTTCAGGTCCGCCGTCAAAACTGACAGGCGGACCTGAACGGTCCGATCGTGTGAAAGGGGCCTTACACACACACATTTCTAAAGCACCTCATGCTGCTGTGTTATAATTGGGCTCTTTTACGCACTTGCTGTTCAGTGTGTGTATATATTAACGGAAAATGGTAAACGGGACTTTAAATGAGGCATATCAAAGAGTCAATGGTGATTATTGGAAGATAGATTAAATTTATTTTAAGAACAACAAAATCAATAATCCGTAGTGTCAAAAATATAAATATGCAATATTATAGACTGAATATTTGTAATCACAAAGGATTTACATAGTAGTATTCATATAAAAATATTTAATATGATTGAACGTTGGACATGATATAGTTGATACAAAAGATCAAATAATATACATGATTAATACAGAAGTCAGTACATATATTGGGAATATAACAAATTTATTGGAGCATTCATTAGTTGGTAACTCAACGCGTTTCTTGGCTTTCAACCAATCATCAGGAGTCAGATGCATAGAAAACTAAAAAATAACATTAAAACATCTTTTATGGAATGAGGCCCTCCTATATAGGTGGTAAATAGGTAAACAAGAAGCACCTGTTTCCATATTACTCACAGAAAACCGCAGATCGATCACCACTCTCAGGAAGGGTTAGGTCGGTAGACTGGGTCATGTAGTCTCACCCGGGGTTGAGGCAGTAAACATCCCCAAAGAAGAGAACTTTCAACCCGAGGAAAAATTGGCAACCAAAGACACCGGCACACCACCATGTAGGAGCGGGCAAGCATGCTGCAAAGCAGACCCAGTTCTAGGGAAAGGGGGGCAGGTATGAGAGGGTGTGTATGAATAGTGAGGGTAAATGTCCGTGCATAAACGCCAAAATATTGGTGTATGTATGTGTGAATGTATTTAAGCCCAATAGGGGAAGGTGGACCAGCTAAGTGTGGAATAAAAAGGGCACAACTGAAATCAAATAGGTTGTGTGTGTATCAAGGTGTGCTAGTAAAAAACAGACCAAAAAGTAGGAAAACAAACTGGCAAGCTAGTGAATAAAAAATAACATAAAAGTGAAGTGAGTACCTGTCTAAGAAAGCTGTGAAGCATGGAGGTCACCACGCCGCCGAGGTAGTGCATGGAGTGAGCCGGTATCCGTCCGCCACTAAATACCCCGGGTTGGGGGCGTGTTCACGCCAGCGTCGTGTATGGGCGTCAAGGCAGCGTGTAGGGGGACACCAAAGGCAATGGGTGCCCGCCTGGCCATCGCTGCGGCGCAGAATGGGAAGAGCACACATTCCCCCAGCACGACGTCGTTGGCGCCGTGTGTGGGACGTGAAACCATGACGCCAATGCATTGAGGACACCACCCGCCCCATCATGTGACGAGGATGGGCGGGGGTTAGTGAACTGAGCGCATCGCAACCCCGGCACTGAGACCAGTAAAGCCAGCCCCGACCAACCATATAGATAGAAATTGCTGAAGGTGGATGAGGGATTGTTGGTAAAATAAATATAGGTCACTTAGGTTAATAAAAATTGGATGATCAAAAATAAATTGGGTTAATGGGCATATAATGGCCAGTAATGCACTAAGAAGGCTAGGAAATGGTCAACTAGGTTGCAAATATATACATGATTGAAAATTATATTGGGTTGGTCAGGTCACTTGTTTGACGGGTGTCTTCCACCCTGAATTTGTGTGTGTAATATATATATATATATATATATATATATATATATATATATATATATATATATATATATATATATATATATATATATATAAAATTTTCTCCCAAGTGAGTTCACCCCTCAGATTTTTGTAAATATTTTATGATTTCTTTTCATGTGACAACACTGAAGAAATGACACTTTGCTACAATGTAAAGTAGTGAGTGTACAGCTTGTTTAGCAGTGTAAATTTGCTGTCCCCTCAAAATAACTCAACACACAGCCATTAATGTCTAACCCGCTGGCAACAAAAGTGAGTACACCACTAAGTGATATGGCCCTAAATGTCTATTTTGTGTGGCCACCATAATTTTCCAGCACTGCCTTAACCCTCTTGGGCAGGGAGTTCACCAGAGCTTCACAGGTTGCCACTGGAGTCCTCTTCCACTCCTCAATGACGACATCACAGTGCTGGTGGATGTTAGAGACCTTGCGCTCCTCCATCTTCCGTTTTTAGGATGCCCCACAGATACGCAATAGGGTTTAGGTCTGGAGACATGCTTGGCCAGTCCATCACATTTACCCTCAACTTCTTTAACAAGGCAATGGTTGTCTTGGAGGTGTGTTTGGGGTCGTTATGTTGGAATACTGCCCTGTGGCCCAGTCTCTGAAGGGAGGGGATCATGCTCTGCTTCAGTATGTCACAGTACATGTTGTCAAAGGAAAGGACCAGGGGGAAGCACAAGGGAGTGATCTCCCTAGGTCCAAAAAGTGGTTACCATGGATATGGTGGGCAATAAAGGGAGGGAAAAGGATGTATGTAAAAATATATAAAGGTTTATTGGATAAATCTAAAATTAACAAGTGCTATACCATAGACAATAGAACACATGTATGGAGCTGATCCACCTGACACAATTTAATGGGCCCGTCCAGTGCAATCAGCACGGGGCGCGCCCATCAACCTACAACACACAAACATACAACATATACACATATAGACATATGAAATAAAACATAAAGTGCAGGCGCCTTTATACCCACAGATGCATGAGGTCCCTGTGGCCAATCGCCAGATCAAAAAGGAAAATAATGTTTGTTTGGAATATGATAATAGAGGGACCTAATGCATGTGTGGTCCCCCGGGGAGATGGGGAAAGTGGAATGGATATATACAATTGGTTGCCTAACTCAAAACCTCGCTAGATATCATCTACGTTGGCTGTATGGATACTGCAGCTAGATTGGTGGGTCAGGGGGACTCATACATTGTGTTGCATGCGCATGCTTAAATCATGAATTTTGCTGAGAGTCCATTCCTGTAGTTAGTGGGGATGAATATATAGCTGAGAGTCTCTGTAGAGTTTAGGGGATATAGAAACCGCACAGTGTAATGAATACTGTTTGTACCAGGAACAGATCACATGACCTCTCAGGATGGCCCGATATCTCTCGGGACTGCCAGTGTATGAGGGTATGCTGGAAGTCTATACAGAGCTGAATGTCACTGTGCACTTCTGTCCACATTGGTCAGGGCCATATCACTTCAGTTATTAAGGGTTCAGAGTCACCACTGCATATAGGAGCTAAAGGGGTTACATTACCACCTCTCTGTCGTACGAGCATTAGCTGTGTCTAATGTCCTGCAGCTGCTCCACCGCTCCGTGGCCTCTGCGCTGCCAGTGCCGACCGTGATATGCTGTATTCACCAGGCGTTCGGGTACGTAGTAATCCTTTCACTCGCTGGAGCACACTACAACTGTGCTTGTGTGGTGGGTTCTCTCCCCGTATGTGTGGCGGTCAAACTTTTCAAGTTTCCACTGAAAGGGAATCCCGTCTCCTGATCACTGCGGGAGATAGCTTCGGCGTCTGCACATCTTGGTTACGTCGACGCGTTTCGCAACGTCATTGTTACGTAGCTTCAACAGGACGTACTGGAGCTTGACAAGCATCCCTCCCTCTTATTGCTCCGAGATGCTGTCACGCCTCCTTCTTTCAATTAACCCCTATCGTCAACAGGGACGGGCAAGATTTATGTCAGTGTCCAGCCCGGGTAGTTGTTCCATTTTTTTGGGGATGTGTGTATATGGTTTTGGTCTCTCGTTCTCACAGCATATGTAGAAAGGAAAGTAGTCATGCTTGGCCTATTAGATTTGAATTCAGGAGAGGAAAGTCCAGAATAGAGTAAATTTCTTTACTATGTCCATACTACGGTCCCCCTGCCCTTTCCTGTCATTTATAGAAATTCTACAGGATGGGGATCTCATCATTAGTGGCTAATTCATATATAGTTACAGTGTCTATGACATATATTAATAACAACCATCAACCAAAGTGGTCCCATACTAGGGATTTAAAACCCGGGACTGAGCTAGGGACTCATGTAGTAGTAAACTATTCTAGAACTTCCGCAAAGAAAAGGAAAGGAGAGGAAGAAATCAGAATAGATATAAAGATGGAAATGAGCTTAAGAATAAGATCAAAGAAAGAATAATTCTCCAGGACATTGTAAAGGGAGATAAGGACGTTATTGTCCAAGGAATAAAACGGTATACTGATAGAGGTTACTTGGGTGGAATCACCCTGGTGTGGGGATCACGTGGGAAAGGGGAGAGGGGAAGGGGGGGAGAGGAGGGAGAGGGGGAATCAGGGGAAGAGAGGGAGAGATAGAAAGGGACAGACGGAGGAGAAATCATGTTATTCTAGGAAGGGTTGCATACTCAACTCCGTGTTCATTCCTATAGGTGAAAGGGACTTCAAGGTGTATATCCACCATTTCTCTTTTTGAAGTAAGATGCGATCAAAGTCACCTCTTCTTGCTTGTAATTTTAGGGTGTAGATACCTTTCACCTTCAACCCGTCTGATTTGCCCTGGTGATATCGGGCAAAGTGTTTGGCCACTGGTCTCTCCCCCTTCCTTTTCTCCCCCCCCCTCTCCCCAACCCCCTCCCTCTCCCTCTTGATATCCCTCAGGTGCTCCCCTATTCTGATCCTGAGGGTTCTCTTTGTTTTGCCTATATACATTTTTGGGCACGGACAGGTGATCATATATATCACCTTCATTGTGGAACAATTAATCAAGTCTTTGATCACATATTGTCCCTGCCCCAAAGCGTCCTTGAAAGTGTTAGTCTTGTCCACAAAAGGGCATATCTGACATCTTGTGCAGGGGACCATGCCTGTATGCCGTGGATATTCAGATAGCCATGTGGGATCTTGGTATCTCGTGTATTCAGAGTGGATAAGGACGTCCCCCAGATTTTTGGCTCTGCGTGCCACCATCTTGGGTCCATCCCCCACTATGTTGGCTAGTCTCTTGTTGTTGGTGAGGATATTCCAATGTTTTTGTAAGATTTTTCTTACTGACTCCCATTGGGCCCCATATGTGGTAATGAGTCTTATTGGGCCTTTGTCCTCAATTTTTTGTTGTTCTTTTTCCCCCCTTTGGTTCATAGACAATAGACTTTCTCTACTTCTAGCCGCAGCTTTACGTTTGGCATTTCGAATCTGTCTATGAGAATACCCGCGGTTCCGGAATCTCATATACAGGTCCTTGGTCTCCCTATGCAGATCATTGCTATTTGAACAGTTACGTTTGATTCTCATAAATTGTCCTGTAGGGATACCATCCTTTAGCCAAGGAGGATGATGGCTGTCTGCTTGTAACAAAGTATTTGCCGCTGTTTCCTTGCGGAAGGTGGAGGTACTTATGACTCCTCCTTTCAGGACAATTAGAAGGTCTAGGAAAGACAATTTAGACCGGTCATAGGTGTAAGTAAGATGAATGTTGCGTTCATTCGTATTGAGCTGGTTGATGAACTCGTGGAGGGCATCCAAGTCACCCGTCCAGATGACCAGTACATCATCAATGTACCTCAGCCATGTATGTACATGGCTGAGGTACATTGGACAGTTAAATACCTCCTCCTCCTCCCATCTACCCAGATGGAGGCATGCATAGGCCGGAGCCCATGACGCCCCCATCGAGGTGCCCTTAATCTGCTGATAGAACTTTGAGGCAAACTGAAAGAAGTTGTTATTTAAAGCGAATTCAAGAAGTTCCACCAGGAATTCATTCTGTGATCCTAGGAGGGGAAAATTCTTTTCCAGAGAGTTCCTAACAGCTGTGATGCCGTGTTCATGTGGGATGGACGTATACAGTGATTCAACGTCAATGCTGACCAGCCATGCCTCCTCTCGAACCTCGAGGTTGGCCAGTCTGGCCAGCACATGACGTGTGTCCTGCACATAAGATTTGAGCTCCACTACCATCTCTTTAAGGAGGGAGTCCAAGTACTTCCCCATTCTGTCAAGGGGTCCCCGTATGGCTGACACAATTGGTCTCCCTGGTGGTTTCTCCAGGGATTTGTGTACCTTTGGTATACAGTAAAAGGTAGGTATGTTATAGTCCTCAACGGATAGATATTCACACTCACGTTTAGTAAGTAGTCCCCCCTCCACTGCATCATCCAGTTTGCTGTTAAGATTTTGCACCAATTTAGGAAAGGGATTTTCATCCAATCTCCTATATGTATTGGTGTCTCCCAGGAGGCGTTTGGCCTCTTTTTCATAGTCAGAGTCGTCCATTAGGACGACATTACCTCCCTTATCACTTCTTTTTATTATTACGTTTTTGGCTTCTCTCAATTCCTTCAATGCTTGGCGTTCTATTTGGGTGAGGTTGTCATGGCCAGTATGTTTCCAATTAATTCCTTCCAATTCCATCTGGATCATGTCAAGAAACATGCCAAGCCATTTATTTTTATTTAGGGGGGGCATTTTTTTGGATTTGATATTCAGATTCACTGATCTCCTTGTCAGTGATTCCTCAATACCTACTCCACCCTCTTCGTTTTCTGCCAGTAATGAGTTAAGAATGTCGATCGCATTTTGGTCATCTGCGTCTAAATGTATGTCTATCGTTTCTAATGATGGATCCTGTGCATATAGAGATCTATAAAAGATCTTTCTAAGGTATAGCACAACGTCCTTATAGACATTAAATTCATCCATGTTGCTCGTGGGTGAGAAGGACATCCCACGTTGTAGCAATTGGATGTGTCTGGGGGCTAGGGGAAATGATGACAAGTTGATGACTGTCATATCAGGTTTATGTACAGGGTTTTCTTTGTACATAGTTGGTCCTAGCGGTTCTGGCTTCTTGTTCGAGATCCTTCTGTCCTTTGTCTTTGAGATTTCCCTTTCTGAGACCTGTTCTCTTTTTTCTTTTGTAGTATAGGGGGATTCACAGAGGAGGGGGTGTAGGGTAAGTTTCCCTCCACCCCCTCTTTCTCCAAAAAAGTCACTCCTCTATGTGTGTTACCCTCATCTGCAGAGGGGGGAGAACCATCCCCTCTATTCCTGGATTGGGATTATCATATTCCAAACAAACATTATTTTCCTTTTTGATCTGGCGATTGGCCACAGGGACCTCATGCATCTGTGGGTATAAAGGCGCCTGCACTTTATGTTTTATTTCATATGTCTATATGTGTATATGTTGTATGTTTGTGTGTTGTAGGTTGATGGGCGCGCCCCGTGCTGATTGCACTGGACGGGCCCATTAAATTGTGTCAGGTGGATCAGCTCCATACATGTGTTCTATTGTCTATGGTATAGCACTTGTTAATTTTAGATTTATCCAATAAACCTTTATATATTTTTACATACATCCTTTTCCCTCCCTTTATTGCCCACCATATCCATGGTAACCACTTTTTGGACCTAGGGAGATCACTCCCTTGTGCTTCCCCCTGGTCCTTTCCTTTGATAGTATGTTTGTTTTGGGTTACGGATACGGCCTCCAACTCTGAGGAGAGGCATTGGGTGGAAAATTGTGACTTTGTGACTTATTTAAAGGCAGGTACTTATAGGGTGGTCCCCTCTCCTTCCTTCTACACAGTACATGTTGGCATTTATGGTTCCCTCAATGATCTGTAGCTCCCCAGTGCCGGCAGCACTCATGCAGCCCCAGACCATGACACTCTCACCACCATGCTTGACTGTAGACAAGACACACTTTGTACTCCTCACCTGGTTGCCACCACACATACTTGACACCATCTGATCCAAATAAGTTTGTCTCATCAGACCACAGGACATGGTTCCAGTAATCCATGTCCTTAGTCTGCTTGTCTTCAGCAAACTGTTTTGCGGGCTTTCTTGTGCATCATCTTTAGAAGAGGCTTCCTTCTGGGACGACAGTAATGCAGGCCAATTTGATGCAGTGTACGGCATATGGTCTGAGCACTGACAGGCTGACCCCCCCCCCCCCCCCCCCTCAACCTCTGCAGCAATGCTGGCAGCACTCATACGTCTATTTCCCAAAGACAACCTCTGAATATGACGCTGAGCATGTGTACTCAACTTCTTTGGTCGACCATGGCGAGGTCTGTTCTGAGTGGAACCTGTCCTGTTAAACCTCTGTATAGTCTTGGCCACCGTGCTGCAGCTCAGTTTCAGGGTCTTGGCAATCTTCTTATAGCCTAGGCAATCTTTATGTAGAGCAACAATTCTTTTTTTCAGATCCTCAGAGAGTTCTTTGCCATGAGGTGCCATGTTGAACTGCCAGTGACCAGTATGAGAGAGTGAGAGCGATAACACCAAATTTAACACACCTGCTCCCCATTCACACCTGAGACCTTGTAACACTAATGAGTCGCATGACACCGGGTGGGAAAATGGCTGATTGGACCCAATTTGGACATTTTTACTTAGGGGTGTACTCACTTTTGTTGCCAGCGGTTTAGACATTAATGGCTGTGTGTTGAGTTATTTTGAGGGGACAGCAAATTTACACTGTTATACAAGCTGTACACTCACTACTTTACATTGCAGCAAAGTGTCATTTCTTCAGTGTTGTCACATGAAAAGATATAATAAAATATTTACAAAAATGTGAGGGGTGTACTCACTTTTGTGAGGTACTGTGTGTGTGTGGAGAGAGAGATGGATATATATAATATCTCTATCTCTATCTCTATTATACATACATACACACACACACACACACACACACACACACACACACACACACACGAGAGATATCACCTTTTTCAGCACTGCAGAGCCTCCCCGCCACCTCTAATAGACACCGAAAGCTATCACAAGGGGGTTTGTTCCCTCCAGATAGCAATAAAGTTAAATGAAAAAATATGTTTAAAGTGTAAAAAAAAAATTCAAAATACATTTGAATAAAACAAATGAAAATAATAGAAAAAAAGTCAAAAGCACCCCTGTGCTCATGCACAAATCCAAATGCAGGTCCGGAGCGCATATGTAAACGGTAATTGCAGCACACATATGAGGTATTCATAAAACATACAATAAATGAAATCGTTCAGATTCAAATGCAGTACAGAAAGTCCATGGAACATCAAATGAATCCAATCACTCAGGTGAGGTGAAACTGCAGGCTAACATCAGTGACTTATCAGTGTACTTATCAGTGTCCGTAAAACATACAGTAAATAAAATCATTCAAGTTCAAATGCAGCACAGAGAGTCCATGGAACATCCAATGAATCCAATCACTCAGGTGAGGTGAGATTGCATGCTGACATCAGTGACTTATCAGTGTACCCTCCACCAGTACAAAGGATGGCCTCTCACCTGATGACAGGGACCCTTTAAATATAGAGGGTCATACAAGCGTTCCCTTACGGGTCAATTCAGGATGGGGCACAGCAGATAAATATCCATCACTTCCGTCATGTAGCAGGGCACTGAGGGGTGGATTAAGGCACTTTCCCAGGTGTGTAGTATGGAACAGAGAAGGGTAACAAAATAGCGCTCTCCGTATAATATAGTTTATTTAAATAAAACAAATGATACACTTACAAGTGAGGCACTTCTCCAGTGCCGGATGAAATAGCATGAATCGATAGCGTGTAAACAAAGCAGGGCAGGATGCGCGATGGCCGCGGGTGATGTCACGACGTTTCCTCGTTCTGGACGCGTTGCGTCCCAGTGGGCGGGGACTTCTTCAGCAGATAAAGAAACGAGGTGGGCACCCACGCTTTATACTAGGTGGTTTACCATGGCAATTGTAAATAAACCTTGGACGGCGTACACTACACCGGGATACAATCCCGAAAGTGTCCCCATATGAGGCAAACTGAACCAACGGAAATAGATCTATGGATACCGATTTTACATACACAACAAAACACCATAAAATTGGCAATTTAAATCCTAATTAAATGCATTACCACAAAGGAACATATGCAATATTAGAAAATATATATAAAATAATCCCCATAATATATAAAATATATTATATTAAATGGAATTAAAAATAGGGAATTGAAAAATAGAAAAAAATAATGATAAAATATATATACATCATCCGCGGCCATCGACTGCACCAACAATAATACCATAATGAATCAACGATCAGAGATAAAACAATTCGTATCAAAATCTACATTTAATCCATCAGGGCAAAGAACTCAGGTTTCATATATCCAATAAGATTCCCTTCTGCTTAATTGTCTAATAAATTTCCCCCCCCCTCCAGTGCTTAGTAACCCTTTCAATGCCCCAGAATTTCAAACTCTTATGCCCCGTACACACGGTCGGATTTTCCGATGGAAAATGTGTGATAGGACCTTGTTGTCAGAAATTCCAACCATGTGTGGGCTTCATCACACATTTTCCATCGGATTTTCCGACACACAAAGTTTGAGAGCAGGCTATAAATTTTCCGACAACAAAATCCGTTGTCGGAATTTCCGATCGTGTGTACACAAATCCGACGCACAAAGTGCCACGCATGCTCAGAATAAATAAAGAGATGAAAGCTATTGGCTACTACCCCGTTTATAGTCCCGATGTACGTGTTTTACGTCACCGCGTTCAGAAATGATCGGATTTTCCGACAACTTTGTGTGACCGCGTGTATGCAAGACAAGTTTGAGCCAACATCCGTCGGAAAAAACCTAGGATTTTGTTGTCGGAATGTTTGATCAATGTCCGACCGTGTGTATGGGGCATTAGGATTCTGTTGGTGAAATAGTTTGAAATGTCTAGACACATTGTGGGTTTTAAGGCCTTTCTTGATATTATTAACCTCCCTGGCGGTATGATTCTTTCTGATTTTAGGTGCTGAAAGCGGTACAATTATTTTGCATGGAAATTTGGCGTTTTATATTGTAGGTCTGTAATTCTTAACAATAACACACCTAAATCTGTCCAAACAAGAGTCTAGTAGATATCCTGGGTATGATAAAGTTTGAAACACAAAAACATAAATTATAATATAATAAATAAAAATAATTAAAAAATAAAATAAAAATAATAATAATAAAATAAATTTCCCCACGATTCACTATCGCTCGATTCTGCAAGTGTTCTAATTTACTATGGCTGTTTTATAGCTGGTCTAAAGCCACTTTTGACGTAAAGGGACACTTTTTGGTTGCTATGGACAATCTCCAGTTTCCAGGCAGAAAGAACAGTATATATAATATAAAACTGCATGCAGGGCATGGGCCAAAGCACTGGGGACAAAAGGGATGTGAAATCATTTCATACAGTACTGTAATCTATAAGATTACAGTACTGTATGTGTTATGATTTTTACAATTTTTTGAATTTGCCGCCAGGCTCCGCCCCCGTGCGACGCTCGCAGGGAACGGAGCCTGGCAAGGAGAGGCTTCGGAGGAGGACAGAGCCCGCAGACACTGCGGGGGACATCGCAGGATCCTGGGGACAAGGTAAGTAAAGCCACACCAGGATCCTGCGATGCAATCCCGAGTGTGGCTCGGGGTTACCGCTAATGGTCCTGAATTTTAACTCCGAGCCACACTCGGGAAAACCGCCAGGGAGGTTAACATGTTCCGCCAACCTCACATGCAGGGATCTACAAGTTCTACCAATATACTGGAGCCCACAGCCGCACTCCAGCATCTAGACAACACCGACAGTGTCGCAAGTGATTAATTTCTTAATATCATACTCTCTATTGGTGGCTGATGCAAGAAATTTTTTCCGTTATTTTAATATTTCCTTTGGCGTGCTTGCATGGAACACATCTTCCACATGCATAAAAGCCTCCCAAAAAGGAAAATAACCTGTCGGAAGTTGGGACTGGGGGATTTAAAACACCAGGGGCTAAAACGATCCCTTAATGAAGGAGCTTTCTTGTAGATGAATTGTGGTCGGTCCGGTAACACAGGGCCTAAAACTTTATCCTGCTTTAGTATAGACCAATTTTTTTTGTATGATTTTCTCAAATTTGCGATATTGCACATTATAATCTAAAACAATTTTAAAATTATGGTTATCTCCTTTTAGATCCTTTTAATAGGATTAGAGATCAGCGTGCTTCTATCCATCGATTTAACTCTTGTTACTTCTTCCTCTAAAGTAACTCGATCATAACCTTTTGCTCAAATCTAGAAGTGAGGACATAAGGACTGAATAACAAAGTCATCCTCATAAACACAACCCTTTCGGGGTCAATCGTCCATGTCAAAGAAAAAAAATATATCTTTGACATGGACGATTGACCCCGAAAGGGTTGTGTTTCTTGTTTTGATCATTAGCATTGACAATGATCATTTTAAGCTTACCAACTATTTCAAACCCACCGATCGTAACTCATACATTCCCCTGGGCACTTGTCATCACCGTTCTTGGTTGTGCAACATCCCCAGGGGACAGTTCATCAGGTTACGTCGTAATTGCACTAATGAGGATGACTTTGTCATTCAGTCTCATGTCCTCACTTCTAGATTTGAGCAAAAAGGTTATGATCGAGTTGCTTTAGAGGAAGAAGTAACAAGAGTTAAATCGATGGATAGAAGCACACTGATCTCTAATCCTATTAAGGATCTAAAAGGAGATGACCATCATTTTAAAATTGTTTTAGATTATAATGTGCAATATCGCAAATTTGAGAAAATCATACAAAAAAATTGGTTTATCCTAAAGCAGGATAAAGTTTTAGGCCCTGTGTTACCGGACCGACCACAATTCATCTACAAGAAAGCTCCTTCATTAAGGGATCGTTTTAGCCCCTGGTGTTTTAAATCCCCCAGTCCCAACTTCCGACAGGTTATTTTCCTTTTTGGGAGGCTTTTATGCATGTGGAAGATGTGTCCCATGCAAGCACTCCAAAGGAAATATTAAAAAACGGAAATAATTTCTTGCATCAGCCACCAATAGAGAGTATGACATTAAGCAATTAATCACTTGCGACACTGTCGGTGTTTATATGCTGGAGTGCGGCTGTGGGCTCCAGTATATCGGTAGAACTTCTAGACCCCTGCATGTGAGGTTGGCGGAATATGTTAATAATATCAAGAAAGGCCTTAAGACCCACAGTGTGTCTAGACATTTCAAACTATTTCACCAACAGAATCCTAAGAGTTTGAAATTTTGGGGCATTGAAAGGGTTACTAAGCACTGGAGGGGGGGCAATTTTAATAGACAATTAAGCAAAAGGGAATCTTATTGGATATATGAAACCCGAGTTCTTTGCCCTGATGGATTAAATGTAGATTTTGATACTAATTGTTTTATCTCTGATCGTTGATTCATTATGGTATTATTGTTGGTGCAGTTGATGGCCGCGGATGATGTATATATTTTATCATTTATTTTTTTTCTATTTTTCAATTCCCTATTTTTAATTCCATTTAATATAATATATTTTATATATTATGGGGATTATTTTATATTTTTATATATATTTTCTAATATTGCATATGTTCCTTTGTGGTAATGCATTTAATTAGGATTTAAATTGCCAATTTTATGGTGTTTTGTTGTGTATGTAAAATCGGTATCCATAGATCTATTTCCGTTGGTTCAGTTTGCCTCATATGGGGACACTTCCGGGATTGTATCCCAGTGTAGTGTACGTCGTCCAAGGTTTATTTACAATTGCCATGGTAACTCACCTAGTATAAAGCACGGGTGCCCACGTCGTTTCTCTATCTGCTGAAGAAGTCCCCGCCCACGGGGACGCAACGTGTCCAGAACGAGGATACGTCGTGACGTCACCCGCGGCCATTGCGCATCCTGCCCAGCTTTGTTTACACGCTATCGATTCATGCTATTTCATCCGGCACTGGAGAAGTGCCTCACTTGTAAGTGTATCATTTTTGTTTTATTTAAATAAACTATATTATACGGAGAGCACTATTTTGTTACCCTTCTCTGTTCCATACTACACACCTGGGAAAGTGCCCTAATCCACCATTCAGTGCCCTGCTACATGACGGAAGTGATGGATATTTATCTGCTGTGCCCCATACTGAATTGACCCGTAAGGGAACGCTTGTATGACCCTCTATAATTAAAGGGTCCCTGTCATCGGGGGAGAGGCCATCCTTTGTACTGGTGGAGGGTACACTGATAAGTCACTGATGTCAGCATGCAATCTCACCTCACCTGAGTGATTGGATTCATTGGATGTTCCATGGACTCTCTGTGCTGCATTTGAATCTGAATGATTTCATTTATTGTATGTTTTATGAATATTTTTTTATTTAGCGCTGCACCATCTGCATATTTCATTTGAACTTGAAAGATTTTATTTACTGTATGTTTTACGGACACTGATAAGTACACTGATAAGTCACTGATGTTAGCATGCAGTTTCACCGCACTTGAGTGATTAGATTCATTTGATGTTCCATGGACTTTCTGTGCTGCATTTGAATCTGAATGATTTCATTTATTGTATGTTTTATGAATATTTTTTTATTTAGCGCTGCACCATCTGCATATTTATTTACTTCAGGGATTTGATTGTTGACCCTGGTGTTCAGCTGCTGAGTGCTTTTTTTATACTTATCTGCGCTGATTTACTCTTTTTACACATATGAGGTATTGCCACAAACATTGGAGTGAGAGCAATAATTCTAGCGCCATAGCTCATGTTTGATTCTAACTAAACTAAACTAATAACCTGTAAAGGTTTTTAAAGTGGTGCCTATGGACAATTTTAGGTACTATAGCTTGTTGCTGTTTCACAGGCATGCACAATTTTAAATCTTAAAGTGGATGTAAACCCTCACATATACCCAGTGAAGTGAACAGGCTCAGATGATACACAGAGATGAAACCAATCTCCCTACATAAGTTTTACATGTATATCTGCTGTCTCTCCCTTTTATATACTGCTTGGAAAGTGCACGTCCTGTTTGATTTTTCACTTCCTCATTCATCTGTAGGGGTGGATTATTGCTAGACACTGTGAGACAGCTGATTGGAGGAAAGGCACACACCCCATCCCCACACACGCAGAGCGTGCCTGTGAATAGTTTAGCAGTCTGCTAATCTATTTATAGCAACCTCCTCCAACACACCCTTCAGTCTCCCGTCTGGGAGAGCTTGTCAAAAGTTATCAGGCTGATAACAGAACAACGGAGCAGGACAAATCTATGGGACACAGGGCTTTGAAGAGAAATAACAAATCACTGCAGATATGTGCCCAGCTCATATTTCATGAATCGGGTTTACATCCACTTTAACCTGTTTGGTATCTCTTTACTCAACGCAGCACCAATTTTTATATCTTACCAAAAAATTCGTTATTATATTGTGTTTGTGTGTACTAAAATTAATTTTAAAGTGGTTGTAACCCCTTACATATACCCAATGAAGTGACTAGGCTCAGGTGATGAAAGATGAAACAAAGCCTCCTACATAAGTTGTACCATTTTATCTGCAGTCATCTCTTCTCTACAGCTGTTTAAAAACCTGAATTTTTGAAAGCTTGTCCAAGCTGCCAAAACAGGGGTCGGAGAGCTTAAATTCCACACTGCAGAGTTGATTGGAGGGAGGGAGCACACCCCCCTTCACACAGGAACAGAGCTAAGGCTGTTAATCAAAGACTGTATGCTGGAGGTCTTTCCGCTGTCTTTTTTTTTTTTTTTTTTTTCCTCTTAGGCCCCTTTCACACTGGGGCGGTTTGCAGGCGTTATTGCGCTAAAAATAGCGCCTGCAAACCGCCCCTAAACAGCCTCCGCTGTTTGTTCAGTGTGAAAGCCCGAGGGCTTTCACACTGAAGCGGTGCACTGGCAGGAGAAGAAAAAATCTCCTGCAAGCCACATCTTTGGAGCGGTGAAGGAGCGGTGTATTCACCGCTCCTGCCCATTGAAATCAATGGGACAGCGCGGCTTTACCGCGGTAATACCGCGGCTATAGCCGCGCTATACGAGGGGTTTTACCCCTTTTTCGGCCGGCAGCGGGGGGTTAAAACCGCACCGGTAGCGGCCGAATACCGTGGTAAAACAGCGCTAAAAATAGCACTGTTTTACCGCCGACGCCCCCTACCGCCCCAGTGTGAAAGGGCCCTTAATGTCAGGAAAACTTGTCAGAAGTGACTCATGCAGATAGCAGAGGAATGAGGCAGCAGGCAGAAATTACACTTGGTGCTCTGGATTGAGACAAGTACACACTATAGAGCAGTGATGGCACCCCAGATGTTTTGCAACTACATTTCCCATGATGTTCCACTACACTGCAGAGTGCCAGAGCATCATGGGAAACGTAGTTCCAAAACATCTGGGGTGCCAAGGTTCGCCATCACTGCTATAGAGGGATATGCTTTGTTCATATTCCATGTCCGAGGTTTACAACCACGTTTTCCTTAAAATTTACATTTGATAAAGGCCCGCACAAATATTGTTCAACCAAAAAAAAAATGCAACAGCCACCATTTTAATCTCCAAGGCCTCTGCTTTCAGAAAATATATAATGTTTGGGAGTTCTAAGTAATTTTCTAGAAAAGGGGAAAAAAAATGCAAATTTTAACATGTATGTGAAAAATTTCAAAATTGCCCCATAGGGGCAAAAGGTTAACTAAATGCTAACTGACCACGTTTGAGGTCAGACCAGTTTAACAGGGTCTCGGTTGTAGAATTTCAGGTGACCATTGACCCTTACACTGATCTTTCTTTGTTTTTCAGCAATTTGGAGCTTGGTCACTCAGTGATTTAAGCTCATCCGTGACATTTGAACTTCGTTCACCGTTTGTGGCTTAGCTACAAATCACTGAATGGGCAGTAGTTGTAGCAGCGAACTCCAAAGTAATGATGTAGAACCAGTTTGACCTGTAATTGTGAAAAGCATATCATCAGTGAGATACATCTCTAAGCTACAAATTGCTATTAGTCATGTCAGACCAGAGATATCTAGCAGTGAATTCCTTGCCATTACCATTCACTAATGGCCCCGATAAACAGAGGTTTGAAGATAGCGAAGTAATCACTGGGAATTTGTTTACTAAAAGGAATTTTTTTTTTTTTTTTTAGAAGCTAAAGGTTAAAGTCCTGCCTGCAGGGTCCCATCACATTGGAAGTTCTGTCACTAGTGAGAATTCATCAAGAACAGGATCACTAGAAAATACAGGGAGAACACAACCTGCTTTTGTGAGTCTTCTCCCTTGCCAACTGGCGTAGCGAGACATGACACCTTTTGCTGCTGAAAATGCTGCAAAAACTCAACTGCCAGCAACTTGCATAAAGAAGTTGTAAAGGCGGAAGGTTTTTTTTATCTTAATGCATTCTATGCATTAAGATAAAAAACCTTCTGTGTGTAGCAGCCCCCCCCCCCCCCCAATTATCTACCTGAGCCCCTTTCTCCTCTCAGAGGAGGGAGGGGCTAGGAGCACCGGCGAGGGACCCGAGAAGAGGAGGATCCAGGCTGCTCTGTGCATATCTACTGCATAGAGGAGATAAGTATAACATGTTTGTTATTTATAAAAAAAAAAAACAAAAAAAAAAACGAGCCTTTACAATCACTTTAGGGGGAAAAAATGGATTATCGCAATAAAATCTCCTTCCTCACATGGCCCTTAAAGTGATACTAAAGTGTGTTGTGTGTGTTTTTGTGTTTTTTTTTTTTTCTTTAAAAATAACAAACATTTTTTACTTGCCTGCTCTGTGAAATGGTTTTGCACAGAGCACCCCGGATCCTCCTCTTCTCGGGTCCCTCTTCGGTGCTTCCGGCCCCTCCCTCGTGTCGAGTTCCCCTACAGCAAGGAGCTTGCTGTGGGGGCACCCGAGCCAAGCCGCAACTCCGAGTGTCCATTCAGACTCAGAGCCGAGGTTCAGCCCCGCCCCCTCTCTCTCTCTCCCGATTGGCTAACTGACTTTGACAGCAGCGGGAGACAATTGCGCCACTGCTGTGTCTCAGCCAATCAGGAGGGAGATTGGACAGCCGAGGCACTCATGCACATCGCTGTATAGAGATGGGGCTCAGGTAAGTATTAGGGGGGCTGCTGCACACAGAAGGTTTTTTTTTATCTTCATGCATAGAATGTATGAAGCTAAAAAAGAAAAAAACCTTCTGCCTTTACAACCACTTTAAGGGCCGTACACACGGGCCAAATATAGTTTACATAGTCAGGTTGAAAAAAGACACAAATCCACAAATTAGTCATGACTAAGGCTTTATAGGCTGAAAAGCATCAACTGATTTAATCAGCGTCTGTTCACTGTGGCTATTCAATAAAATGAAGAAATTTTAAGAGCAACAACTGGAGTGCGGATCATTTTTTCTACATTACTCTACTCAGCCAGCGACTGTGGATCGAGCACCTGGGAGCTCTATCTATGTGGTGTATGGGTAGTAGCACTGACCTTTTCTGTTTATGCATTCATTTGTGTCTTTTATATATGTGCCTGACATTCGGCTTTAGGTTCAGTCACAAATTGTTAACAAAAACAGACAAATCACTACAGCTAAAAACTGCTTTTGCCTCAAAAGAAAGGCATAACCCTGCCTGACATGAGTGGTTAGATCTTGTATCCCAGTCTCTCTGTTATCTTCATCACGAGATCAACATTTTTTTTTTCTATTTCCCCGCAACTTGCAAGACCAGAGAGCACTTGTCATCTCCAATGCAACAAAGGAAAACATATCAGGAAGTTCTGATCTTGTGGTATCTGCAGACAAGCACAGCAAAAAAAAAAATGAGTTCCTTCTACCTCCCTGTCTGTTAAGAATTAATAACATGCTGTATAAGAGAATTGTTTTATGTTGAATGTGCTCAGACTGCCATCTGTTTTTCTTGCAGGAATCTGCGCAATGTGTGGGAAGAAAGTGTTGGACACGAAAAATTACAAGCAAACTTCTGTTTAATAAAAGCCTGCAAGAGCTGCATAATGATTCTAATGCTTGACCTGGCTAATGTTTCACCAAGTAATTTGGAGGGTGAGGGGGGTGAACAAGAGTTTAAAGGAAACCTGCTACAAGGGAAGTACAAATGCTAGTTGCCTGGCTGGCATGCTGATCCTCTGGCTTCAATATGTTTGCGTCCTTGACCAAAGACAAGTATGGAGGTCATGAGCTGACTCTTCACTCTCTGCATTCACATTACAAGGCATGGACACAGAAATACTGGAACTTGACCGCCTACGTACAAGCTATCCAGCTTGCATTTTTAAGAGACACCGGGGTTCATTTATTAAAACTGGAAAGTGCAAAATCGAATGCAGCTGTACATGGTAGCCAATCAGCTTCTAACTTTAGCTTGTTCAGTTATGCTTTGGCAATAAGAACTGGAAGCTGATTGGTTTCTATGCAGAGCTACACCAGATTTTGCGCTCTTCAGTTTTAGTACATCAACCCCATTGTCCCTTAACACTGTCCCCTGCCGCACCTTCCTCCATGTTAGGTGGCAAAAAATACCTAGTACTTCTGAATATGGGCTGGTATGTGGCCTCCTCTACATGACAGAGGGGGTAACATCGCCACCCCCTCTAGGCTCAATCACTGGGTATTTAAGTGGCCACTGCAATGCATAAAGGTGCAGGGAGAGAGCCCTGGAGTGGGGAATTAGTGGGTTGGGGTGTGGCATTGGACATACACTGTAAGTAACGTTGGCATGAATGGTTAATGTGTAAATCGGGGGGGGGGGGGGGGGGGGGATATAAAGAGTCTGAGAAAATGGTTTCTTGAATGGAGAGCAGCCAATTTATTAATTCTGCCAAGTGTCTCTAAGGAGCTCAGCAATGTTGGCCTAAGGGGTTGATTTACTAAAGCCAAAATGACTTTGCAGGTGTAGTTGCACTCTGGAAGTGCAGTTGATCATGAGTAAATGAGGAGAAGCTTCACTTTACAATAAATACCCAATCACATGCAAGGAAAAAAATAAATTAAAAAAAAGCTTTTTTTTCTTGTATATGATTGGATGATGGAAGTCAGCAGAGCTTCACCTCATTTACTAAGCTCTGGAGCAACTGCACTTTCACGTCTATTTGCCTTTAGTAATTCAACCCCTGTTCTTCTCTCAGCATGTTTCCTTTAGGCTGGGTTCACACTACAGCATGCTCCGCCTCACAGCAGGAGTCCGGTGCGTCTCCATTCACCATTTCAGGTCCGATTTCAACCCAAATTTTGGGCTGAATTCGGACCTGAAATGGGTCAAGAGACGAACAGAACTCCTGTGCAATTTGCACCGGAGCCGCTGTGTGAACTGGCTTTATAGAGAGCCGGTTACAATCTCCTGACATGTGAATTGGATGCGGAGAAACCTGCATCCAATTCTCACCAGCGTGAACCCAGCCTCAAGGTTTTATTCCTACAGAACATACACAAGGCGTTCTGTGCATCCCCATGCAGGCTCTCCCATTGCTGTCGATTGGGACGTAGCAGCAGCACAGACACAGCTGCTGCTCCCAATGTGACATCTGTGCGGGTAAACACAGCACTCCACGGGTGTACGGTTTTGTGCGCGCCCCATGTGAATGAGGCTCAACAGTCTCTTGTGAATATAAATATATCATTTTTGTATATATGTATATATGTATATATATATATATATATATATATATATATATATATATATATATATATATATATATATATATATATATATATATATATATATATATATGTGTATATATATATGTGTATATATATATGTGTATATATATATATATGTATATATATATATTTTTTATTTTTTTTTTTCCTGCACAAAATCTATTACAGCTTGTTAAATGAACTTTTCGGGGGGAAAAAAAAGCGTTCCTCTTAGGCCTGGTTCTCACCTATGCATTTTTTTAGTGTGTTTTCAGTTTTGCAGAAACACACTACAATCCATTTAACATGGTTTCCTATGGATGTAGTTCATATCTTTGCATTTTATGGAAAGGGCCAGGGATTTTTTTTTTCTGTTTTTTGGTTCCATAGACTTCAATGGAGCAAAATTGTGTATTGAAAAACGCAAAATGCACCTGGAATATTCAAACTGCAACCTGTATAGGTGTGAATCAGGCCACAGTGCTGTTGTTACCCGCAGCTGTTGTATCGCATACTAGCGCTTAAGGAAATACTCACCTTGGAAAAGGCCCTGCAGCACTGTACTGTCACCGCTGAGAGGGCTGACATCTTTCTTCCGGGTGCGTGCACTCTGGCCATGTGATTGGCCGGAGCCGTGATGATGTCACTCTCGCGCATGCTTGTGAGAGCCCTCGGTTCTGGCACGAAGCTCTGAAGGTCCGGCAAAGTATGCCGGACCTTCAGTGTGCATGCACCGGTGACGTAACTGGCTGCATCAAGGGTGAATATCTCCTATAATGTGTATGTTTAGGAAATATTCATTTTACCTACAGGTAAGCCTTATTATAGGCTTACCTGTAGGTAAAAATGACCAAGCGGGCTTTAGTACCGCTTTTAAAGAGGAAGTAAACCCTGATGGGTTTTACTTCCTCTATATTCCCCTGCAAAGTAATAGCATAATGGGCTAGTATGCATCGCATACTAGCCCATTATGTGCCACTTACCTTGCAAACGAAGCCCACGATGTCCCCGCTGCTGGAAGCATCCATCTTCACCCCTCTTCCTTCTGTGGCCGCGGACTCCGGCTCTGTGACTGGCCGGAGCGCATGCACGCGGGAGCCGCCAGTCACGCCACACTCTGGGGAAGAAATGGCTTGGAGGGCCGTTTCTTCACTGCGCATGCTCCAATGACATCTTCGGTGCACTACAAGGCACATATCTCCTAAACAGCACATGTTTAGGAGATATTTTCAGTACATATAGGTAAGCCTTAGTAAAGGCTCACCTATATGTAAAAATAGGTCAGGGGGGGTTTACAACCACTTTAAGCTCATTGCATATACACTATACACATTGCAAGGATCTTGCAGACTCCTACATCTAATATTCTGTTGAAACTGACACATGTATTCCAGTCACCTCCTCCTTACTGGGTGCTTGGTAGACATGCCTCCCTGCTGCGGTCACATAATCAGTCTCTGTATCATACTTACAAATTGCTAGAATGGCACGTGCAAGAAGATGTTTCCCTTTCTAAGTTTTATGGTAATCAGTGGACCATGTTACCTTAAATAAAATAAGTAACTTGTGCAGTCTATAGGTCGATGTAAAAAAAGTGACATTTGTCAGTTACATTGTTACTGCATGAAAAGTCAGCTTTTATTTTTAATGTACTCAGAAACATATCTTCATGCATAAATGTTAAAAAATATAAACCAGTTTGTGAAAATTTATATAAATGATGTGTAGAAAGCTTTATTCTTGGATTTGTTTTTTTCTTAATTTATGTTTTATTTTTATCTTCTGCAGTAAGAATTTGGTTCTCATCAGTTCTGTTTTGCTTAGGGTTGTTTTTATGATGTAAAAAGTAGCGCCATGCTCTGCAGACCGAGATGATTTGTGTATGAAATAAACTGTACATTTCTAAATCCTATAAAGTCTGAAGATTATTATATTAAAGCGGAACTTCAGTCATTTTATTCATCTTTCCATCTATTAAATCTTCCTCCCTTGTTTTAACTTTGGATAGTTAAATATATATTTTTTTTCTGTCCGTAAATACCTTATACATACCTCCCAACTTTTTGAGATGGGAATGAGGGACACCTATCAGCAAAAGTATGCAGGCATAGGACACGCCCCCTGCCCTGCCCCCTTAAAGGAGCTTGGTTAAAACCACAGGTGTGTTTTTTTTTTTTTTTTACCACTACTATTCCTTTACATTGGCTTTTGGAATTTACAAATGCAGCAATTTAGAAATCAGATGAAAGGTTTAGCGCTGGAAAACACTTTAATAGATAAAAAGTGTATTTTATATCCAACTATATAGATCAGACCACAATGAGGGACAGAGGGACATTGCTCCAAATCAGGGACAGTCCCTCGAAATCAGGGATAGTTGGGAGTACGGCTGCAACCAACGATTATTTTCATAATCGATTAGTTGGTCGATTATTGTTTCGATTAATCGATTAATCAGTTAATAACCTTAAAAAAAGAAAGTGTGGTATATAATTTAGTTAATATGTAAAGTTTTTTTAAAAAAAAGCTATTTATTCTTAAATATCTCTATGCAGTGGTAAATATAAACCAACTATATGGTTAGGGAGCAAAATATTGAATCCACTCTGAGAATAACAGACAGAAGAGATATACTGTAAATACACTATTAGAGCTGATATACTGTATACACTATTAGAAGAGAAATACAGGTTTTTGGCCAATTTGTTGTTGGGCAGATTAAAAAATACAAATTGCTGCAAAAACGCATTACATGCTTTTCTGCAGCTTCTCCATTGAAGTATATTGAACCAAAAAAGCACCGTTTTGCGTTAAAAAAAAAAAAAAAAAAGTCCCTGACCCTTTCCAAATACGCAGCGACTGAAAAAAGCATAGATGTGAATGTGTCCCATAGAAAACCATGTTAAATAAACTGTAGTCCGTTTCTGCAAAAAGCACCAAAAAACACAAAGATGCGAACCAGATCTAAAACGTTTAGTAACATAATGGGGTTAAAAAAAAACTAAAATGAGCCCTTTATAGTACAAAAAAAGCATTTTTTTTCTTTCTGTAGAACTGTGAAAGTAATATATACAGTAGTGATTATTTGCTTTTTTTGTACTATAAAGGGCTAATTTTATTGTTTTTAACCCCATTATGTTACTGGCCGATTAATCGATTATGAAAATAGTAATTAATTTCATAATCGATTAGTTGTCGATTTAATCGATTAGTTGTTTCAGCCCTAGTTGGGAGCTATGCTTATACAGCCCACTTCCTGTTTCTTGTCTGGTAAAAAGCCTAGGCTTATAACATCATGCGCATCTCGCTCTCTCTCTAGAGAAAGTTTGCTGGGGGGGTGTGAGTCATAAGAGGGCCAATGAGAGCTGCAGAGCTGGAGGTGTGGCTCTGTGTGAATCCAGGAAGTGAACAGGCAGCAGCTTCAGCTGCCCACATTTAAAATGGTTGCAGCCATACTCAGTGGAGGGAGATTTCTGCAGCATATTTGGCAAGTACAGAATCACAGTATATATAAAATAATATGCAACGTGGTTGGAGGGAAGCTTCAGAATGGCAAAGATGTTTTTATTACAAATTTATGTGAACAGACTGCAGTTCCTCTTTAAGTCAAATGATTACAATGTTTTCCTGCCCACAGCTTTAATGCTGCCAGTTGAAATTCTTAAAGCAGAATTAAATTAGGAAATGTCAAATGGTTGACAGATGGGATTTTTATAGTAGACCCTGTTGGTCTCTTCTGTCATTTATGCTTCTCTAGCATTGTTTTGCTTGAATGTACACTGAGCTGCGTATGCTCGGCTCTGTGCCAAGATGATGTGACTCCTGTTCGTATGTGTGGCAGTGACATCATCACCGCCCACCCAGTCAAGCAGCCAAAGAGTCCAAACCAGGTAGGACGACCGGGAAACATTGGAAGCGCCCATGACCAACAGCAGTGCCAGCGTTGGAGGGGATCATTTCAAAGGTATGTATGAGGACTAAAATCATATGGGGGGCTTTTATTTATTTATTTATTTTTATTTTATATCACTTTAAAGCAGGTTATCATCTATTAATAAAATAGGAATTGGTAGGACTAAAATAGTCAACTTTAAACAAAGGCTGTCCTCTGTAGAAAGTCCTCTCCTACCCAGCATCCTGCGATCCCAGGACGTCAGACTCACCGATTTCATCTCAATTTCTGTCCATGGACAATTACAAAAGGTGAAACTGCCTAGCAGGGATACAAAAAAAAACTATAAAAACCTGACAGAGGTTCTAATACTGCGCAACTCAATCCAAAACTAAAATGATTTGGCTATATGTACGCTTTACCACATAATGTTCCATTGGCTGAGGTTATGGACTTTTTAGGCACTTGCACAAAAATTTTTTTTATAAAGGTACACATGTATTAATCATACAAATTCATTAAAGGCATCATAAATGAGAGAAAATATTTTTTTTTCTTTACGGGAAATGATGATCGATCTAAGGTGTGAATATAGAGATATAATAACCTTTTTAAAACAAAACATGAAAAAAAATATAACTGTCATACCAATGTATAATGCTTACATCTTATACTTAAAGTGTAAACCCACAACAGTAAAATCAGTCTGTATATGCAGTAAAACATGCTTGTTATACTCACAAGGGGTTACCCTAAGGGGTTAATCCTCTGTATTGTATAAAAAGGCTTTTTGATCCTGTCTTCTCTGATCCTCCCCTACTTTTACTGTCCCCAATCCATCTGCTGATAGTACAAAGCCTTGGAGGCACTCTAGCAATACACACCAAAATGAGCATGTGCAGAGTTTTTTTTTTTTTTTTTTTTTTTTTCTTTTGGAGGGTGCATGTGATCAGTACAGGGCCAATCAACACTGTCCAGGCAAAGTCAGGGGTCCTGCAGCCTCATAGGACAGTCAGAGTAGAATGAAAACTATAGACATGTGCAATTCGTTTTGTTCCAAATTCGTTTCTTGACAAATTTGTTAATTCGGAAATATCCGAATTACCGAAAACCTGTTTAACAAATTTTTCCAAATAGTGGAATATTTGTAAATTCGTTCATTCGCAAATTCATACATTTGTAAATTCATACATTCGGAAATTAATAAATCCGTAAAATTTGTAAATTCGGAAATCTGAAATAATATTTAACTAATAATAACTTAACTATTACGAACTATTAAATTATAGATATTGTAATTTCCTTTCAAATTTGGCTGTTAGTGAACGTAACAAATACGAATTTATCCGAAGTTACGAATTATCCGAACGACCGAATGCCGCATCTAAACAAATGGAACGTAATTAATAATAATTAATAATAATAAAAACTTTTTATTATTAATTTCTTCCATTCCATTTGTTTAGATGCAGCATTTATTATTTCGGATAATTTGTAACTTTGGATAAATTCGTATTTGTTACGTTCACTAACAGCCAAATTTGAAAGGAAATTACAATACCTATAATTTAATAGTTACTAGTAATAATTACTAATAGTTAAGTTATTATTAGTTAACTATTATTTCAGATTTCCGAATTTACGAATGTACGAATTTACAAATGCACAAATTTACTAATTGGGATCATAACGAATGACCCGAAAAACGGGGGGAAAAAAACAAAACAAATGAAACGAAAACAAACAAGTTTTTTTTGGCAGTGCATATGTCTAGAAAACTCCTACAAGCTTTAACCAGACACTCAAAGAAGTCATAAGACTGCTGTATTACTACTGATGGGAAAAGGTATTTAGCAGTTTATATTTACTAAAACTATTACATTTCCATGTTCTGTGTACTGTGGGAGACCAGATATAGTGAATGCAGGGTCCTGGGTCTAGTAGCACTTTAAAGAACACAGTGAGATATAGCTGATTGCCGCAATGTCAACGACGAGCAACATCCCAAGGGAGTGTTTAGCCAGGGGAGCTATAAATCCTAAGGCTGGGTTCACACTGTGCGGCGCAGCTCGCAGCAGGGGGTTTGATGCATCCCGTTTCAGGTTCACCGTTTCAGGTCTGAATTAGGTGAGAATTTTTGGCTGAATTCGGACCTGAATTGGAGCCAAAGATGCACAGGACTCTTGTGCAGTGCGCTCCGCGGCCACCCCAGAGATGTGTGAACCGGCTCCATTGAGAGCCGGTCACACTCTCCTGTCATGCGAATTCGATGCAGGTTTCCCTGCATCCAATAGTGTGAACCCTGCCTTACAGGACTAACCTATATGGAAGGCCATAAATATCAATACAGCAGAGTAGACTAAAGCTAATAACGTGGGTGCCTAAAAAGGCCCTAATCTCAGCCAATTGTACTTTATTCTATATACAGTGGGGAAAATAATTATTTGATTGCCTGCAGATTTTGTAAGTTTGCCCACAAAGAAATGAAGGGTCTATAATTTTTATCATAGGTGTATTTTAAATGATAGATACAGACTATCAACCAAAAATCCAGAATAAGCACATTATACAAATGTTATAAATTGAGTTACAGTTCAGTAAATAAGTACGGTATTTGATCCCCTACCAACCAACAATAATTCTGTCTCCCACAGACTGGCTACAGTAGGTGCTCATGTGGTACACAGATTAGTTCTGTCAATTTAAGAAGGTGCTCCTAACGACAACTTATGTGTATAAAAGACACCTGTCCACAGAATCTCTTTCTTCCATTTATACCTCACCATCATGGGCAAGACCAAAGAGCCATCAGGGACCAGATTGTAGACCGGCACAAGGCTGGAATGGGCTACAAGACCATCAGAAAAAAGCTTGGTCAGAAGGAGACAACTGTTAGCGATTATTCATAAATGGAAGAAATACACAATAACCATCAATCGCCCATGGTCTGGAGCTCCAATGCCAGATTTCGCCTCATGGGGTAGGGATGATCATGAAAAAAAATGAGGGATCAGCCCAGAACTACATGGGAGGAGCTTGTGAATAATCTCAAGGCAGCAGGGACCACAGTCACCTAACAAACCATTGGTAGCACAATACACCACCATGGATTGAAATCCTGCAGCACCCGCAAGGTCCCCTTCTTAAAGAAGATACAGGCCCATCTGAAGTTTGCCAATGAACATCTAAATGATTCAGAGAAGGATTGGGAGAAAGTGATGTGGTCAGATGAGACCAAAATTGAGCCCTTTGGCATTAACTCTATTCGCCGTGTTTGGAGGAAGAAAAATGCTGACTATGACCCTAAGAACACCATCCCTACAGTCAAGCATGAGGTGGAAACATGATGCTTTGAGGCTGTTTCTCTGCTAAAGGTACAGGCCAACTTTGCTTTGGTTTCATCGCTGACAGCTGAATGAAATAAACAGAATTGCCGGCAAAAAATAATTGGGAAAACAGTGGTGTGCGGTCCCCAATCCATACCAGGCACTTATCCAAGCATGCAACAAGGCAGGTCAGGAAAGGGAGGGGACGAGTGAGCTTCGGGGTACCATGTTGATGGGGACATGGGCCTCTTCTCCACAACACTAGCCAGTGGTTGTGGGGGGTCTGCGGCCAGGGGGCTTATGGGAATCTGGAAGCCCCATTTAATAAGGGGGCTTCCAAATCTCGACCCCCCCCCCCTCCCAAATGAATGAGTACGGGGTAGATCCATCATCAATCACGACTCCCTCCGCACCACTGGACCGGTAAAATAAAAAGGCTCCTGCTGTCTGCCTGCTCTGCCATCTGACAGTTCTTAACCACCTCAATGAAGGGCGTTTTCCCCCCTTCCTGCCCAGTCCAATTTTCAGCTTTCATCGTTATCACATTTTGAATGACAATTGCGTGGTCATGCGACGCTGTACCCAAATGAAATTTTTATCATTTTTCCAACAAATAGAGCTTTCTTTTGGTGGTATTTCATCACCACTTGGGTTTTTATTTTTTGCGCTAAAAATAAAAAAAGACTGAAAATTAAAAAAAAAAAGTTTTTCTTCGTTTCTGTTACAACACTGTAAATAAGTCATTTTTTTCCTTCACTGATTAGCACTGATGAGGCTGCAATGATGAGGCAGTACTGATTGGCACTGATGAGGTGGCACTGATGAAGAGGCACTTATATGCAGCACTGATAGCTGGTACTGATATACAGCACTGATGGGCACTCATAGGTGGCACTGATGTGCGGCACTGATAGGCAGCACTGATCAGGAGGCACCAGCAGGCATCTCTGATGGGCACAGAGTGCCATCCCTAATGGGCACTGATTGGCATCTCTGGTGGGCTCTAGTGGGCTTACCTGGTGGTCATGGGTGGGCATCCCTGGTGGTCATGGGTGGGCATACCTGGTGGCCATGAGTGGTCATCCCTGGTGGTCATACCTGGTGGCCATGAGTGGGCATCCCTGGAGGTCATGGGTGGGCATCCTTGATGGGTCTGCACTGATAATCAAGGTGCTGATCGGCTCTCCTCTACCCACGCCTGTCAGTGCGGCTTTTCCTGTTTACACTATGATCAGCTGTGATTTGGACACAGCTGATCACGTGGTAAAGCACCTTCATCAAAGGCTCTTTACCTAGATTGGAGATTTGGTGTGTCAGACTGACACACCACACCACCGATCGCCATGCTACGCGACTTATCCTACTGGATGTCATATGACGCCCAGTCAGATAACAGAACCACTTTCCGTAGTTGGTAATATTGCCACTTTTACGAAGTGTTGCTATTAATGCACCAAATTCAAAAATAATTTCCTCCAGTTCCTAGATAATGAAACTGGAGCAAAATATGACTGACTCTAACTTGGTGTACAGAGACGGGCAGAGTGCCTGTCACTATGTGCAGTGTAGCAGAAAGGCAGATTGGCCACCACTACCCTTCTCCCTGCTGCTTGGCCTACTAAGGGTACAAAGAACAAATAATGGACCCCCTAATGGTATAATTGGGAACTTCAGGAGTAAGAGAATTTATTTTGGGGTTCTTTAGTGGTCGGTCAGGAAATATTAACCACCATAAGATGAGCAAATTATTCTGAAAAGAATGCGGTATAATATGAAGTAAATGTACAGCTTCACTTATATATCACAAAGTAATAAACTGCGCTCACGTATTCAGATTGGTTTTCAGGGGTTCAGTAAATTGGAGATGATCACCAAACATGGTGGTAGAACCAGTGATCAGTATGTACACTAAATGCAGAAAACCTTCCTGATGAACAATGATATGATATGAAAAGACAAATCAATAGGGGGCGCATGCGCGCGAGCGAAGGAGATGGCTGCCTGATTCCTCCGCTCCGCGCCGTCGGAACCACTACACCGGCCGTATAGCGCACAGACGGAGCGGGGACACAACACAACCACCTCCACGGTCACCGGAATAGCCCTGGACTCTGCTGGTAATGTACCGATCAGGCAAATTAAAACAAAAAACCCGGCAGCCCCAAAAGAACGCCTCAGGCCCTGGCAGAGCTAAATCCAATATGGCGTCCGGACCTCCGGAGCCGGATGACGCCGCTCACATGTCAGATGAGAACCCAGAGTCTCCCACAGACAGTTTGCAGCAATTCCCTATGGATCTTGTGAGCCCTCTCCCCTTAGACCCTGACAATCTCCTGGCAAAATTTCGCTCTATAGTGAGAGATGAAATTACAGTGGCCTCTCGCAAGCTCTCCTCTGACCTGGTGCGGGGCCTTAAAGAGATAGGCCACCGCACCAATCAATTAGAACAACGTATGGATCTAGCCACGACAGTGCTGGAGGGTCATGAGGAAGAGGTTGATAAACTAACAGCGGAGCTTGAGACCCTGAAAGATAAGCTGGAAGATGCAGAAAACAGGGCCCATAGGGACAATTTACGCATCCGCGGTATTCGCGAGGTGGTGATGGACCTCCAAGGCACAGCCACTGCTTTCTTTCAGGAATTGGCTCCGGAGATCCCAGTGGACAGATTAGAGTTTGACCGAATCCACAGATCCCTGGCCCCTAAGCCCACAGATGGTCCCCCGAGAGACATAATCATAAAGTTCCACTACTACCGCACTAAAGAAAAACTCCTACAAGCAGCAAGAGATCAGCAACCCCTCTCCTTCCAAGGAAATCCCCTTCAGCTATTTGCGGATCTGTCTCCGGTCACAATTGCCAGACGGCGTGGCCTCAAACCATACCTGCAAATCTTACAGACCCAAGGGATTAAATACAGATGGGGGTTCCCGTTCAAGCTGACCTTTTCCCACTTGGGCCGTCAATTCCAGGCCACATCCCCAGCAGATTTGAGACGCCATTTTCAGGATCTACAATTGGATCTCCCTTCCTCCCAGGTGACGGCGGCGTCCTCCTCCTCCGGACCGGGACTCCCCAGACCCCCCCGACAAAATTCTCAGCGTTCTCAACCAGGTTCCCAGGCTCTCCGAGATCTACAGTCCCAGAGGTTCCACAAGTCCAACAATGGATGAAGGTACTCTATTGCACTTTCTACTGAGATAGCACCTGACCCCCCTCCTTTTTTTTTGTGCTGCCTGACCCCGGGCCGTGGTCGATTAATCCCATTTACTTTCTGACTTTTACACCTGGTTCATCTGCGAGTGTTTGGAGCTGAACTTCCGGCTTTTAGTGCACCTTATTTGGTCCTCAGTTTTGGGGATTTAAGTGGACACCCCAATATGGTCCGCCCCACTAGTGAGATGGCGGTGAGGGGTGAAAGCGGATTCATTTATATTTGGCACAAAGACGCGGACACAGGAAGACGCTCTCAATCATTCCCCTTTTTTTTTTTTTCTTTTTTTCATTTTCTTTTAACTATACATTATTTTTATTTTTATTTTTTTATATTTTATTTTTTTTTTTTTATTTTTTTTATTTTTTATTATTGCCATTTTTTGGATTTTTACTAACAGAAAGTTTATTGCAGTGTCCAGATATATATATATATTTTTTTTTTTCTTTCTCTTCATTGTTCGACATGGCGAGGGGTGGGCGAGGCCGTTCCTGCGGAGGGGGCCCTTTTGGGTGTCCTGCGGCGACACGGCTAGTGGTTTCCGCGCCCTCCTCCGCCGCCTCCATTTCTTGGGGGCGGTGGGGGGAGGGCGCGGAGGGGGTTAGGTCAATCCCCTTGTGGGAGTGGGGGAGTTGGGTCTTCGGGCCCTCACCCCCGGACCGCTGGGGAATAGTTTGTGGTTGAACTTTTGTGTCTGTTTATGCTATGCCAGCACCTGTTTAGTAGACACCTTTGATTCAGTCGTGTTAATTGTTATTACTTTTATTATCTTTATAGTTTTTTTTTTTCAATCGTCCTTTGTTTCTGTGCGCAAAACTTTTTAAACAATTATAATATTATATGTTAGGCTGGTGGTCCCGACAGACAGGTGCTCCCCCTAATGAGTCGGTGCTTGACAGAGACGATCGTCTCTGTCAACGTCCTACTCGAACGTGGGTCTTACAACCCACAAATTAAAGCAATTAAGATATTATTGCTTACTCTGCTTCAAGCTCTTCTTACTACATTTATCCTACTTGCCTTATTTTCTTTCTACTGTCCTTTTCTCGTCCCTTCCCCTTTCCCCTCCCCACCCGGGTCCGTGGGGTGTCCGGTTGAGAACCAAGATAGGAAACCCCCCTGGTTTTATGTCTCTTAATTGGCTTTCCCTGAATGTTCAGGGTATGAATTCCCCCCAAAAGAGGGTTAAGATCTTCAAATACCTCAAGCAACAAAAAATAGATATAGCTTGCTTGCAAGAGACCCATTTCTCTTCCACTTCCTGCCCAAAATATTTTGCAGCACATTACCCGCAGGTTTTCCTGGCCAATGCTTCCACTAAACACAGGGGTGTCCTGATTGCTATAAGTAAAACGGTTCCATTTATTTGCAGTAAACAAATAGCCGACCCAAATGGCAGGTACCTACTTCTCCAGGGCACTGTTCAAGATAACGAAGTGACAATCTTGACTTACTACGCCCCGAACGTAAATTCAGGGCCCTTTCTCTCCCATGTCTGGTCCCTGGTACGATCACACCAAAGAGGCACCCTCCTGATGGCAGGGGACTCTAATGTAACTCTAAATCCCCCTCTTGATAAATATCCACCGGACCATAAATCCCCTTCCCCGGCCGCCAAATCTTTTTCACAGTCCCTACAAAATCATGATTTAATAGATATATGGCGTGAGCTTCACCCTCTGGGTAGGGACTACACTCACTATTCTCATCCCCATCATCTGCATTCTAGGATTGACCATATGCTTGTTCTTCGCAAACACCTTCCCTTAATAGAATCAATCTCAATCCTCACAGTCCCTTGGTCAGATCATGACCCCAACTTGACGGTCTGTCACTCTCTTATAAGCAAACCACAATTTTCTCCCTGGGTGATGAATAGGGATGAGCCGAACACCCCCCGGTTCGGTTCGCACCAGAACCCGCGAACGGACCGCAAGTTCGCACGAACGTTAGAACCCCATTGACGTCTATGGGACTCGAACGTTCAAAATCAAAAGTGCTCATTTTAAAGGCTAATTTGCATGGTATTGTCCTAAAAAGGGTTTGGGGACCCGGGTCCTACCCCAGGGGACATGTATCAATGCAAAAAAAACTTTTAAAAACGGCCGTTTTTTCGGGAGCAGTGATTTTAATGATGCTTAAAGTAAAAAAAAAAAAGTGAAATATTCCTTTAAATATCGTACCTGGGGGGTGTCTATAGTATGCCTGTAAAGTGACGCGTGTTTCCCATGTTTAGAACAGTCCCTGCACCAAATGTCATTTTTAAAGGAAAAAATCTCATTTAAAACTGCTTGCGGGTTTAATGTCATGTCGGGTCCTGGCAATATGGATGAAAATCAGTGAGACAAACGGCATGGGTACCCCCCAGTCCATTACCAGGCCCTTTGGGTCTTGTATGGATATTAAGGGGAACCCCGCACCCAAATTAAAATAAGGAAAGGTCCCTATATACTCTGAACAGCAGTATACAGGCGGTGCAAACAAGACAGGGACTGTAGGTTTGTTGTTAAGTAGAATCTGTTTGTAATTTTGAACATTTTTAATGTGTTTAGCTCCAGCCAAAAAATCTTTTCTAAGCTTTTTGGAAAACATAGGGAAGGGTTATCACCCCTGTGACATTTGTTTTGCGTCTTTCCTCCTCTTCAGAAGATTTCACCTCACTTTTTTGTCCCAATGAAAAATGTTTTTTGAAAATTTGGGTTTTTTTGTGGAACAAGGATTGGAAAGCATCAGTGGAAAGGAGAAATTGTTTTCCCATATTAACTCTTACATGAGAGAATTTCCCTTCCTATGGGTAGATTTCATCTCACTTCCTGTTGTCTCCTTCCGTTTGCAAGTAGGAGTCGTTTGTAAGTTAGATGTTTGAAAGTAGGGTCCTGCCCTATATACTCAGCAGAAATTTGGGCCTTAGGTGTTGCTGTGGCCAAAACACTGTAAGCCCTCACAGGGCCCTGCTGTGAAATATTAGATCAAGAATTGTAATTACATGCCCCTGTTGAACAGGAGCTGAAAAATTAGGCCTTAGGCACTGGTGCTGGTGCCACAACACTGCAACCCCTCACAGACACTCTAGTTGGAACGCAGGAACGAGCCCTGCTGCAAAGTATTGCATCAAAAATTGTAATTACACGCCCCTGTTAGACAGGGGCAGAAAAATTGGGCCTTAGGCACTGGTGCTGGTGCCACAACACTGCAACCCCTCACAGACACTCTAGTTGGAACGCAGGAACGAGCACTGCTGCAAAGTATTGCATCAAAAATTGTAATTACACGCCCCTGTTAGACAGGGGCAGAAAAATTGGGCCTTAGGCACTGGTGCTGGTGCCACAACACTGCAACCCCTCACAGACACTCTAGTTGGAATGCAGGAACGAGCCCTGCTGCAAAGTATTGCATCAAAAATTGTAATTTCACGCCCCTGTTAGACAGGGGCAGAAAAATTGGGCCTTAGGCACTGGTGCTGGTGCCACAACACTGCAACCCCTCACAGACACTCTAGTTGGAACGCAGGAACGAGCACTGCTGCAAAGTATTGCATCAAAAATTGTAATTACACGCCCCTGTTAGACAGGGGCAGAAAAATTGGGCCTTAGGCACTGGTGCTGGTGCCACAACACTGCAACCCCTCACAGACACTCTAGTTGGAATGCAGGAACGAGCCGTGCTGCAAAGTATTACATCAAAAATTGTAATTACACGCCCCTGTTATACAGGGGCTGAAAAATTGTGCCTTAGGCACTGGTGGTGGCGCCCAGAACCAAAAATGTTCTTACAAGCTATCAGCGTGATGATTGAGGAGGAAGAGGATAATTACTCAGGGATAATCACTCAGCATCAGCATAGGCAGTCTTTGAAGGGATCTGAAAAAAATTATTCAGTTACATCAGCATCAGGTGCTTGGTAGCTGGTGGTGATCCAAGACTGATTCATTTTTATGAAGGTCAGCCGATCGACCGAGTCAGTGGACAGACGCACCCTGTGATCGGTTACCACGCCTCCAGCAGCACTGAATGTACGTTCCGAAAGAACGCTGGATGCAGGACAGGCCAGTAGCTCAATTGCATACTGTGCAAGCTCTGGCCAGTGATCCATCCTCAAGACCCAGTAACCCAGAGGATTTTCGGTGGGAAAGGTGTCCAAGTCTGATCTTGCCCCTAGGTATTCCTGCACCATGTAAAACAGACGCTGGCGATGGTTGCTGGAACCGATCATACCTTGGGGCTGCGGACCAAAAAATTGTCTGAACGCATCGGTCAGACGGCCACCTTCTCCACCGCTCCTTCTTTGACTGACCGAAGCCTCAGCAACACGTTGTCCAGAAACAGGAGTTTGTAACCTCCCAGTCTCTGGGAACGCGTTGCACAGACCTTTCTGCAAGGCCTCCCGAAGATGTTTCATCCTCTGCTCCCTCTGCGATGGCAAGATAAGGTCCGCAACCTTACCCTTGTAACGTGGATCAAGGAGGGTTGCCAGCCAGTATTGGTCCTTCTCCTTGATACCACGAATACGAGGATCCTTACGCAGGCTTTGCAGGATCAGGGAGGCCATGCAGCGTAGGTTTGCTGAGGCATTCGGTCCGGAGTCCTCTGGGTCACTAAGGACAACAACGTCCGCAGCCACCTCCTCCCAGCCACGTACAAGTCCATGTGTTCCTTGGGACTGATCCCTTAAAGACTGCTGATGCTGAGTGCCAGGCTCCACCTCCATACTGACACAATCTTCCTCCTCCTCCTCCTCCTCCTCCTCCTCCTCGTCCTCTTCCTGTGTGATCGGCGGGCACGCAGGAACACTGTCTGGATAAAGGGGGCCTTGAGAGCTAAGGAAGTCCTCCTCTTCCTGCCTCTGTTCTGCCTCAAGTGCCCTGTCCATTATTCCACGCAGCGTGTGCTCCAACAGGTGGACAAGGGGGACAGTGTCACTGATGCATGCACTGTCAGTGCTCACCATCCTCGTGGCCTCCTCGAATGGTGACAGGACAGTGCATGCATCCCTGATCATGGCCCACTGGCGTGGGGAAAAAAAACCAAGGTCCCCTGACCCTGTCCTGGTGCCATAGTCGCACAGGTACTCATTGATGGCCCTCTGCTGCGTGTGCAGCCGCTGCAGCATGGCCAACGTCGAGTTCCACCTGGTGGGCATGTCACAGATTAGGCGGTTCTTGGGCAGGTTAAACTCCTTTTGGAGGTCCGTCAGCCGAGCACTGGCATTATATGACCGGCGGAAATGCACAGAGACTTTCCTGGCCTGCCTCAGGACATCCTGTAAGCCCGGGTACCTGCCCAAGAACCGCTGCACCACCAAGTTAAGGACGTGAGCCAAACAGGGCACATGGGTCAGTTGTCCCTGTCGGAGGGCAGAGAGGAGGTTGGTGCCATTGTCGCAAACCACCATTCCTGCCTTAAGTTGGCGTGGCGTCAACCACCTCTGAACCTGCCCCTGCAGAGCTGACAGAACCTCTGCCCCAGTGTGGCTCCTGTCCCCCAAGCACACCAGCTCAAGCACCGCATGGCATCTTTTGGCCTGCGTACTTGCGTAGCCCCTTGAACGCCTACGGAGCACCGCTGGTTCCGAGGAAGAGGCCATGGAGGAAGAAGAAGAGGAGGGGGTGGAGGAGAGAGGTGTGTCACAATCAGCATTTTGGAGGCGTGGTGGCGGAACAACCTCCAACACTACTGCACCTTGTCCTGCATCCTTCCCAGCTGCCAGCAGAGTCACCCAATGCGCCGTGAAACTTAAGTAACGTCCCTGTCCATGCCTGCTGGACCATGAGTCAGCGGTAATATGCACCTTACCGCTGACCGCCCTGTCCAGCGAGGCATGGACATTGCCTTCCACATGCCGGTAGAGAGCCGGAATCGCCTTCCGTGAGAAAAAGTGGCGTTTGGGTACCTGCCACTGAGGAACCGCACATTCCACAAACTCACGGAAGGGGGCAGAGTCTACCAACTGAAAAGGCAGCAGTTGAAGTGCTAGCAATTTTGCCAAGCTAGCATTCAACCGCTGGGCATGTGGATGGCTGGGAGCAAACTTCTTTCGGCGGTGCAACAGCTGGGGCAGGGAAATTTGCCTGGTACAATCTGACGTCGGTGTACCAAAAGCAGATTGCCCACAAGTACTTGGCTGTGACACACCTAATTCTACACCTTCATTCCTCTCACTGCAGGTCTCAGAGAGGACTGAAGGTCTAGTGGGGTTGGAAATCTCAGCTGATGAGGAGCAAGGAGAGATCCTCTTTGTTCTTTGGTGTGGGTCTTTCAGATACGCTTGCCAACGAACTGCATGGCAGGTCAACATATGTCTGGTCAAGCATGTGGTACCCAAGCGGGAGATGTTTTGGCCACGCGAGATACGCTTGAGACATATGTTGCAAATAGCAGCGGTGCGATCTGATGCACTCGTCTCAAAAAAGGCCCACACCAAAGAACTTTTTGAATAACGCGCAGAGACTGCAGCGCCCTGCACATGTGGAGCTTTGGGGTGTGATGCAGTCAATGTGCTGCCCTTAGGCTGGCCCCTGGAGGGCATCCTGCCTAGTTGGTGATGTGCCACCTCCTCCTCCTCCTCCTCCTCCTCTCTCCTATCAGGCACCCACGTTGAGTCAGTGACCTCATCATCCCCTCCCTCCTCATCACTGGAGCAAACCTGGCAGTATGCTGCAGCAGGGGGAGCATGACTGCCAGATTGCTGTCCTTCTTGGGCACCCCCTCTGTCCGTGCTCATGTTACTGCCTTCATTGAGCTCAGTATCATCATCAGAGCCTTCCAAACGCTGGGCATCCTCCTGGAGCATGTACCCAACACTGTGGTCAAACAGTTCGAGGGAATCCTCATGAGGACATGGTGGAGCTAGGGAAGGAGTCACTGATGACATTGAGCTGAGGGAAGAGGCCGCTGCTTTGCCAGACAAAGCACCCTGGGCATGGGTGAGAGAGGATGAGGAGGATGAGGACGGCTTGGTCATCCACTCGACCAAGTCTTCCGCATGTTGCGGCTCAACACGGCCAGCTGCCGAAAAAAAGGCCAAGCGTGTCCCATGGCCACGTGCTGATGAGGATGCACCGTCTCCACGACCAGCACTAGACACAGAGCCTGCTTGCCCTCTCTTATTGGCTTGTGACTGTCTGCCTCTCCTTCTTGGCCTTCCAGACATACTAATGGCCTGTAGCTGCACTAAGCTGGGATAGAACACCTGTAATTTTCTTCAGGTAGCTTTATATACTGTAACCAGACAAGCCTGCCTGTCAGTAGGAAGATAACAGGAACGGATCTAGCTGAACACTGTGAGCAGGACGTACTGCACTAAATGTATATAGCAGGAACGGATCTAGCTGAACACTGTGAGCAGGACGCACTGTACTAAATGTAAATAGTCTAGCTGCCTGACCGTGGTACTAATAGGATCAAAAAGAACACCTGTAATTTTCTTAAGGTAGCTTTATATACTGTAACCAGACAAGCCTGCCTGTCAGTAGGAAGATAACAGGAACGGATCTAGCTGAACACTGTGAGCAGGACACACTGTACTAAATGTAAATAGTCTAGCTGCCTGACCGTGGTACTAATAGGATCAAAAAGAACACCTGTAATTTTCTTCAGGTAGCTTTATATACTGTAACCAGACAAGCCTGCCTGTCAGTAGGAAGATAACAGGAACGGATCTAGCTGAACACTGTGAGCAGGACACACTGTACTAAATGTAAATAGTCTAGCTGCCTGACCGTGGTACTAATAGGATCAAAAAGAACACCTGTAATTTTCTTCAGGTAGCTTTATATACTGTAACCAGACAAGCCTGCCTGTCAGTAGGAAGATAACAGGAACGGATCTAGCTGAACACTGTGAGCAGGACGCACTGCACTGAATGTAAATAGCAGGAACGGATCTAGCTGAACACTGTGAGCAGGACGCACTGCACTGAATGTAAATAGCAGGAACGGATCTAGCTGAACACTGTGAGCAGGACGCACTGCACTAAATGTAAATACCAGGAACGGATCTAGCTGAACACTGTGAGCAGGACGCACTGCACTGAATGTAAATAGCAGGAACGGATCTAGCTGAACACTGTGAGCAGGACGTACTGCACTAAATGTATATAGCAGGAACGGATCTAGCTGAACACTGTGAGCAGGACGCACTGCACTGAATGTAAATAGCAGGAACGGATCTAGCTGAACACTGTGAGCAGGACGCACTGCACTAAATGTAAATACCAGGAACGGATCTAGCTGAACACTGTGAGCAGGACGCACTGCACTGAATGTAAATAGCAGGAACGGATCTAGCTGAACACTGTGAGCAGGACGCACTGCACTGAATGTAAATAGCAGGAACGGATCTAGCTGAACACTGTGAGCAGGACGCACTGCACTGAATGTAAATAGCAGGAACGGATCTAGCTGAACACTGTGAGCAGGACGCACTGCACTGAATGTAAATAGCAGGAACGGATCTAGCTGAACACTGTGAGCAGGACGCACTGCACTGAATGTAAATAGCAGGAACGGATCTAGCTGAACACTGTGAGCAGGACGCACTGCACTGAATGTAAATAGCAGGAACGGATCTAGCTGAACACTGTGAGCAGGACGCACTGCACTGAATGTAAATAGCAGGAACGGATCTAGCTGAACACTGTGAGCAGGACGCACTGCACTGAATGTAAATAGCAGGAACGGATCTAGCTGAACACTGTGAGCAGGACACACTGCACTAAATAGTCTAGATAGAAGATAACAGGAACGGATCTAGCTAAACTGAATACAGTGTATATATATATATGCAACACCTGGGATGCATATATATACACAATACACTGTAAGTGCAGCTAACTGACTGACTGTTCTGCCTAATCTATCTAACTCAAATCAAATGACACTGTCTCTCTCTCTCTCTATCTCTCAGCACACCGGAACACACACTACACAGGGCCGCCGTGTAGGCGGCCTTATATAGTGTGGGGTGTGTACTAAATCCCCTGAGCCATAATTGGCCAAAGCCACCCTGGCTTTGGCCAATTACAGCTCTCTCTACTGACGGCGCTGTGATTGGCCAAGCATGCGGGTCATAGTGCATGCTTGGCCAATCATCAGCCAGCAATGCACTGCGATGCCGCAGTGAATTATGGGCCGTGACGCGCCACACGAATTTGGCGCGAACGGCCCATATCGTTCGCAATTCGACGGACGGTCGAACAGCCGATGTTCGAGTCGAACATGGGTTCGACTCGAACACGAAGCTCATCCCTAGTGATGAATGATTCTCTTTTATCATACAAGGAGATCCTTACTGACATTCATACCGCTTCCGTTGAATATTTTAGAATTAATACAGGCACAGTATCATCCCCAGTCACACTCTGGGAAGCATACAAAGCTGTTCTTCGGGGCCACGTAATCCGTATAGCATCTAGACGTAAGAGAGAGAGGGCAAAAATTCGACGTGATCTCGAATTACAACTAGAGGTTGCGTCCACATCTTTCAAACAATCACCTACCCCGGCTAACCGCACACTCTTAGATAAGGCTCGCACAGAACTAGATCTATGCTTAACGGAGGAGGCAGAAAGGACATTGCGTTGGGCCCGACAGAACTGGTATATTAAAGCGAATAAACCTAACGCAATGCTAGCTAAGAGAGTACGTACCTTTACTCCAAAATTTTCCCCCATTACCCTTCGCACCCGCCATAACATTCTAACTGGCAACCCCCAGCGAGTCCTGGAAGAACTCAGGTATCGCCTTACAAAACTTTACTCAGAACCAGACCATCTTTCCACGCAAGGTCTTGATTCCTTTCTCACAAACTTATCCCTACCTTCTTTATCTGAAACCCATAAAGCCCTGATGGACCGTGATAGTCAGGTCTCGGAAGTTCTTCAGTGTATAAAGGAGTTGAAAGTGGGTAAAAGACCTGGTCCAGACGGCTTTACAGCCCTTTATTATCGGAAAATGGCAGAAGTCGTGGCCCCCTATTTAACTAAGATGTATAACTCTGTTAAAAATGGTAGTACTTTTACGTCCAATCTCCTGACGGCCAATATTGTCATGATACCAAAACCCGACAAGGATCATTCATCCTGGGCTAATTTCCGCCCAATATCCCTAATTAATATCGACATGAAAATTTTAACAAAGATTCTAGCCACCCGCCTCAATTCCTTTCTCCCACGTTTAATAAAAAAAGATCAGGTAGGCTTTGTTCCAAGGAGGCAGGCAGGTGATGCTATTAGGCGTCTTTTGCAAATACAACATATTGCTCATAACAGGTCCCTAGAAACAATGTTTTTGTCACTAGACATTAACAAAGCTTTTGACACACTGTCATGGCCCTACCTAACACACTTAGACATTTTGGATTTGGCACTTCTTTTATGAGTTGGGTCTCGGCTATTTATAATTCCCCCCAAGCCAAAGTGAAGTACTACGGGTTTGAATCAAATACCTTCCCCATCAGAAGGGGCACACGTCAGGGATGCCCGTTGTCCCCATTATTATTCATTTTAGCGCTCAAACCCTTGGCGGAAGCCATTAGATCCCATCCGGATATTGCAGGCGTGGAGATAGCAGGAACCTCACACAAACTGTCAATGTTTGCGGATGACATTCTACTCACCATAACTAAGCCGAGACTCACTCTGCCTAATTTACTAGCACTTCTGGACTCCTTTGCTACCTTGTCGGGCCTATCTGTCAACCCCGCTAAATCTAAGGCTATGTCGATAAATCTCCCGCCCACTGAAGTAACGTCCCTTAAGTCACACTTCTCTTTCCATTGGTTGACCTCGTTACCCTATTTAGGTATTCGTCTTACCCCAAATTATTCAGGCCTATATCAAGCTAACTTCCCTTTACTGTTTAATAAACTTGCAGGTATGCTCTCCTCATGGTCTAATCTTCCATTATCTTGGTTTGGTAGGATTGCTACCATCCGTATGTCTTATCTCCCAAAATTACTTTATTATTTTAGGGTTTTACCGGTTCAGGTCCCCTCTCATATACTCCGTATCCATCAGCGCAAAATCATGCAGTTCATATGGGGCTCCAAGAAACCTAGAATTAAGAAGCAGGTGCTTTTTGCGCGTAAGATTAATGGCGGTCTATCAGTTCCCAACCTACAGGCATATTACACAGCAGCAGCTATAGCACCATTATCCCATCTCCATGAGAAACAACAAATGCCGCTATGGGCCACGATGGACATGGTAGACTCACACCCGATACCTCTAGCCTCCCTTCCATGGCTTCCTCAGGCATGTCGCCCAAATAATATAGGTCCATGCCTGGCACATTCAATACGGTTGTGGGACTCAGTCAAATACTCAGCAGGACTCATCTCCCCACATCTTCCTTTACTTTCTTTTCTTCACTGTCCATTGTTCCCACCAGGAACTGACAATCCACAGCAATTCCGGTGGTGGTCTGAAAACGGTTTCACGGATGTCCACTCCCTACTTTCCCCAACTAGAATTATAACATTCGCAGCCTTACGCTCTTCTCATGATATCCCTCTCAGAGAGCATTTTAGATACACGCAAATAAGACATTTTCTCTAATCCCTCACAAAATCACAAACTACCCCTTACATGTTAACCCCATTTGAAAGTCTATGCAGATCTAGGCCCCAATCCTCGGGTCTGATTTCAATGATTTATGCAGCCATTATTGGCTCCACAAAACCGCCCTTAAGACCTTATCATCTCCAGTGGGAGGCAGAACTGGGAAAAAGATTGGACCCGGAGGATTGGCAGGTCATGACTGTCGCTCTGTCCAAAAGCTCTAGGAATGTTCTTTTTTTGGAGAATGCATACAAAGTACTATACAGATGGTACTATACTCCAGCCAGACTGGCGAGTTTCATTCCATCATATTCCCCTTTATGCTTCCGTGGATGTAGGCAAGAGGGCACGATGTCACACATTTGGTGGGGTTGTCCCAGGGTATGCAGACTGTGGATTAGGGTTTATGCACTCCTTCGAAGCCTTTTCAACACCAATATAAAAAGGGACCCATTTGAGGCCATCCTGGGAAAACCAATTACTGAACTGTTGAGACCAGAACGCCAACTGGCATCCCATATATTTACTGCAACTAAATTAACTATCGCAAAAGCCTGGAAAACCCCAATTCTCAGTTTTGAAGCGGTAAAAAACCGCGTTAATGACATCATGGTCAATGAAAAACTAACTGCAATATTATCAGATAAGCACGATAAATTTCTTCGGACATGGCAGCCATGGGTGAATTATGCACATCCCTCCAGATTTGATTCAATGCTACTTTCACTGTAATGGGTTTCCACCCCTTCACCCCGCGGACCCCCCCTCCCCTCTACTACTTTTCCTCTTATCCTCTCCTTTGTTTCCCCCCTATCTTTTCTACTCTATAAACCTACTATAGCTCCTCTCTGCTCTTTTCTGCTCTAACATTCTCTGGCTCCCTTTTCTTCTCTCTTTTTTTTTTTCTCTCAGTCTCTGACCCATGGGCTTACTCCTGTCTGGGACAGAGTACAAGATGACATTATATTATGAGCACATATTACCACCTTAGAGTATTGTTCATCACTTTATGAATAGATAATACGTTTATTTGTGTATCCTACAATACACCACTATACATATAGCTACTGTTATGTAATTTGAGCCTATTCGTTAAGCCTATGTAAGCAAGCAATGCATTATGTTCACTTATGTGTTCTCTTTGTCACTGTATAACTAATGGTCTTTCTATTCAATAAAACCTTTTGTACAAGAAAAGACAAATCAATAAAAACACAAATGTCTATCAAGTGCTGATTACAAATCAATAATCAAATTTTCATCAATCATTGTGTCCTTTCCATTTTGAGTCCAATATTCAAAACCTTGCTCCACCATGAAACTGGATGACCACTTACCCACTCCAAGACCTATCATCCACGTAGAGGGAGGCCCCAGCTGGAGGGCATTTAGTTTGCTGTGTGCTCTGTGTACCACAACAGTTGTCTCCCCCCCCAAAAAAAATACTCAGATTTATTAAGCTTTCCGTAAATTACAATCTGCGTTATATACTGATAATGGGTGAGCTCACAAACGCACAATCATGTACATTTACGTCATTGTGTTCAAGTGGTTATGGACCATGGCTGCAGCTGTCAGCCATAACCTCGGTATCAACATTTTCAGCCGGCGATTCTCTACCCTATAAAAGTGACCTGAGTGGCTGATTAGATCACTTTTACAAGCAGTAGGAGGGGTCCCCCCCCCTCCCGCAGCTTCTGGTGTCGTACCTTGTTTTCTGGTGCACTGGCAAGCCCGGAATCTGATCCGGTGGTTGCGGCCAATAACAATAGAGGTGAAAAGAGAATGGATCTTCTCCGATCACCTCTATGGTCTAGGACAGCAGTCTCCAAACTGTGGCCCTTTGCTTGCCTTTATCAAGCCCTTGGTGCAGTGTTTCTCTCACTAATACAAGTTTTTGAAGGGTAGGGATCACGCTGAACTGACTTGGTAGGTCACTGGTTGTTGGCAGAAAGTTAGATGGGCAGAATAGGAAAAATTTCTTTGCAGAGTTTGATGCCCGGCCGTTGTGTGAAAATAGTGGGCCTCGGCTACTACCTCAGGATGCGGCCTAATGGTCCTCTCACTAATACAAGATACTATTCCTCCCACTAACATGAACAATGGGGAACTATTCCTCCCACTAACACCAATGATGGGCCACTATTCTTCCTACTGACACCAGCTATGCAGCACTAATCCTCCCACTGACAACAATGAATGGGCACTATTCCTCCCACTGACACCAATGATGGGGCACTAATCCTCCCACTAACTAATAATAGGGTACTATTCCTCCCACTAGCAATTAAGGGGTACGATTCCTCTCACTAACAATGATGGGGCACTATTCCTCCCACTGACACTAACGATTGGGCATTATTCCTCCCACTGATACCAACATCCGACCCCCCCTAAAGTCAGAAGGACCATAAAGTGGCCCTTTGTTTAGAAAGTTTGGAGACGCCTGGTCTAGGAGATCAAAAGGGACAAGCATTTTTGTCACTTCCGGCTAGGACAAACGTAAACATTGCCATATTTTTTTTGTTGGGAAAGTATGTAAACTTTTTTTTGTAGTTAAAGATTTGGAGGAGAGAATTCCAGCACTGAGGAGAACCACCAACCTTGAGTCTTCTGCTCACTGAGCCGGCAGTTGATGGGGTTGGTGTGGGGGAGATGGTGGAAGAGTTAGTCAGGATGAGGGGGTAGGAAGCTAGGTTACAGTACATAGAGAGAATGGTGGGTGCACAGAAATGTATCTACATTTGAGCACCCCAAACTATGTGCTAGGTTGGGTGAAGATGTGTGGGTGGGAAACCTGGAGGTGGCCAACTTAGATGTGTCTGCTACTACTAAGAACTGCAGAAAAGCCAATTTAGTGGGAAGGGTAATGCAGGAAGGCTTAGACAGTTGGTGGTATTTAGGGATTCTATCATCAGGAAGAAAAATTAGGCACCACAATTGGCTCCACGGTATTGTTTGCTGTCTCCTGATGCCAGGGTTGGACATGTGGTGGACCAGGTGGACAAATTATAAAAAATAACCAGTAATGACCCAGCTGTCTTGGTCCAAGCTCTGACCAATCACAGAAAGACATGGAAGATGGAGAAACTCCAAGAATCCATTTAGAGGACTAGGCTGCAGGGTGAAGGAAAGTCCCCCAGGATTATGTTCTCTGGAATATTTTCTATACTATACACAAACCCAGACAAGTCAGTGGGAACTTGTAGAGGTAAATGTATGGCTGAAGAAATGGTGTAGGAGGGGCAAATTTGGGTGTCTAGTGCACCGGGCTGACTTATCATTGGGGTACAACTTAAATGCTAAATATGGTTTGCACCTCAGAGGTTTTGAGAGGAGTCTGCTGTGCTAGGGGAGAGGTTTGTGGGAAGGTTGAAGGAGTATTTAAAGCGGAGTTCCACACAAAAATGGAACTTCCGCTTTTCGGAACCCTCCCCCCCTCCGGTGTCACATTTGGCACCTTTCTAAGACAGGTATTTGCACCCACTTCCGGCATAGACTCCCATGGGAGTCTACGCCTCTTCCCGTCCCCACCGCGCTGTCTCCTGGGAAATACACAGCTCCCAGGAGAGAGCGGGGACCACTTAGGACGCGCAGCGCGACTCGCGCATGCGCAGTAGGGAACCGGGAAGTGAAGCCGCAACGCTTCACTTCCTGATTCCCTCACCTAGGATGGCGGCGGCAGCTGCCGAGAACCGAGCGGGTTCTCGGCGTCGCCTGCCGACATCGCAGGACCCCGGGACAGGTAAGTGGCCATGTATTAAAAGTCAGCAGCTGCAGTATTTGTAGCTGCTGGCTTTTAATATTTTTTTTTTTTGGCGGTGTGGGTGGACCCCCGCTTTAATCCAGAATGGAGAGGGGAGGGTGAGTTATAAAAAATAAAGGCAGAAAGGGGTCACCTTCCCTATGGTAGATGGTTTCATCCTTTCATGACATCCTTCAGGCTGCACCAAGGTATGTGTATGTGTGTGTGTGGGGGGAGCTTAGCCATAATGTCTAGTCATTGCACACAATTAAACTTTTCTCCACCAATTACGGAAGATTTGCACTCACTTTAACAGACAATTGCGCGATCGTGCGACGTGTTACCCAAACAAAATTGATGTCCTTTATTTCCCCCCAGAAATAGAGCTTTATTTTGGTGGTATTTGATCACCTCTGTGGTCCTTATTTTTTTGCGCTATAAACAAAAAAAGACTGACAATTTTGAAAAAAAAACAGTATTTTTTACTTTCTGCTATAATACATATCCAAAAAAAAAAAATAAATAAAAAAATCTAATTTCTTGATAAAGCCAACATGTATTCTGCTACATATTTTTGTTAAACAAAATCGCAATAAGCGTATATTGATTTGTTTGTGCAAATGTTATAGCATCTACAAAATAGGGGAAAGATTTAGGGACTTTTTGTTTTTTTTTATTGGTTTTACTAGTAATGGCTGTGGTCAGCGATTTTTAGCAGGACTGCGACATTGCGGCAGACAAATTTGACCCTAAATTACACCAGTGACCAGTGAGACCAATACAGTGATCAGTGCTATAAAAATGCACTGATCACTGTATAAATGGCACTGGCAGGGAAGGGGTTAATACTAGGGGGCGATCAAGGGGTTAAGTGTTCTCTAGGGAGGTGTTTCTAACTGTGGGGGGACGGACTGACTGAGAGATATCGCTGTTCCTGATCGCTAGGAACAGCTGATCTATCTCTCCTCCCCTTTCAGAATGGGGATCCGCCTTGTTTACATAGATCCCTGTTCTGCCTCTCTTCACAGTGATCGAGGGTGGCTGGCGGACGGGACCCGCGGATGAGCTCCTTGCGGCACATCCGCAGTACCACATGCACAGACCAACGTACAGGTACGGCAGTTTGCACAGCCGAGCTGCCTTGACGCAGTATATATGCGGAAGGCGGTCGGCAAGTGGTTAAAATGTATTAAAAAAATTATTGTTTAACCCCCTCAATACCAGAATGATTCTTCATTTCCAAAATATTGTGGTAATGAGAGATCGCCTCTGGGGGTTTATATAGCAACAATCGGTGTGCACACTATCCTGGCATTTTTATTTACAATGATTTATAATGGAAAGTAAAAGAAATAGTTTTTTTCTTCTCTTTTTCTATACTAACCACTTGCCGACCGCCTAACTGTAAATATACATCATTCCTTTGACGTTAAATAAAGGGGTTATGGCAGCAGCTCACATCACTTCCACCTTTTGGACTTAAAGGGATGATTTTTTTTCCCCTTAAAGGCAAAATTTCATTTATTTTTTATTTTTTTGCTTTAAAAGGTAAATGAGAGCTCTGGGGTCTTTTTGACCCCAGATCTCCCAATAAAGAGGACCTGTCATGCTTATTTATATTACATTTCTATATATGTTTACATTCCTTGTAATAGTAATCAAAGTGATCAAAAAAATTAAATAAAAAAAAAGGCGCAGTGTAAAAAAATATATATAATGTTTTGGGGTTCTAAGTGATTTTTAGCAAAAATACAGATTTTTACTTGTAAACAACAAATGTCAGAAAAAGTGGCTAAATAATAACACCCCCCAGAGTGATTAATGAATATCAGCAAAAGAAATCTCTGTCTCAAAAAAACATGAAACAAAAATGTTTATAAAATTAAAAAATGTAATTGTAAGGATCTGTATGGCAATGTGTTAGCTTTGTATATCGAGCCTCACACAAACTAGGATAAAAAAAATATATATATATTTTTTTTAAACTGACAGTTGTTTACCAGGCTGGCAGATTTGCATTTTGTCAGTTACAGAGATAAACATCCTCAATCCAGGAGTCACAAGCTCTGTGTGTATGCAGTCTATAGACAGGAATAATAATGATTTTATTATATATATATATACCGTATTTATCGGCGTATAACACGCACAGGCGTATAACACGCACATTCATTTTAAGAGGGAAGTTTCAGGAAAAAAACGTAAATTTTAAATAAGGAACTTTAAAGCAAAATAATGGTCAGTGCCCATCTGCAGCCTCACCATTGCCATCAATGCAGCCTGATCAATGCCCATCTGCAGCCTCACAAGTGCCATCAATGCAGCAGCCTCACCATTGCCATCAATGTATCAGCCTCACCATTGCCATCAATGTAGCAGCCTCACCATTGCCATCAATGAAGCAGCCTCACCATTGCCATCAATGCAGCAGCCTCACCATTGCCATCAATGCAGCAGCCTCACCATTGCCATCAATGCAGCAGCCTCACCATTGCCATCAATGCAGCAGCCTCACCATTGCCATCAATGCAGCAGACTCACAATTGGCATCAATGCAGCAGCCTCACCATTGCCATCAATGCAGCAGCCTCACCATTGCCATCAATGCAGCAGACTCACCATTGCCATCAATGCATCAACCTCACCATTACCTTCAATGCAGCAGTCTCGCCAATGCCATCAGTGCAGACTGATCGATGCCCATCTGCAGCCTAGAGGATACAGGGAGGGGGGCGGGACGAGCGCCAACAGATTACATACAGTGAGAATCTCCTATGATAGACAGAACAGTAGTCCAATGGCAGCCCAGGAGACGGGACTTCTTATTACAGAGGCCGCCAAGTAAACAGAAGATTCTCACCGTATGTAACCTGATGGCGCTCGTACCACCCCCTCCCTGTCCCCTCCGAGGCAGCTAAAATTTAAGTATTGGCGTATAACACGCACGCGCTATTTGCACCAGATTTTCATGGTGAAAAAGTGAGTGTTATACGCCAATAAATACAATATATATATATATATATATATATATATATATATATATATATATATATATATATATATATATATATTAATTTTTTTTTCACATATATACACACACAGGTGAATGTCCTGATAGAACTACAATACCTAAATGTTATTAGATTTTGGGAAACTTTGAATTCTTATGGTGAGATGTTACATTGCAGCTCTGAAGCTTGAGCCTCACACACACCAGGATAAAGATTGTTTTTTTCAAAAACTGACAGTGATTTTTAGGCTGGCAGATTTGAATTTCATCAGTTACAGAGATAAGCAGCCTCATCCTGAATAAACCCACATAGCAGTCACAATAGCTTTGTTTACCAGATTTTTTTTTTTAAACTGACAGTTGTTTACCAGGCTGGCAGATTTGAATTTTGTCAGTTACAGAGATAAACATCCTCAATCCAGGTGTCACAGCTCTGTGTGTATGCTGTCTATAGACAGGAATAATAATGATTTTATTATGGGCTGGATACAGAAATCATGGAGAAAACAGATGTAAAATGAGCAAAAATGTCCCATATTTCTTTAATTGGTAAAATAATTGCCAAATAAACCCACATAGCAGTCCCAATGGCTTTGTTTACCAGATATTGTGGTGTTGCTTCAGCAGTAAGGTCATGTGACCTGTGATGTCATAGTGTGACTCCTCCCCCTATGTCCATATAAAGGCTCACACAGCAGCTGCAGCTCACTTGCTTATTTGACTCTGTCTGAGCAGGATGCAATATCTCTCTCTCTGCGGTGTTGCGGGTTCTATGAGAACAATGACACGATTTCAGAGAAAGAATGGTTACAAGGCGAAGAATCTTTTGAACAACAACCAAGATTCCGTATTATTATTAAACGTGCACCCATTAACAGGGGAGCACCAGACAAATGGACCGCCCACCCTTACCACCCCTAATAGGGGTGGGGCCAGGGCAATTGGGCAGAGGGTCAGGGCTGCCATAGGCAGAATCTGGACCTTCAGGAGCCACAAACTCACAATCACAAATCCAGATGACGTTGATGGTAAGTAGTATATGGCTAAGTTTACACCTCTGTGTGTGTGCTTGATGCATTTTGTGTACGTTTTCCAGCACATTTTTGATACTTTTTTTTTTAAACACAAAACCCCAGCAAAAGTCGATAAAAAACACACGTACAAGCATTTTTCATGCATTTTTACTGAGCCTTCATTGAAGTCTATGAACCCAAAAATGCACTGCTCTGCTCTGAATGGAACCCATAGGAAATAATGCCACATGGATTGTCATGCATTCCTGCAGTTCAGCAAACGCACTAAAAAAACCCCAATAGATGTGACCCGAGCCTAATAGTGAAATATAATGATCAGCACTGCAAGAGAACTTAATAGGCGTCAGCCACATAGTATATATATAAAAAATATGTAAATAAAAAAAAAAATATATATATATATATATATATATATATATATATATATATATATATATATATTCACATATATACACACACAGTATGTGAACCCTCCAACCCCCATGACTGAGTTCAGGTGAATGTCCTGATAAAACTACAATACCTAAATGTTATTAGATTTTGGGACAATTTGAATTCTTATGGCGAGATGTTACATTGCAGCTCTGAACCTTGAGCCTCACACACACCAGGACAAAGATTGTTTGTTTGTTTTTTCAAAAACTGACAGTTGTTTACCAGGCTGGCAGACTTGAATTTTGTCAGTTACAGAGATAAACATCCTCAATCCAGGTGTCACAGCTCTGTGTGTATGCTGTCTATAGACAGGAAGACAGGATGATTTTATTATGGGCTGGATACAGAAATCATGGAGAAAACAGATGTAAAATGAGCAAAAATGTCCCATATTTCTTTAATTGGTAAAATAATTGCCAAATAAACCCACATAGCAGTCCCAATGGCTTTGTTTACCATCACTTGCTTATTTGACTGTCTGAGCAGGATGCAATATCTCTCTCTCTGCGGTGTTGCGGGTTATATGAGAAAAATGACACGATTTCAGAGAAAGAACGGTTACAAGGCGAAGAATCTTCTGAACACCAACCAAGAAGATTCCGTTTTATTACTTAATGTGTGCCTATTGACAGGGGAGACAAATGCACTGCCCACCTCTACCGCCCCTAATAGGGGTGGGGTCAGGGCAATTGGGCAGATGGTCAGGGCTGCCATAGGCAGAATCTGGACCTTCCGATGCCACAAAATCACAATCATGAATCCAGATGACGTTGATGGTATGTAGTATAATAATGAATTATAAGTGCAAGGCACTGTAAGCCAACATAATGTGTGTGTATATATATATATATATATATATATATATATATATATATATATATATATATATATATATATATATATATATATATATATATATATATGTCACCTACATATACACATAGTGTAATCACTCAATAGAAGGGATAGATAGATAGATAGGAGGGAAGAGTTTGAACCCCGGTCAGGTCCCCGTCAGGGAGATTCACCCTCTCCGTTAGTTCTGATCACCAATGTCACCAGGATAGAAAGTGATGGAAGCTCCACCAGACCAGGAAGAGCGAGGAAATCTTCTGATGGGGACACGGCTTCCGGTGACAACTGTGTAGGACGGGGCTGAGCTCACTTTGGGGGGAATTCTTCTGACTTCTCGCTGTGTCTCCAGAACAGAAAGTAAAGGGAAATCTCTCCATTGGGACACAAATGGCCGAGGTTCTACCACTCCCTTCTCTAACCAAAATAGGGAACAATTTTGGCTTTAGATTCACTTTAGGAAATATAAGTTACATTATAGAATATATAATATAACATATATTCCAACAACTTTGATTGATATATATATATATATATATATATATATATGTGCAGAGTTTACTGGAAAGGCTCACACCTGGTTTCACCAGGACCCTTTAAGCCATACCTAATATTTAGCGCAATGTAGAAACACCCCCACATCTATTTTTAGTGCGTTTGGCACCATGCAGCACTGTATACAGTTCATTTAAGAAGATACATTTTATGAATGTGTTGGCTGTCCACCGGTAGTTTTCTGTGTGTTCAGGAGGTAATCCAGCAAACTTCTATATGCGTTTTTTTTAATTGACCTCAATGAGCAAATTTGGGCTGATGTAACTCAACCATGGCTGCGACATTTGTGCCACCCCCTCCAGTTGCCATAGCAGGATTTAGTAGGGGAGTTCAGAGGGGAATCGCTGTTAGGGATCTCATTGGGGACTTTTTAAATTACACCTGTTCTGGTATAGAAAGCAAAGTACTGAGAATGAAAACCTCCCCGCCATCCCGTTAGGCCTGGGGGGTGTGAACTCCCATACTGTCCATGTATATAGAGAATTTCCATGAAGAGAATGGTGTAATAAGAGATTATTTCCATAACACAGATGACACCCATATATGTAATAGACAATCCATCTAAATGTCCACAGATTCTGTGTAAAATTTATCAATGATGTGTAAAGAGCCAGAATAATAACGACTGTTTTCTTCTCTCTCCAGGACAAATTCACGAACGTCTCAACGTCAGACAGCCTTACATACAGATTCCATACATGAGTAAGGCTGAACTGAATAAAATGATGGAGGACGAACAAAAACTAGTCACTTCATCAACCACTGATGACCACAAGACAGTACAGGACACAACTATGGAGGACAACGTCATAGACATCACTCCATCAACCAATAAAGAACAGAAGACTGTACAGTCTGAGATTATGGAGGATAATACTGCAGTCAATCCATTCACCGAGGACAACAATACTGCAGTCAGTCCATCCACCGAGGACAACAGTACTGCAGCCTGTCCATCCACCGAGGACAACAAAACTGCAGTCAGTCCATCCAGTGAGGACAACAATACTGCAGCTTGTCCATCCACTGAGGACAACATTACTGCAGCCAGTCCATCCACCGAGGACAACAATACTGCAGCCAGTCCATCCACCGAAGACAACAATACTGCAGTCAGTCCATCCACTGAGGACAACAATACTGCAGCCAGTCCATCCACCGAGGACAACAATACTGCAGCCAGTCCATCCACCGAGGACAACAATACTGCAGCCAGTCCATCCACCGAGGACAACAATACTGCAGTCTGTCCATCCACCGAGGACAACAATGCTGCAGCCAGTCCATCCACCGAGGACAACAATACTGCAGTCTGTCCTTCCACCGAGGACAACAATACTGCAACCAGTCTATCCACCGAGGACAACAATACTGCAGTCAGTTCATCCACCGGTGACAACACTACTGCAGTCAGTTCATCCACCGAGGACAACAATACTGCAGTCTGTCCATCCACTGAGGACAACAATACTGCAGCCAGTCCATCCACCGAGGACAACAATACTGCAGCCAGTCTATCCACTGAGGACAACACTACTGCAGTCAGTCCATCCACTGAGGGCAACAATACTGCAGTATGTCCATCCACCAAGGACAACAATACTGCACCCAGTCCATCCACCGAGGACAACCATACTGTAGCCAGTCTATCCACCGAGGACAACACTACTGCAGTCAGTCCATCCACCGAGGACAACAATACTGCAGTCTGTCCATCCACTGAGGACAACAATACTGCAACCAGTCCATCCACCGAGGACAACAATACGGCAGCCAGTCTATCCACCGAGGACAGCAATACTGCAGTCAGTCCATCCACCAAGGACAACAATACTGCAGTCAGTTCATCCACCGAGGACAACAATACTGCAATCTGTTCATCCCCTGAGGACAACTATATTGCACCCAGTCCACACACCGAGGACAACAATACTGCAGCCAGTCCATCCACCGAGGACAACAATACTGCAGCCAGTCCATCCACCGAGGACAGCAATACTGCAGCCAGTCCATCCACCGAGGACAGCAATACTGCAGTCTGTCCATCCACTGAGGACAACAATACTGCAGCCAGTCCATCCACAAAGGACAATACTGAAGTCAGTCCATCCACTGAGGACAGCAATACTGAAGTCAGTCTGCGGCCTGCATACATGCGCACCACAAACCTAAAGGTGGCCTCACCAGTCCCATCCATCAAGGACAGCAATACTGAAGTCAGTCTGCGGCCTGCATACATGCGCACCACAAACCTAAAGGTGGCCTCACCAGTCCCATCCACCGAGGACAGCAATACTGAAGTCAGTCTGCGGCCTGCATACATGCGCACCACAAACCTAAAGGTGGCCTCACCAGTCCCATCCACCGAGGACAGCAATACTGAAGTCAGTCTGCGGCCTGCATACATGCGCACCACAAACCTAAAGGTGGCCTCACCAGTCCCATCCACCGAGGACAGCAATACTGAAGTCAGTCTGCGGCCTGCATACATGCGCACCACAAACCTAAAGGTGGCCTCACCAGTCCCATCCACCGAGGACAGCAATACTGAAGTCAGTCTGCGGCCTGCATACATGCGCACCACAAACCTAAAGGTGGCCTCACCAGTCCCATCCAGCATTATCATCAAGGTCCCGTCATGCGTACTCTCCTTTGAAAAAATGACCTGTTATAGAATCCTTGGGGAGGGAGTCTTCGGGAAAGTGATTTTGGCGTCTCATCCCGCCTTTGACCAGAAGCTGGCGGTTAAAATTGTGCGAAAGAGAAAATTACTTGAAGGTGATGATAATTGCGAGATGGTTTTCTTAGAACGTGATGTGCTAAAGGCAGCCAGGGAGAGTCCATTTACTACACATCTGTTTGGAACGTTCCAGACAAAGGTAAGTCTTTTCACCTTTTAATATCTTCACCTCTTTCCTGTACTGCACTCCACTACTGATCCAGGCCACCTAAAATTGTTATGCAAATGGTGACTTATTTGGGAGCTAAAATGTACACAAGCAACCCCCTTTCCCCTCATATGATGGTTTGTGCACCTGTCAATTAGTCCCTTAAGCACTGAGTGCTAAGTTGTGAGAGGTGGAAGGGAGCTTCACTTGTGTCCCACACCAGGTTTTTCCTGAGGGCTCCGGCTGTAGTCGGGGGAACGCAGTATGGGGAAGAGCAGATCTCTAGAGTGCCTCCTACAAGCCTGGAGGCTGGTTAGGTAAACTGTACAGAGTAGAGGTTTTAGTTAAAGAAGCCACCTTTTAAGAGGCTGCCATTGCTAACCTGCTTTTGAAATGACTAGTTGCCTGGTTGCTTCTGGTCTTAAAACTTTGAGTCACTAAGAACAAGTCCACAGCTAGCACGACAGGAGAAGCCAGGCCTACATGGAACTTGTAGGATGGTGAACCAAAGAAATTAATTCTTTAGATCTCCAAAACAGCCAAAGCTAGCATTGCAATAAGGACAACCAAAGAATTGCGGCCTACATAGTTTCTCTGTCCAGTTTTCCTAAATTGTGTGTGTGTCTGTCTATTCCTCTACAAAATGAAATCCTGCATGTTTATAATGTAACCTTTATCTCTTATTTTCACACAGAGTCATCTAGCCTTTGTCATGGAATGCATGAGCAGAGGGAATCTGTTTGACACCTTGGCTGGAGCAGCTCCATTTTCTAAGGAACCTATAAGGTAAGATCAATAACCGGGTCACTCTGGAGTCCGGGGTGACTGACCACTGAAGACAGGCAGTGGCGTAGTCAGCCCCTTCACCTGAGCCCAGTTCATCCGTACCCTTATGTACTATAGGGGGAAGTAATTTCATCTTTAGCTTTAATTGGTCTGTGATGATTTGGGATGCTAATTTATATATCTCATTCCCCATTAGATACTTCATAGCGGAAATGGTCTGTGGTCTGCAGTTTCTGCATTCTAAGGAGATCGTCCACAGAGACATCAAGCCTGAAAATATCCTCCTGGATGATGACGGCCACATCAAAATAGCTGATTTCGGCTTGGCGGTCATCGGTGTCACGGAGTCCAAGAGGATTCAAAAGCGAGCAGGAACACCCACGTACAACGCGCCGGAGGTAAGATATCTACTATCCACCTGATATTAGACCTAATTGTAATGTTTATCATTATGGAATATAGAGATGGAATAAAGGGGGGTCATTTTCACTGAATTAAGAATTTCTTTGCTGGTGCACTAGTTGCTTTCAGTGGGTTTCCAGACTGAAACTATATCCCCAACAAAGGGTGGGATTTTCTGAGAGCTGCAGCAGTGTCAAAGCTTCTTTGTAGGTGACATTGAGGCCGGGTATAGATGGCTGGCTCTGTCCAGCATGATTCACACATATAAATGGGATAAAAGGTTCAGGAATTGCCTACCTTCTGTACTTCTTCTTCTCTTTAACATGATGAGCGCTTGTGAACTTTGAGCTATTGGGATCAGTATTCCTTTATCTGCCCCTTTGAAAGGGACTATTAAAGTGTAGGCAAAACCTTTCTTTTTTTGTTTTGGTAAGAGTGGGGAAGGGTTAGACACTCTGTCAGCTTTACATAGGTGTCTGTGTCCCCATTGGGACCCCATCTGTTTGTATTGGTGACCATTGTCATTGAAAAAGAAAGTGAGGGGAAATTTTTAGAGTTTTCCCCAAAACATGAGGTGAGGAGAACCCTTCAATGGGGATGCCTGTTCTTGGGACAATTCTCTAAGAGAGAAATTTTGCCTCAATTTGTGAGATTTCAACCAATTTCCTTTTCTGTCTCTGGGAGACCTAAAGCCCCACCTCCAATATTCACAAGCTCCGCCTTAGTTTGATGTCTTTGTGCACAATTATTGGACTCCTGGGAGCTCATCCTTCTTTCTCTCCATTATGTTTCTACAGGTCCTTCAACAAGTTCCATACTTTGGCATGGCTGATTATTACTCCCTGGGAGTAATAGTATATGAGATGGCATTCGGCAGGCATCCATTTCTTACTGGCGTCGAGTCCTTTGAGGAATTACAGATGATAGTGACCACCAGGGAACCGGATTATCCACATTCAATGGACACTAATCTCCATGACATCATAGAGAGGGTAAGTATACACAGAACGTTTACATCTTTTCAGAGACAAAGTCCTTTCCAGGTTACATATATCTTAATAGGGTTTTAGAACACACGATTTTACCTTCGTACCTGCACACATTAATGGAGGTCGTAGCAGTACTTTCAGCAAGCTTACTTTTTAAATGGAAGGTGATGTGCCTTCACCTGTCATAAGGAAAGCAGCAGTTTCTGTGTCCCATTAGCAGTGGAAAAGTCTTAGAAAGTCCAACTAAAAAAATGAAAATCCTATTGCAGAGGATATGTGAGGAAAGGAGCAGAAATTGTGTCCCCTAAAATCCAATTGCAGAGGATGTGTTTAACTTGAATTCATGGTCTGGGTGGTTCCCTTGGATACTGACGGGGCCATTCGTGCACACAATGAATTATATTTCTGGAGACATTCCTTACACAGGCAGAATATAGAAGTCCCCTTGGGCTACCATCGCCGTGAGAAGAAAATAATGGCAGTTATTAGATAGAAAGATCTTTTTTAACACATTCCTCATAACAATTAATTACAAAATAGCTGATGCTTCTTTCCTTTAAAAACTCCCCTGAACTAATAGGACACAAATAAAGCACCATGCTACCATCCAATCCAATCAGGACATAGTAGCAGGTTAGAAAGCAAAATTAAGGAAACTGAAATATGTAACTGTCAGAAGCAAATATTAAAAGGGGATTCTATTGTTCAGATATTGTTCAAGTTATTCCAGTGTTTCTTATTATATTTTGTTCCTCTTTACAGTTCCTATGTAAAGACCAAGAGAAGCGGATGAGGCTAGTCAGAGATATCAGAAAACACCCATTCTTATCGAAGGTGGACTGGAAGGAGACAGAGAAAAGGAAATCACCGCCTCCATTTCCATCAAGACATGTAAGTATAAGGATTAGTCCCAGCACAATAGGGAGATTTCTAGGGATTTTTTCTGTATAAATCAGAAACATTGACAAAATACTTTTTTCTCTTTCCAGGTTTATGAGGAACCTCTGAGTGACGGATTGCCAGGGGATGAATTCATTCAATATGTAGACTATGGGAGGCCGATAGCTCAATGGAAGCAAAAGAAATTCTATGGCTTCACCTACCTGAGCGAGCATCTGAGTTGCAGCCAGTGGTCTGATAACCACCATTGGAAAACAGGTAACGTCAACACAGAGCCTCGTCACCCCCGTCTGAGGGCAGAGCCTCATTACCACCATCTGAGAGACAGTGACATCAACAGAGAGCTTGGTCACCACCATCCAAGGGCAGAGCCTCGTTATCACCATTCACGAGGCAATGACATCAACAGAGAGCCTCATCGCCATGTATACCTGGCGTGAGATGGCGCCCTGAGAAGTACTGAGTGGAGATATATGTGGCTACCTGGCGCACTGGCTTTGATATCCCTCTTGGTGGTGCACACTTTGATGAACAGTGGAGGCACAAGATTTTTCTGGGTTATACATATGTAGCACCCTCCTAGGTAGGTGCTAGAGAGTGTATATAGTTTTTTGGCTTTTCTGCTTAACAGAAGCGCAGACAAGCAAATTTAGGTGCTGTCTGCTTAACAGAGAGCAGTGATTAATTAGTGAGGTCTGCTTAGTGTGCTCTGGTGCTGCTCATTCTGTCTTGATGGTTCACACTGATCCAGTAGCAAGAAGGCATATTGAACAGTGTGAGGAAACCCAGCAGATGAGAGCATCAATGTAGATACAGCCCTGGCCAATTAGAAGGGTATGTGCCCCAAGGAATGCTGGGTGCTTGTATTTAAGTCTGAGGAGCACATGGGCTTGGGGGGTTCCAGTCCAGCCCACCTCTAAGGAGAGAGTTTCAGGTGGGGAGGAGGCGGCTGCCTCTCTCCAGCATAGGCTGCCATGCGACCTCAGGTGCCTGACCTGAGGGCCTGCAGCCTGAAAGCTACAACCCAGGGTTCCTGTGCAAGCTGACTGAGGGAGGAAGTCTATGGATCTGGTCTTATGTCACTGGTATAGAGTGTTGCTTGGAAGTTGGAAGGAGGCTACCAGATGTACCTGGACATTTTGTAAGTACAGACCCCTGAAGGGATCCTTGAGACTGAGGAACTTATTGCTGTGTTGCTGAAATCCCCCTCTGGTCCTAGAAGTCAGCATACTGGGTGTGTGAGCTAAAGGGGACACTGGCTAGTGTCTTGAATATTTAAAGTTCACCGAGTTCCTTCTGCTACATAGGAACTTATTCTTCCATGTGTAGCAGCCTGGAGTTTAGGCAGGGTTGCTCCTCACAAATTTACTTGCCAGGAGTAGTTATCCTGGTTGATTGTTAGAGATCTGTTAATTTCTCCCTAAGTGTGGCCTTGTTGCACTTTTCTCTTCTACCAGTAGGTATTCGGGTACTTGGTGGTACTAGATATGAGAAAGGCAACTCAAGGTCAGGTTATGGGTATATGGGGGTATCTCAGCCAATGGGCAGGGGTTTTCTTGGATCCCTTGGCCTGCTGGGAGAGCCTATATATTTGGGTGGAGTCAGGTGTTCTGTGCCACCTGGACGGCTGTCTGGGTGGACCTGTGTCGTATTGCCTGGGCTGCTAGGCCAGAGATGGGGCCTATCCTGGGCACATCTGGGTGCTAGGCTGTCTGAGGGCTTATCCAAAAGAAACAGTAAAGTGAAGATTGAAGGAGCTCACGGGATTCAGTGACAGTGAATCAGTGGGTCTAGTGAGAGACCGGGAGCTCAGTGTGCTGAATAGGGATGAGGCAAACCCCCCCTCCCCCCGGTTCGGTTCGCAGCATATCGGAATCTGGAAGCCCCCTTTAACAAGAGAACCCCCAGATCCTGGCCTCCCCCCCGTGTGAAATGGTAACGGGGTACAAATGTACCCCTACCATTTCACAAAGTGTGAAAATGGTAAAAATGACATGACACGGTTTGGGACAATTTCTTTATTAAAAAATAAAAAAATAAAAATGTCCCACGAAGTCCATTTATCTTCTTCTTCTCTCGCTCCGACAGACCGGAAAAAAAAAAAAGCCGCACGCCGCCACCAAACGGCCTCCATGGGAGGCACCCGCCATAATGACCGTCCTCTCAGGTGACAGTTCTTTTATAACTAAGGGCGGGGCCACACGGTGATGGCCCCGCCCCCCTCTGACGCTACGGGGAAGCCATAGGGATGTCCCCGTGCATCAGAGGGGGGCGGGGTCACCCGGGGACATCACCATGTGGCCCCGCCCTCAGTTATAAAAGAACTGTCATGGTCATTACGGCAGGTGCCTCCCATGAAGGCGGATCGGTGGCGGCGTGCGGCTTTTTTTTTTTTGGTCCGTTGGAGCGAGAGAAGAAGAAGATGAATGGACTTTGTGGGACATTTTTACTTTTTTATTTTTTAATAAAGGAATTGTCCCAAGCCGTGTCATGTCATTTTTAGCATTTTCACACTTTTTTTGTGAAATGGTAGGGGTACATTTGTACCCATTACCATTTCACACAGGGGGGATCTGGTATCAGATTCCGATAAGCCCCCCCGCCCGCAGACCCCCACAACCATCGGGCAAGGGTTGTGGGGATGAGGCCCTTGTCCTCATCAACAGGGGGACACGGTGCTTTGGGGGCTACCCGATGTTCGAGTTGAACTTACATTTGACAAACATCGGGCTCATCCCTAGTGCTGAAGAACTACATGGAGAGATTGTAGTGGAAGATAAAGGAACTGTTGAACTTCAAGTTCGGAACTGTTAAAGACTGTTGCCATAGGAGACAGCATAGCTGCACATACAGATGTGGCTTCTTGCTGGATGCCCTTCCCTGCATGGCTGTCCTCCTATTGAAGTCTCGGAGTCTGCCAATTGAACTTGCAAATACCTAAGGGTATCCTGGCCCTAACCCTCTTTCCCCTTAAAAAAGTTTGTTAGGAAAAATAAACTTTCTTTTGCATTCAAGAAGTGTCTGACGCCCAAGGACTTTTACCCACTATGCCTTGCAATCCACTACATACAGGAGGATGTCAGCTATCTCTGACTCTGGAGGTTCTCATTAGACCGAAGGAGGCCTGAGACCTTGCTACACATGCAAACGCTGTATGGTTCAGTAGATAATCTGCTAGACAGTTCTACAGAAAGAGAGTTGACCTTGCTTGTGCATAGTTAATTTGGAGTATCCTACTAATTCCCTTCTCCTATCCAAGTTCTCCAAAAAAAATTTTAAAACACATCCCCTAGACTGGTCATTGGAGACAGCGTGTTTTCCTCTATATGACAGGAAACTAACTGGGCACCCTGGACTGATGATTCAGGGACAATCCGATCGCCTTAGGGGGTCAGGAAGGAATTTTTTCCCCTTTGCAGCCCATCTGACTGAGGGGGGTTTTCGCCTTCCTCTGAATCATCCGAAGGTTTAGGGGTCTGAAAAGGCCCCACCTCTGAGAAGTCAAAGGATAACAGTGACCGATCTCCGAATTGGTTGTACCTTAATTATCTTTGTATATGAAGGTTCTTTCTTCCTTTCTCTAATACTAAAGAATGAGGAATGACAGCAGGGTGAGGAATCTCGCCCCATATTTCACCACTATATTACCCTTCGGCCATGGGATGGCAGTGGGAAACACCATAAGTCTAGTCTCTGTAAATTAGTCACATTATGGCAGCAGGTATAATGTTTGCAGGTACAGGCTGTGTATATAAACGCATGGTGTGTAGTTTGAGGCCCCAGGCAGCTGCCTATTCTGCACTTTTTATAGGCCGACATTTTATATCAAACTTCATCAACCCTTTTACACCAGGGGAACCCTTAAAATAGGCGTCAGTGGGAAGGATGAATCCCTACATTGGTGGTCAGTGGGAAGAATGTCCCTCCAACAATTGTGGTCAGAATGCCACATTTACAGACCACCATAAAGATCATCGGTGTCATGCTGATTGCCATGTGAGGTGGCACTGGACCCAAAACTATGCAGACACCATCAGATGGGAGGTCAACCAACCACAGCTCAAGGAACCCTGAGCAACCTCTGGAGGAACATATTGTATATAGTACTATCAGGACAAACATGCCTGATGTTAGTATATGGAAAGAGAAAGTTACGCTGTGAAAGACGTTCTACTAATTGAATGTTAGTTCTGAAGTGAACAGATGGTGGTGGGGCACCAAATTCAAATATGACATTAAAAGGAAGTGAAATCAAAGCAGAAACCATTTCAATGGGAAAGGTAGACAACTCCCTCTTTGGATTTGGTGCTCTCAGCTCCTTCCTCTAACTGGAAATTATTACACAGCGCCCCCATGGTGATATTGCATATTTTGCCACCAGTTTTTGGAGATGAAGAAACACGCCGGTATTGAGGGGATTAAAAAATAAGTTAAGGAGCTCTTAGCCTATAGGGATCAACCACTGGCGCCAAGGACAAGATGTCTGAAATTCCTGGAGGAGGAAATTGCATGGTTTGATGGCATGGATAAATCCAAAATACATAACTAATACCACAATTATTGGTGGACAACAGCTCTTAACTCCCCAAAATATTCACTCAAATATTGGTGATCAGTTGCACTAACCACCCCCCCAAACGAATCGCACAATTATTGGTGGTGAATGGTACCTAACTTCCCCCTTCAAAACTATCCCACAATCACAGGTGGTCAGTGTCATTTTAGACCCCTCCCAACCCACCATTATCATTGGTCATTATCACTGAACCCCCTCCCAAAAAAAATACAATCACTAGTGATCAGTGGTACCAACAGGGTGAAAAGTTCAACTTGTTTGCACCCTACACTGCCACATTTGGAACTTTTTAAGAGGAAGGGCGGAGTGGGTACCTGGGTTGACATTACCCACTCCCACTTCTGTTCAGATGGCTAAAGTTTGGGCCCCTCCTCTTCCCCCCCACATCACAGGTCCCAGAAGACTGGGGACCATTTACAACAAGCAGCACAGCTCAGGCATGTGCAATAGGGAACTGGCAGTGAAGCCAGAAGGCTTCACTGCCAGTTTCCCTTACCTAAGGTGCCAGCGCCTGGACCTGAAGCAGATTGAAGAATTGGCTCAAGTGAGGACATCACTGGGTCCTTGGACAGGTAAGTGTCCTTATTTTAAAAATCAGCAGCTACAGTATTTGTAGCCGCTGACTTTAAATTTTTTTGGGGGGGGTGTGGCGCGCCTCTTTAACCAGTTCCCGACTGCCGCATGTCGATGTTCATCAGCAGAGTGGCACGGGTGGGCAATCGCGACCCCCCCCCCGTGCCCGCGGCAGTCAGATTCGTTAGAGGACCGATCAGTCCCCAGGGCCAGGCCAATGATTTATGGTCTGGACCTGGTGATTGGTCCTAACGAATGGAAACCTTCCCCTGTCTGTGTAAGTGTAAACACAGACAGGAGGAAGTGATGTCATCTCTCCTCGTGGATTGTTTTCGATTCCAGTGAGAGGAGAGATAACAACTAACCGTGAGTTGCACCAACACTACACTAACACCAGTACACACAAGTACACTTGCCACCGCCCGATGGCCCCCCCCCCAGTTAACCCCTTCACTCCCTGTCACTGTGTCACCAATTGCAGTTTTCAGATTTTTCACTGATCACTGCATTGGTGTCATTTATGACTGAAATATGTGTTAGGGCAATTAGTAGTAGGCCCTGTTAGGTCTAGGTTACCCCCCTAAACCCCCTAATAAAGATTTAACCCCTTGATTGTGCCCCAGTTAACCCTTTCACCCCCTGTCCCCAGTGTCACTAATCGATCGCCGTATTTGTGTCACTGGTAACGCTACCATTCCCCTCTTAAAAAAAAAACAAAAAAAAAAACAGAGCATATATGCTGAAGCATGGGGGCAGGGGTGGAGGGGAGATTTGCCCCTAACATTAGGGGTGGATTGCCCCCATGCTTCGGCACATATTTTTTAGGCACAGATTGCGTTAAAAAATGTTTTATTTTTTACTGTTTTATTGTATTTGATTTGCAGGTATGGTAAGTCTTACTGTGATACTGTTATGTTACTTTGTTTTATTGTAAACTCCCACGATACGTCAATTAGCGACTCCAGCGCTGTACGAGATGATTTCACCACCACAGTTAAAAATAAATGGTGCATGTATGCTCATCATTAGAAGTGGGTGGATGATAATGGTGGGCATACCCACCGATCAATCTCTTTTTTTTCGTTCAGCCCACAGGCTGCATGAAAAAAAGAACATTACAATGTATGCCCAACAAGGACCAGCAACGTACTGGTATGTTCCTGGACTTTGAGTGGTTATACCAGAATGATGCCTGCTGGTTTAGGTATCATCTTGGTATCATTCTTTTTAGCCAGCGGTCGGCTTTCATGTAATAGCAATCCTAGCAGCTAATTAGCCTCTAGACTGCTTTTACAAGCAGTGGGAGGGAACATTCCCCCCCCCCCCACCATCTTTCATGGTTTTCTCAGGCTCTCCTGTGCCAACAGGGAACCCGAGAATGCAGCTGGTGGTTCCGCCAGCTGACCATAGAGCTTATCAGAGACCAGAATGGCTCCAATCATCTCTATGGCCTAAGAAACCGGAAGCTACGAGCATTTCATGACTTCGGTTTCGCCGGATATAAACAGCGCCATTGGGAAATTGGCAAAGCATTTTATCACACCGATCTTGGTGTGGTCAGATGCTTTGAGGGCAGAGGAGAGATCTAGGGTCTAATAGAACAAATTTTTTTCAAAAAAGAGTACTCACTACCTATCACTACCTAATGCTATCATAGGGGATATTTACTTTCCCTGAGATAACAATAAAAATGATTAAAAAAAAAAAATGAAAGGAACAGTTTAAAAATATAACAAAAAGGAAAATAAATAAAAAAAAAAAAAGCACCCCTGTCCCCCCGTGCTCACGCGCAAAGGCGAATGCAAGCGTCGGTCTGGTGTCATATGTAAACAGCAATTGCACCATGCATGTGAGGTCAGATCGAGGTCAGTAATTTTAGCAGTAGACCTCCTCTGTAAATCTAAAATGGTAACCTGTAAAGGCTTTTAAAGGCTTTTAAAAATGTATGTAGTTTGTCGCCGCTGCACGTTTGTGCGCAATTTTAAAGCATGTCATGTTTGGTATCCATGTACTTGGCATAAGATCATCTTTTTTATTTCATAAAACATTTGGGCAATATAGTGTGTTTTAGTGCATTAAAATTTAAAAAAGTGTGTTTTTTATTTTTTTAAAATTGCGTTTGAAAAATCGCTGCGCAAATACTGTGTGAAAAAAAATTGCAACACCCACCATTTTAATCTGTGGGGCCTCTGCTTTAAAAAAAATGTACAATGTTTGAGGGTTCAAAGTAATCTTATTGCAAAAAAATAATATTTTTTCATGTAAACAAAAAGTGTCAGAAAGGGCTTTGTCTTCAAGTGGTTAGAAGAGTGGGTGATGTGTGACATAAGCTTCTAAATGTTGTGCATAAAATCCCAGGACAGTTCAAAACCCCCAAATGACCCCTTTTTGGAAAGTAGACACCCCAAACTATATGCTGATAGGCATGTTGAGTCCATGGTACTAGGAATGGGGATAGGGGGAAGGGGATGGAGGCAAATACTGGGTAAACAGTTGATCAGTCTGGGTACTGATCAGCCTCTGACCACGCACCGGATACGGTGTTATTGCTGTAACCCATTAACAGTATGGTATAATAGGGGGCTTGCAATGGGGAGGGGTAAGGGAGGGAATTCTTGATATAGGGTATCAAGTGGAAAAGCGGTTACTTTAGCAATGAGTGACCAGAGGTATTTACATAAAAAATCAATTTATTAAATGATTTAAAATCCACAAAATATGTGAGAGGCAAAACATGGAGGTTTTGTCTAACAGCGTGGGTATGGCAAAAGAAAAACAACACAGATAACCAAGGTATTGCTGTACCTTAGTCAACATTAAAGACAAGCACACATACAAAACGACACCGACACGGTCCGGACTTAATATGCTGTTCGGCAGCTAGTGGGTCAAAATCAAGGTGGGCAAGCACAGTGGCATAGCTAATTGGTGTGGGTGTTTAGTTTCAATGACTATGCTGCCGAGGAGCATATATGGGGGGGCGGGGAGGAAAGAGGGAAGGGGAACTGTTAGGGGGTCATTGGGAGAGGGTTGCCTGGCAGCCGGCTGACAGGGATGGACGGTTAGCATAGATGGAGTACCTGGCTGTGTCCTGCAGGTGCGAGGTAATGCTTGTTGGCGTAGGCTAGTATACAAAGCATGTATAGCGAGGCACGCTATATGGACAGAGTGGTCTCGTTGCAGTGGACTTGAAGCGATTTATACAGCACGGGTCACCGCAGAATTGCAGGTAAACTCTAATAGTGAAGAACTGCTCATTAACATGAGGATTGAATATGAGCGCAGTATGGGTACCAGCTATGCAGACAGTAGTCAAAAAGTGCTATGCATATATTAAAGCAGGAGTTTGATTAGTGTCATTCATACGTTACCGCACTATTGGTGGAGGGAGGGGGAACTCGGACACTCTGAAGTCAAGTCCTCTTTGGTGCTGAGTGGAGTCCCACAGGCTCGTATGAGCGGCAGTGTATCTGCTGCTGGTAATAGAATTTGGGTGTTGTGTCTTGAATCTTGCGGTCTGTTAGCGTCTGTCTCGATCAATCTCAGCGTGTGCTTAGTGACACCCAGCTGGTAGTCACAGCTGTTCCGCTCCTCTAGCACGGCCCACCCGGTGGGACCTGACGGCGTCGTGATGACGTCAACGCGTTTCGCTGTACTTGTTAGCGTAGCTTCTTCCTGGACGTTTGTCTTTAATGTTGACTAAGGTACAGCAATACCTTGGTTATCTGTGTTTTTTCTTTTGCCATACCCACGCTGTTAGACAAACCCTCCATGTTTTGCCTCTCACATATTTTGTGGATTTTAAATCATTTAATAAATTGATTTTTTATGTAAATACCTCTGGTCACTCATTGCTAAAGTAACCGCTTTTCCACTTGATACCCTATATCAAGAATTCCCTCCCTTACCCCTCCCCATTGCAAGCCCCCTATTATACCATGTTGGGTCCATGGAATATTTTATATTTTGCCACAAGTTTCAGGAAAATTACACTTTTTTTTGCACAAAGTTGTCACTAAATGATATATTGTTCAAACATGGCATGGTTGTATGTGGAATTACACCACAAAATACATTCTGCTGCTTCTCCTGAGTACGGGGATACCTCATGTGTGAGACTTTTTGGGAACTTAGCCGCGTACAGGACCCCGAAAACCAAGCACCGCCTTCAGGATTTCTAAGGGTGTAAATTTTTTATTTCACTCCTAACTACCTATCACAGTTTTGAAGGCCATAAAATGCCAAGATGGCAACCCCCCACCAAATGACCCCAATGACCTCAACATGCCTATCATCAAAATAGCTTGGGGTGTCTACTTTCCAAAATGGGGTCATCTGGGGGGTCCTGTACTATCTGGGCGTTTCATGGCCTCCGAAACTCTGATAGATAGCGAGGAGTGAAATAAAAAAAGTACGCTCTTAGAAAGCCTGAAGGCGAAGATTGGTTTTCGGGGTCCTGTACGCGGTTAGACTGCCAAAAAGTCCCACACATGTGGTATCCCCATACTCAGGAGAAGCAGCAGAATGCATTTTGGGGTGTAATTCCACATATAACCATGGCATGTGTGAGCAATATATTATTTAGTGACAACTTTGTGTAATTTTTTTTTTTGTAATTTTTCAATCACTTGTGACAAAAAAATAAAATATTCACTGGGCTCAACATGCCAATTTCCTTGGGGTGTCTACTTTCCAAAATTGGGTCATGGGGGGGGGGGGGGGGGGGGGGTTGTACTGCCCATTTTAGCACCCCAAGAAATGCGCAAACCAATAATAAACACTTATTCATTTTTTTACCACCAAGCCACATTTCTTTTACCAAGACATGTGACTGAATACATTTTGGCCTAAATGTATGACTAAAATTGAGTTTATTAAATTTTTTATAACAAAAAGTAGAAAATATCATTATTTTTCAAAATTTTCGGTATTTTTCCATTTATTTCGCAAAAAATAAAAATCACAGAGGCAATCAAATACCATCAAAAGAAAGCTCTGTTTGTGGGGAAAAAAGGACGCAAATTTCATTTGGGTACAGCATTGCATGACCGCGCAATTACCAGTTAAAGCAGCACAGTGCCAAATTGTAAAAAGTGCTCTGGTCATTGAGCAGCCAAATCCTCCGGGGCTGAAGTGGTTAACAAACAATCCCTTAAATATTGGTGATCAGTTGCACTAGCCCCCCAACCAAAAAGCGAATCCCATGATGTTGTTGATCAGTAACATGATCGGTGGCCATCAGCCCTTTAATTCCCTTAACCCAAAAACGAATTCCACAGGGGCCTTTTTAATAACCACTTTAAGACCAGGCCTTTTTCTGACATTTGTTGTTTACATGTAAAAATCAGTATTTTTTTCTAGAAAATTACTTAGAACCCCCAAACATTATATACGGTACATATTCTTTGGCAGAGACCCTAGAGAATAAAATGGCGGCCATTGCAATATTTTATGTCACACTGTATTTGCGAAGTGGTCTTTCAAACGCAATTTTTTGAAAAAAAAAAAAAAACAACAGTAACGTTAGCCCGTTTTTTTTGTGTATTGTGAAAGATATTGTTGAATTTTTTTTTTCATATTTACTTTCCTTTTTTTTTTTTACACTGCCCCTTTATTTTTGATTTTTTTTTATCACTTTTATTCCTATTACAAGGAATGTAAACATCCCTTGTAATAGAAATAAGCATGACAGGTCCTCTTTATTGAAAGATCTGGGGTCAAAAAGACCTCAGATCTCACATTTACCATAAAAAAAAAAAAAAAAAGAAAATTTAATTTTGAATCCTGTCGATCTGCCGAAGGACCAAAAGTGACGTCAGAGGTTGCTCTGGTCCTCCAAGGGCATAGAGCCGAGTGGGGGCTATGTTGCTCCCACTTGGCTTTCTGCCTAGCCATTGGCCGCATCAGATCGGTTCCAAGCTTTCTGACAGCTCTGGTAAGCTCAGAATTGACCGGGAAGCAGCGGCGGGGGGGGTCACCTCTCCCGCCGCCTATAAAAGTAATCTTGAGGAAAATCTGCTACTGGGAACACTTTTATCTGAAAGCCGTCCGCCTAAGGAAAAAAACAATACCAGGGTTATGACAGTTAGCTGCTGCCATTACAGTGGTATTTAAGGTCAAAGTAATGACGTACATTCCCAGTTAGGCGGTTGGCAAGTGGTAACTCCCCCACATGCCTAATGCCACAATTATTGGTGATCAGTGGCACTTAACCACCCCCTCCCCAAGTACCATCTTTGAATGTCTTGGTCCTTGAACTTCTTTCCATGACCATCTCCCCAGGCAGACTATATACTGAGCCCCCCTACCAAGACATGACTGGCCAGAGAGGGATTACTTTGACGCAGTTGGCCGGCTTAAACATGTATTGTGATACATGTGAACTAAAAATCCCTCTATTTCTGCAAAGTTTGATAGAAAGGGTGTATATTGGTGTGCAGAGGGGGCATTCAGATTCTGTAGTGATAACATGTGGTCACACCACCTTAGCACCTGGTGAGTTATATACACTATATCAGGGCTCAAAATTTCAAGTCCTGAGTCGCTAGCAAGGCCTTAAGACCCCTTTCACATGATCGGACCGTTCAGGTCTGCCTGTCAGTTTTGACGGTGGACCTGAACGGGCGCTCCATGTTAGTCTATGGAGCGACGGATGTCAGCGGAGACATGTCCGCTGACATCTGACCCCGTCCGATCCGCTGAAAGCAGACGGATGGCCCTACGTCCGGATCTGTCACTGGCGCATCGGATCGGGTGAGATCTGATGAAAACGGACATGCTGTCCGTTTTCATCCAATCTCTCCATAGGCAGCAGCGGCGCCTGACAAGCTCCTCCCCACTCAGTGAGCAGAGAAGGACCTGTCATCCGCCGGCTCAGCGGAAATCAGCGGAGAGATCTCCCGCTGAGCCGGCGGACAGAGGCGGACTCCGTGGAAGCCTCGTGTGAAAGGGGCCTGAGAGTTAGACTGGCCATACACTATACAATTTTCTTATTCAATTTTCTTTAGATTTACTTTAAACTATGTAGTGCAAGGGCCTGCCTGATAAAATACAAGTTGAAAGGGTTTAGGTTTCACCTCATATTATATGGTTTTGGTAAATCTAAAGGAAAGTTGAACAAGTAAATTGTATAGTGTATGGCCAGCCTTACTTGTCACCAGTTGCCCCACCCAACCCCTTCCCTACTCCGCCCTTAAATCTGCCTCTAAACACGCGCTTGTAAATTATCTCATGAAATTACACTGTTAAATGTTTTATGCAGAATTAAGTTCCAAAAATAAATAATAACTGTCTAACAACAACTTTAACAATATTAACATAAAGCATATCAGTACCCATCAGTGCAGCCGATCAGTGCCCATTAGTGCAGCCAATCAGTGCAGCCTCATCAGTGCCCATCAGTGCAGCCCCATCAGTGCAGTCCCATCAGTGCAGTCCCATCGGTGCAGCCCCATCAGTGCAGTCCATCAGTGCAGCATATCAGTGCCCATCAGTGCAGCCTTATCAGTGCAGTCCATCAGTGCAGCATATCAGTGCCCATCAGTGCAGCCTTATCAGTGCAGCCCCATTAAGTTCCAAAAATAAATATTAACTGTCCAACAACAACTTTAACAATATTAACATAAAGCATATCAGTACCCATCAGTGCAGCCGATCAGTGCCCATCAGTGCAGCCAATCAGTGCAGCCTCATCAGTGCCTATCAGTGCAGCCCCATCAGTGCAGCCCCATCGGTGCAGTCCATCAGTGCAGTCCATCAGTGCAGCCTATCAGTGGAGCCTATCAGTGCAGCATATTATTGCACATCAGTGCAGTGTATCAGTGTCCATCAGTGCAGTGTATCAGTGTCCATCAGTGCAGCATACTATTTCCTACCAGTGCAACACACTAGTGACCATTGCCCACCAGTGCAGCGTATGATGCAGCCTCATCATTGCCCATAAGTGCAGCCTCATCAGTCATTCATGCCCAGCAATGCACCAGGGAGGAATTGTGAGGATCGGGTGGCCGGATGACACAGAGCAGGATCTCCCGCTGAGACGCGGCTTGTATATGAATAGCCGTGCTGTCAAAAAAAAACCTTGCTTTGTGCACTGGTGCGCAGTCATGTTGGAACAGGAAGGGGCCATCCCCAAACTGTTCCCACAAAGTTGGGAGCATGAAATTGTCCAAAATGTCTTAGTATGCTGACGCCTTAAGAGTTCCCTTCACTGAAACTAAGGGGCCAAACCCAACCCCTGGAAAACAACCCCCACACCATAATCCCCTCTCCACCAAATTATTTGGACCAGTGCACAAAGCAAGGTCCATAAAGACATGCATGAGCGAGTTTAGGGTGGAGGAACTTGACTGGCCTGCACAGAGTCCTGACCACAACCCAATAGAATTCTTTTGGGATAAATTAGAGTAGAGACTGTGAGCCAGGCCTTCTCGTCCACATCAGTGCCTGACCTCACAAAGATAGCGGCTGAAGCCACTGGGCTTGTGCACATCGCTGGATCGGATGGGCTCAGGTAAGGAAATGAGGGGGCTCGGGGGGGGGGGGGGGGCAGCTGCAGCAAAGAAGGTTTTTCACTTTAATGCAGTGTTCCCGATGCATTTGCTTGTATGGAAATAAACGCTATTATAAGGATTTTAAGCTTTACTCACTTTTTCAAACACACTGCTATTAATTTTAACACAACTGTACATCATCCCAAACCAGCCAATTGAGATGGCAGAGGTTGCCAAACACAGAAGAAGATGTCAGCTCAGGCGAGGGAGATAGCTGAAGTTGCAGCACCAGAGGGACGATAGGTATAACAGACTTTAGTTCAACTCAAAGAACCTGACATAATGTGCAGGCATTGCTCTGCACCTTTTTATTTTTTGGCTAGTCATTCTGTATATTCAGACTAATGCTGTTTAGTATCTGCATTATGAATGGGTAAATGTAATATCTTATTCTGCCACTGTGAGGTGCTGTTGTTTTTCTAGTCTGACTTAAAAGGCTTTGTGAGATCTAATTCGTCATTATTGCAATGTCTACAGTACTATAGACTTTAAAGGGGTTGTAAAGATAGAAGGTTTTTTTTTTCTATCTCCGTGCATTATATGCATTAAGATAAAAAGCCTTCTGTGTACAGCAGCCCCCCTCGGCCCCCCTCAAACTTAAATGAGCCCATCTAGATCCAGCAATGTTGCAGGAGTGTCTCGGCTGCCCGGAACTCCCCTCCTCATTGGCTGAGACAGCGGCGCGGCACCATTGGCTCCCGCTGCTTTCAATCAAGGTCAGTCAGCCAATGAGGAGAGAAAGGGGACGGGGCCTGGGCCATGGCTCCATGTCTGAATGGACACACAGAGCAGCAGCTCAGCTCGCATGACAAGCTGCTTGCTGTGGGGGGCACATAACAGGAGGGAGGGGCCAGGAGCGCCCAAGAGGGACCCGAGAAAAGGAGGATGTGGGCTGCTCTGTGCAAAACCACTACACAGAGCAGCTAAGTATAACATGTTTGTTATTTTTAACTAAAAAAAGAAACAAACCAGACTTTAAAATCACTTTAAGGCCTGGTTCACACCTATGCACTTATAGTGCTTTTTGCATAGCTCCCAACTGTCCCTGATTTCGAGGGACTGTCCCCGATTTGGAGTAGGCTTGCCACCTGTCCGGGATTCACCCGGACAGTACGGGTTTTGAATCATGGACACGTGATTCAGACTGCACTGTGGCTCTGTGCTCCATCTGCTCAGCTGGTGGAGGAACATGAATAGTTAATGTTATCAGGAGTAAGTTCTTATCTTTTTTCAGCAGTTCCGACAATCTAATCTGAGTCCGAAGTCAACTTCTATACAGATCCACCAGACAACGTAATTACGGGGAACTGCAGCACAAAGATTACTTCATCGGGACTATTTGATGATTTTCAGGCTCAGGCGGAGTAATCTTTATTCCGCAGTTCCCTGTAACTAAAATGTCCGGTGGATCTGTATAGAAGTGGACCTCGGGACTCAGATTAGATTGGTATAGCGCTATAGATAAATCATATTCAAAAAGTCCATGTGTTGAACCATAAAAAATCTCCAGGTTTTAGGCAATCTGAATCAGTTCATAATAAATCTCTGTAGACGGAAAAAGGAGAAAGAGCCCATCACCATCACCCAAACACACTGACCCTTATGCCGCGTACACACGATCGGACTTTACGGCATACTTGGTCCGGCGTACCGGATTTCGTCGGACAATTCGATGGTGTGTGGGCTCCAGTGGACTTTGTTTTCTCAAAAGTTTGACGGACTTAGATTTGAAACATGTTTCAAATCTGTCCAAATGACTCGAGTTCGGTCGAAAAGTCCACTCGTCTGTATGCTAGTCCGACGGACAAAAAACGACGCAAGGGCAGCTATTGGCTACTGGCTATGAACTTCCTTGTTTTAGTCCGGTGTACGTCATCACGTACGAATCCATTGGACTTTGGTGTGATCGTGTGTAGGCAAGTCCGTTCATTCGGAAAGTCCATCGTAAAGTACGTCGAAAAGTACGCCGGACAAAGTCTGCCGTAAAGTCCGGTCGTGTGTACGTGGCATTACCGTCAGCAAGTGGGTTAAACAGCATAGCATTATTAGATGGTGTCCACGAAGAAATGCCTCTCATTGCCCGGAGCTCCTGACTCCATTGATAAACTCAGAATTGCGGTAAATGCTGTTAGCCAGAATGGTTATGCCAAAAAGGTACAGAATTACGATGAGGAGCTGTTGTGGTTGTTCCTGAGTGCAAAGTTAGAAGCGTTGCTTTGTTGTAGTGCTGGTAGCTGTTGATGACCGTTCCTCTTCTCTCTTGTAGAGAGGTCGGAGAGAATGACCACAAGCCATTTCCCATTTCCTACTGCTGCCTGGGAAATGGCTTGTGGTCATTCTCTCCGACCTCTCTACAAGAGAGAAGAGGAACGGTCATCAACAGCTACTAGCACTACCACAAAGCAACGCTTCTAACTTTACACTCAGGAACAACCACAACAGCTCCTCATCGTAATTCTGTACCTTTTTGGCATAACCATTCTGGCTAACAGCATTTACCGCAATTCTGAGTTTATCAATGGAGTAAGGAGCTCCGGGCAATGAGAGGCATTTCTTTGTGGACACCATCTAATAATGCTATGATGTTTAACCCACTTGCTTATCGGTAAGGGTCAGTGTGTTTGGGTCATGGTGATGGGCTCTTTCTCCTTTTACGTCTACAGAGATTTATTATGAACTGATTCAGATTGCCTAAAACCTGGAGATTTTTTATGGTTCAACACATGGACTTTTCGAATATGATTTATCTATAGCGCTACACCTATACCCCACATACTTTTTATTGCACCCAACAATATTGTGTTAGCTGCTCATATTTACTATTTTCGTGATGGCGCAACAAATTCGATTTGTATACTCAGATTAGATTGTCGGAACTGCTGAATAAAGATAAGAACTTATGCCTCGTACACACGATCGGTCTTTCCGACAACAAAACCGTGGAATTGTGTCCGAAGGGCGTTGTCTCAAATTTGTCTTGCATACACACGGTCACACAAATGTTGACCAACAATTACGAACTAGACGTACTACGTGGTTTTTCAGCTCTTTTGCGCCACCCTTTGGGCTCCTTCTGCTAATTTCATGTTAGTAGAAGTTTGGTGAGTGTTGATTCGCGCTTTTCTTTTCGCACTTTTAATTTTGTGCTTTTCAGTTTGTTTCTGAACGGCCGGTCGTCAACCAGACATGTTGCGGAATCCGAGGAGATAATGTGTTATTTATTATTGGCCTTGGAGTTATTGCTTTGACATTATTTTTTTGGTTGAATAATAATGATTTGATTTGGTATATTTTCTATATTTTTGGATGCATAGAATGCACTTTTTGGTTAAGTTCTATTGGCAGATAGCATGTCTAATTTTATTTTTTAATGCACAATAAAAAAAATTGTGGAGAATAATACTTGGCTATGTGTTTTACTTCAAATGACAGTTTGGGAGTAGGCAGATATAATATTAGTCTTGATATCACTAGAAAAAAAAACCTTTCAAAATTCATTTGCAATAACTCCATCAGTATCACCAGCAAAGCAGCTTCATTATTATCCCATTAAAGAAGAAGAGAATTGTGCGCTGCATTTGGAGATCTCATAATTTTCCACGTCACGAATGTTAATTCTCCATTTCGAGCGCTAGTTTACAAGACCGACCTCTTCTGCTTCTGAGCATGCGTGTTTGTACTTTGGACTTTTGTCCGGAGGACTTGTGTACACACGATCAGAAAATCCGACAACACACATTTGTTGGCAGAAAATTTGAAGACATGCTAGCCAACATTTGTTGGCGGAAAGTCAACATGGTTGGATTTTCGGCCAACAGCCTGACATCCAACATTTCCTGTTGGAAGGTCCGATCGTGTGTACGGGGCTGTACTCCTGATAACATTAAAGCGGAGTTCCGCCAAAAAAAAAATCAGCACCTACAAATACTGCAGCTGCTGACTTTTAAAATATGGAAACTTACCTGTCCAGGGCGCCCGCGATGTAGGCACCCGAAGCCAATCTGGCTCTCGGGAGGAGGTGCCGCCATCTTCGGTAAGGGAATCAGGAAGTGAAGCCTTGTGGCTTCACAGCCTGGTTAACTACTGCGCATGCGCGAGTCACGCTGCAAGATCCCACTGGTCCCTGCTGTCTTCTGGGACCTGTGTGTCTCCCAGAAAACAGTGGGGGGGGGGGGGTCGGAGGAGAGGCCGGACATGGTGTAGATATCTGCGGATACTGTGGCTGTCTATGCCCGGAAGTGGAAGCAAATACCTGGATTAGACAGGTATCTGTTCCCCCCCCCCCCTGAAAGATGCCAAATGTGACACCGGAGGGGGGGGATCCTGAAAAGCGGAAGTTCCATTTTTGGGTAGAGCTCCGCTTTAACTACTCAATTCCTTCACCAGCAAAGCAGATGGAGTGCAGAGCCACAGTCTGGATCACCACAGAAGGTAAGCACTTGAGCCCGGGGAGGTTCGCAGAGGGCAGCGTGAACTCCCTGCAGGAGAGATGCGATGCGCTAACTGGCGCTGGATCTGCGTTGATTCCCACATTGCATATGTGTGAACCCATGCTCAGGGCTTGTTTACAAATGTGGTGCCCTCTGAAGAGCGATCCAAGTATGGATTGCTCTTCAGAGCAAATTTGACAGGCAGTGAGGAGGTGTTATATCACCTCCTCACCACCTGTTTAAACCCCACAGCAGCACCCTGCAACTGAATGCATTGCACACGGATGCGGGAAACCCCCATTCACTTGGATGGGCCACATTCAGCAGGCATTACTTCTCGCTGAACCCAACAGTGCAGACAATTTTTGCCACACTGATGCAAAGCATTTTGGCTATGCACATTCCCCCTCTGCTGCCTTTGCAGCATAAGAGGAACACTTAGGTAGGAGTAAAAACACAGCTCAACCTCTATTTTTTACTGTCCCCCAACCATAAGTGTAAACAAAGTCGCAAAGTACTCTAAAGAGTAAACCACTGTGGATCATTTTTTAAAAAGCATTTGACAGGTGGTGAAGAAGCGTTATGTTTTCTCCTCACCACCTGTTTTTAACCCCTAAAATCCCATGTCACTGTGCTGCAGCCATGTGCATTGCACACAGTTACTACACAGCCCCATTCAGTTGAATGGATTGAGTTAAGCAAGTGCAGTGCCATACACTAGTGGGCTCCTTCACACGGGCGATCCTGCCGGCGGACTCCACTTTGCTTAGCGGGGGGATCGATCTGCTGAGCAGGCAGATGACAGGTCTGTCTCCACTCCCTGTGCTGAGACGGACCTGTCAGAGCCCTGTTCTCAATTTTCATCCGATCCGCCAGACGGATGGAAAATAGAGTCACCATCCGTCTGGATTTCATGTACAGAATCGGATCGTATAGAGGCGGTGTCAGCGGACATGTCGCCGCTAACATCCGCCGCTCCATAGAAGTGAATGGAGGCTCCGATCAGGTCTGCCTGAAAAACTCACTTCTTCAGACCTGATCAGAAAGCCCGTGTGAAAGGAGCTTTAGTGTTCGGGTTTGGCTTGAAGAAAAGGTGGCAACCCTGATTTGGAACAATGTCCCTCTGTCCCTCATTCCTCCTCATTTGTCCCTCATTTTGGTCTGATCTATATAGTTGTAAATAAAATGCACTTTTTATCTTTCAAAAAGTGTTTCCCATTGCTAAACCTTTCATCCAATCTATAAATTGCTGCATTTGTCAATTTTAAAAGCCAATATAAAGGAATATTACTGGTAAAAAAAAAGCACTTGTGGATTTAACCACTTCAGCCCCGGAAGATTTGGCTGCTGAATGACCAGGCCATTTTTTGCGATTCGGCACTGCGTCGCTTTAACTGACAATTGCGTGGTCGTGCGACGTTGTACCCAAACAAAATTGACGTCCTTTTTTCCCCCACAAATAGAGCTTTCTTTTGGTGGTATTTGATCACCTCTGCTGTTTTTATTTTGTGCGCTATAAACACAAAAAGAGCGACAATTTAAAAAAAAACACAATATTTTGTACACTTTGCTATTACAAAATATCCCCATTTTTTTTTTAAAAAAGCAATTTTTTTTCTCAGTTTAGGCCGATATGTATTCTTCTACATATTTTCTGTAAAGAAAAAAGCAATAAGCGTATATTGATTGGTTTGCGCAAAAGTTATAGCGTCTACAAAATAGGGGATAAATTTAAAGCATTTTTTATTATTTTTTTTTTATTTTTACTAGTAATGGCGGCGATCTGCGATTTTTATTGTGACTGCGACATTATGGCCAACACATCGGACACTTTTGACACATTTTTGGGACCATTCACATTTATACAGCGATCAGAGCTATAAAAATGCATTGATTACTGTAAAAATGTCACTGGCAGGGAAGGGGTTAACACTAGGGGGCGATCAAGGGGTTAACTGTGTTCCCTGACTGTGTGTTTCTAACTGTAGGGGGAGGGGACTAACCTAGAGGAAATGACGGATCGTGGTTCCTAGCTATTAGGAACTCACGATCTGTCACTCCTCACAGAACAGAATAGGGATTTGTGTGTTTACACACACACGTCCCTGTTCTGCCTCTCGTGCCCGCAATCGCGCATGTCGGCCACGAGCATCTGCATCCCCGCAGCAAGCAGCCTGCTATCCCAAACCTGCGAGCCGACGTATAGCTACAACGGCTCACGGGATCGTGCTGACCTGCCGCAGTATAATGACGGCGGCTGGTCGGCAAGGTTAATTAACCTTTTTTTTGGTTATGTCCCTTTTAAGGGGCGTGACATAGGGCGTGTGCTATGCCTACATACGTTTGCTAGTAGGTGTCCCTTATTCCGATCTCAAAATATTGGGAGGTATGCTTTTTGCATTTTGCAGATTTGCACTACAGAACGTGTTCCATAAGAAACCATGTTAAATGGACTGTAGTGCAAATCTGCAAAATGCAAAAAGCACTAAAAATGTATAGGTGTGAACCAGGCCTAAGGGATACATTGTTTTTTAATTCGTTTTAACTTTCTTTTTTTTTTTTTTTTAATTTTACAGGGATGTGTTACAATGAAAGATCTACCTTCATATGTGCTAAATAGAAGGTATGTTTACCAAACAGAATGGTATAAAGAGGCATTTTACCTACTTCAGTACCGGGCCCTTTGACCCCTTGCCTGCCCAGGCCATTTCTCAGCTTTCAACGCTGTCGCACTTTGAATGACAGTTACGCCATCATGCAATGCTGTACCCAAATTACATTTTTAACCTTTTTTTTTAAGACAGATAGAGCTTTCTTTTGGTGGTATTTAACCGCTTGATTACTAGCCGCCGTCATATTACGGCAGGTCGGCTGGATCTTGCGAATCGCCGCAGCTTTACGTCAGGCCCTCTAACAGCCTTTAGCAGGTGTGCACACGCCGCCGGAGATGTGTGCGCGTGCTGCCGGCAACCCGCAATCGCTCCACAGAGAGCCAGAACGGGATCTGTCAATGTAGGCAAACAGATCCACGTTCTGTCAGGGGAGTACAGAGTGATCGTCTGTTCCTAGTGATTAGGAACAGCGATCTCTCTATACTCCCAGTCAGTCCCCTCCCCCCACAGTTAGAAACACCTCCCTAGGGAACATTTAACCCCTTCATCACCCCTATTGTTAACCCCTTCCCTGTCAGTGTCTTTTGTACAGTAATCGGTGCATTTTTATAGCACTGGTCGCTGTATAAATGTCACTGGTTTTAAAAAAGCGGACCATCTTAGTCTCCAAGGGGAGACACCCCGACAACCACCTACCAAGATCCGACCGGTTGGACCAGCGTCTGTCTAGACATACAGAGCAGGGATTGAAGAGCAGGGATTGAAAATCTCTTTCACCAGTCTTCGTTTGTATGTGACTATCAGAGCAAGTCTGTGACAACTTACCAACATGCTATACCCTTACAGTTAACCCTCCTATGTCCCATTGGGGACTTTATTTATCCCCCCCTTGGAGTATCTGTATTTTAAGCACACTTTATATTGTGTTGTACCAGATATATTTTCACCCGTGTAAATCCCCCATGTCCGCCCTGGGAGGATCCTACGGTGACTGAAGTATGCCCCTTGCCTTGGACTCTTAGATGTATCCCCTGATGAAGCGGTCGTTTGATCGTGAAACAGGTATGCCGCGTACACACAATCGGAATTTCCGGCAACAAATGTACGATGGGAGCTTGTTTCGGAAATTCCGGACGTGTGTAGGCTCCATCAGACATCTTTTTGTCGGAATCTCCGACAAAAAAAATTTGAGAGCTGGTTCTCAAATTTTCCAACAACAAAATCTGTTGTCGGAAATTCCGATCGTGTGTACACAATTCCGACACACAAAATTCCACGCATGCTCGGAATCAAGCAGAAGAGCCGCACTGGCTATTGAACTTAATTTTTCTCAACTCGTCGTACGTGTTGTATGTCACCGCGTTCTTGACGTTTGGAATTTCCGACAACATTTGTGTGACCGTGTGTATGCAAGACAAGTTTGAGCCAACATCCGTCGGAAATAAATCCAGGATTTTGTTGTCGGAATGTCCGATCATATGTATGCGGCAGTAGAGGATTATATAATCTGTGAGGAACTTCCATAACCAGAAACTCACCTTGAAGTCTACAAGTATATGTATACTGTATTGACTTTCCTCCTCTTTTTTTTGTATTGATTCTTTGTAATCATGTTTGTGTTTTTTATATGTACTAAATAATATTTTTTACTTGACGTCTATTTGTGCGAATCAGTACCGAGCAGTGGCGTAGCGTGGGTTGTCAGCACCCGGGCCAAGGCAAGTAATTTGCGCCCCCCCTAACCTGCGGACTTTTAGCTATCCCTGAGTCCCCTCAAATACAATAGTACTGACCTACCTGATTCCTATACTGACCACTACACTACATTGTCCACTACACTGACCACTATACTATACTGTCCACTATACTGACCACCATACTACACTGTCCACTATACTACATTACACTGACCACTATACTACACTGTCCACTATACTACATTACACTGACCACTATACTACACTACACTGACCACTATACTGACCACCATACTACACTGACCACTATACTACACTACACTGACCACTATACTGACCACCATACTACACTGACCACTATACTACACTACACTGACCACTATACTGACCACCATACTACACTGTCCACTATACTACACTACACTGTCCACTATACTACACTATACTGACCACCATACTACACTGACCACTATACTACACTGACCACCATACTACACTGTCCACTATACTGACCATCATACTACACTGACCACTATACTACACTGTCCACTATACTACACTACACTAACCACTATACTACACTACACTGACCACTATACTACACTATACTAACCACCATGCTACACTGACCACTATACTACACTGTCCACTGTACTACACTACACTGACCACTATACTACACTATACTGACCACCATACTACACTGTCCACTATACTATACTGTCAACTACACTAACCACTACACTACACTGTCCACTATACTACACTACACTGGCCACTATACTACACTACACTGACCACTATACTACACTGTCCACTATACTACACTGTCCACTACACTACACTACACTGACCACTATACTAACCACTATACTATACTACACTAACCACTATACTGACCACTATACTACACTGTCTGTTACACTACACTGACCACTATACTACACTGTCCACTACACTACACTGTCCACTATACTACATTACAATGTCCACTATACTACACTGACCACTATACTATACTGTCCACTATACTATACTGTCCACTACACTACACTGACCTCCATACTAAACTACACTATACTGACCACTATACTAACCAGTATACTATACTACACTAACCACTATACTGGCCACTATACTACACTATACTGACCACCATACTACACTGACCACTACACTACACTGACCACTACACTACACTGTCCACTATACTGACCACCATACTACACTACACTGACCACTACACTACACTACACTGACCACCATACTACACTACACTGACCACTACACTGACCACTACACTACACTGACCACCATACTACACTATACTGACCACTATACTACACTACACTGACCACTATACTACACTGACCACCATACTACACTACACTGACCACTATACTACACTACACTGACCACTACACTACACTGACCACCATACTATACTACAGTGCCCACTACACTATACTGTCCACTATACTAACCACCATACTAACCACTATACTACACTACACTGACCTCCATACTAAACTACACTATACTGACCACTATACTATACTACACTAACCACTATACTGACCACTATACTACACTACACTGACCACTATACTACACTGCCCCCCATACTGACCACTACACTACACTGACCTCCATACTATACTATACTACACTACACTGTCCTGCCTACAGTCTCTCTCTCGCCCCCCCCCCCCTCCCAGTAATAAGACTCTCACTAACCTTCTTATCCTGGCCTGCATCGGTCCGGAGGAGGGAGGAGGAGAAGACAGCGGCAGGTCACATTCTTCTCTCCCCTGCGCTCTGCCTGCTGCCATGTTCAGTATGCAGCGCCCTGTGATTGGGCGTATGGGGGGTCATGTGCGGAGGCGGGACTTCAGGAGCGATCGAGGACAGGCCAGCCCTACGCCTCACATGACCCCCATACGCCCAATCACAGGGCGCCGGACACTTAACATGGCGGCCGGAGCCCGGGGACACAGGAATTAGAAATTAGGAGGAGGCAGCCAGTGACACATACTGGCGCCCCCCTAAATGTCGCGCCCGGGGCCACCGCACCCCCTGCACCCCCCACGCTACGCCACTGGTACCGAGATAGTCCATTTCCCCTTTATTGTAGGAAGACAGCCTCAGCAACTGTCCCTACCTCCCCTTTCTTGCATATAATTTTAGGATGATGGTACAATTTTTTGCTTAAATATGAGCTTTCAATTTTGAGGCAAACTCACCAAATCAGTGCATTTTTATAGCACTGATCGCTGTATAAATGTCACTGGTCGCAAAAAAGTGCCAAAAGTGTCATCTCACCGTTCCCATAATGCAGTCTCACCGTGCCCATAATTGCAGCCTCACCCTGCCAATAATCGCAGCCTCACTGTGCCTATAATGCTGTCTCACCGTGCCCATAATCGCAGCCTCGCCGTCTCACCGTGCCCATAATCGCAGCCTCGCTGTGCCTATAATCACAGCCTCACCGTGCCCATAATGCTGTCTCACCATGCCCATAATGTTGTTTCACCGTGCCCATAATGCTGTCTCACCGTGCCCATAATCGCAGCCTCGCCATGCCTATAATGGCAGCCTCACCGTGCCCATAATGCAGCCTCACCGTGCCCATAATGCAGTCTCACTGTGCCCATAATCACAGCCTCACTGTAGTCAGTGCCTGTGCCTGGATTACACAGTCTGCGGGCATCCTCCGCTGTGTGTCTCGGAGCTCAGTGTGAAAACTTTGGCCGTGCTGTGAGAAAAGTCCCGCACTCCTAGATCAGCTGGTGTGATAGACAGAACACTGCATCTATCACACGAGCTGATCTAGTAGGAGGGCGGGACTTTTCTCACAGCGCGGCCAAAGTTTTCACACTCCGCTCCGAGACACACAGCTTGGCCCAAAGCGGCCCCAGGGCAGACAGCCTACCGATCCAAAAAATTTTGATCGATCAAAAAAATGAACGATCAATCAAGGAATTAATCTTTAATTTCCACAGCCCTAATAAAAATTAAGCGTTTTATATTGTAGGCCTGTAATTCTTAGGAATAACTCACTTAAATCTGTCCAAACAAGAGTCTAGTAGACATCCCGAGTATGATAAAGTTTGAAGCACGAAATCATAAATTATAATATAATAAATAATCATAAAAAATAATAATATAAAAATGAATTTTCCCACGATTCACTATCGCTCAATTCTGCAAGTGTTCTAATTTATTCTGTTTTATTCTGTTTTATTCTGTTTTCTAGCTGGTCTAAAACCTCTTTTGAGAAACACCGCCGCACCTACAATTAAAGAATGGTTGGAAGAGATACATCTGCTCAAAGGTATGGAGGAGATCAGGGCAACAGCACAAGGGAATACAGAAAATTTTAATAAAATATGGCAGCCGTGGATCATCTTTAAATTTTCTGATTCTTATAACACTTTCACATAGGGATATACCTCTTAACATAAAGAAATGTGAATAATTACATCTCTCTTATATTTTATTTACTCTTCTTTCCCTCTCTTTACTTTTCATTTCTGTTACTATATATATTTAGAAGGGTATTTTTATAGACCCTTGAATTTATTTTTCTCTTGAATTAAATAATAGATTTTGATACATAAATTCAGAGTATTTCAAATAAACAATTGATGTAAAGATAGGCTGATTACAAAGCCATCTTGTTGGTTTCGCTAGTAAAATACTCTATCATTAAATTCAATTACCGTATTTATCGGCGTATAACACGCACAGGCGTATAACATGCACATTCATTTTAAGAGGGAAGTTTCAGGAAAAAAACCTACATTTTAAATAAGAAACTTTGAAGCAAAATAAGAGTCAGTGCCCATCTGCAGCCTGACCATTGCCATCAATGCAGCCTGATCAATGCCCATCTGCAGCCTCACAAGTGCCATCAATGCAGCCTCACCATAGCCATCAATGCAGCAGCCTCACCATTGTCATCAATGCAGCAGCCTCAATATTGTCATCAATGCAGCAGCCTCACCATTGCCTTCAATGCAGCAGCCTCACCATTGCCATCAGTGCAGCCTGATCGAACAGAACAGTGGTCCAATGGCGGCCCAGGAGACGGGGCTTCCTATTACAGATACCGCCAAGTAAACAGGAGATTCTCACTGAATGTAATCTGATGGCGCTCATCCCGCCCCGCTCCCTGTTCCCTCTGAGGCAGCTAAAATTGAAGTATTGGCGTATAACACGCGCACACTATTTGCACCCGATTTTTATGGTGAAAAAGTGAGTGTTATACGCCAATAAATACAGTATATACAGTTATATTTTTATATGATACTCATGTACAAATGTTAGTATGATTGTACAAATGCTATATTTTAACATCAATAAAAGCTTATTGTTTAAAAAAAAAAAAAAAAAACTCTTTTGACGAAAAGAGACACTTTTTGGTTGCTATGGACATTCTCAAGTTTCCAGGCAGAAAGAACATTATATATAATATAAAGGTGCATGCAGGGCCCTGGACAAAGCAATAGGTACAAAAGGGAGGTAAAATGTTTTGATACAGTAATGTAATCTGTAAGATTACAGTGTACTGTGTGTGTTATGTTTTTTGTACTTTTTGAATTTGCCCCTGGGCTCCGCCCCCATGCGTTGTGACGCTTTCAGGGAACGGAGCCCGAAACACAGAGCATCGGGCGGATGATCTGGCGGAGGACACAGTGGGGGACATTGCAGGATCCCGGTGACAAGGTAAGTAATCTGGACCAGGATTCTGCAATGCAACCCCGAGTGTGGCTCGGGGTTACTGCTAATGGTACTGAAATTTAACCCCGAGCCACACTCGGGAATACCGCCAGGGGGGTTAAGGGGGTAAATCTTCCGGGGCAGAAGTGGTTAATCACCACTGAGATTTTTGTTTTTTGCTAAACAAATTAAAAAAGACCAAAAATTTTGAAAAAAAGAGTTTTTCTTAGTTTCTGTAACAAAATGTTGTAAATAAGTAATTTTTCTCCTTCACTGATGTGCGCTCATGAGGATGCACTGACGGGTACTGATGAAGCGGCATTGATGAGGTGGCACTGATGGGCACTGATGAGGAGGCACTGATATGCAAAATTGATGGGCACTGATAGGCAGCACTGATAAGCAGCACTGATGGAAAGCCTTTATGGGCACTGATAGGTGGCACTGATGGGCACTGATAGACATCACCGATGGGCACTGATTGGCACCACTGGTGGGCATCACTGATGGGCACAAGTAGGCATCACTGGTGGGCACTGGCAGGCATCGCTGAGGGGACTGCACTGATAATCAATGCACTGATTATCAGCGCAGACCCCCTCTGTTAGCGTGAATAGAGGAATGCCGATAACCGCTCTGCTGATCCCCGCTGAGCAGGCGGATGACAGGTCTGTCTCCACTTACTGATCAGAGCGGAGATGGACAGAGTCCCGCTCTCCTCTATGGGGAGATCTGAGGAAAACTGACCGCTTGTCCGTTTTCATCTGATCTCATCTGATCCACCAGATGGATGGAAAATAGGACCACCATCCACCTGGTTTTGGCAGAGAGGATCGGATCGAATAGCGGCAGGTGTCAGCGGACATGTCCCTGCTGACATCCGCAGCTCCATAGAGGTGAATGGAGCGTCTGATCAGGTCCACCTGAAAATCTGACAGGCGAACCTTATCGGACAGCCCATGTGAAAGGTGCTTAAGGCTCCATTCACACTAGCGCGTTTTTTGATGCATTTTGCATTTTGCAGAAATGCACGGGAATTTTTTAACATGGGTTCCTATGGAACATGTTCACATCAATGCCTTTTTGTTTCTCTGCATTTTTGGAAAGGGTCAGGGACTTTTTTTCATGCAAAATGCAGCGTTTTGCATGTAATAGAATTCAATGGACAAGCATCAAAAACGCAAGTGCACCGTTTTTGCAGCGTTTTTGATGCGTTTTTGGTGCGTTTTTGATGCGTTTTTTGCCGTTTTTTTTTTTTTTTTTTTATTTTTTTTTTTTAAGACTGTAAAAAAAAATGTAAAAAAAAAAAAAAACGCAAAACGCAAATCGCAGCAAAATCGCGGCAAAAACGTGGCTCAAAAACGTGGCAAGCATGAAAAAAAAAACCTCCAAAAACGCTCAAAAGCAACATGCATAGGTGTGAATCGAGCCTAAGAAAGGATGTTTACATTCCTTGTACAAAGAATTAAAGTGATAAAAAAAAAAAAAATGTAAAAATAAAAAAGTAAAATAAATAAGAAAAAAAAAATGTAAAGTGCCTCATCCCTTCAAGCTCATGTGCAGAAGCGAATGCATACGTAAGTCGCGCCCACATATGTAAACGGTGTTCAAACCACACATGTGAGGTATCGCCACAATCGTTAGAGCGAGAGCAATAATTCTAGCACAAGACATCCTCTGCAACCCTAAACAGGTAATCTGTAAAGGTGTTTAAAGCGTCGCCTATGGAGCTTTTTAAGTACCGTGGTTTGTCGCTATTCCACGAGTGTGCGCAATTTTAAAGTACGACATGTTAGGTATCTATTTACTCGGCATAACATTATATTTCACATTATACAAAAAAAAATGGTCTAACTTTACTGTTTTATTTATTCATTGCAGTGTATTTAAAAAAAAAAAATTTGCGTTTAGAAGACCGCTGCGCAAATACATTGTGACACAAAATATTGCAACGACCGCCATTTTAATCTCTACAGTCTCTGTAAAAAAAAAAGATATAATGTTTGGGGGTTCTAAGTAATCTACTAGCAAAAAATACTGATTTTTACTTGTAAACAACAAGTGGCAGAATAAGGCCTGGTCTTGAAGTGGTTAAAACAAGCTGTGCAGCTCTGTCTAAAGATAAATAATGCCCTTGCTATAGATGTAGTCCATTTACATACCTTATGAAGCCTGACTCGAATACTCCCAGGACGTTGCTAAGCGAGGCCTAGTCATCACTGCTTACCTCCACCATCACAGGAGTGAGCTCTTTCTCTGATCCAAACCCCCTCACATACTCTTTATCTCCCCTGATGCAGTAGCTCTGAGTGCAGAGAGCTCACTCCTGTGATGGTTGAGGTGAGCAGTGATGACTAGGCCTCGCTTAGCAATGTCCTGGGAGTATTCCAGTCAGGCTTCATAAGGTATGGAAATGCCTACATCTATAGCAAGTGTATCATTCATCTTTAGTCAGAGCTGCTCAGTTTGTTTTTATCTACAGATGCCCCTTATCTGCATAGGTAGTTTTGTGGTAAAGATGAACTATCCCTTTAACCACTTAAAGTGGAGTTCCACCCACTTTTACAACTCTTCAGCATCCCTCACTAAACTGTGTTCTGTAAACAAATTGGATATTTTTTTATTTTTTTTCTCAGCACCTACTGTATATCTGCTGTGTTCATTTTTCACTTCCTCCTCCCTGGTCACGGCCCATCGCATCATTTCCTGTTTGCAATGCCTTCTGGGAAGGGGCGGCAACTTCCTCTGAAACTGCAGTTGCTATGGAAACCTGACCTGAAACCTATTACATTGCTTGTGCTTCACTGAGCATATGGGACGTCAACTTCCTCTGAAACTGCCGTTGCTATGGAAACCTAACCTGAAACCTATTACACTGCTTGTGCTGCACTGAGCATGTGCGAGATCTGCAAGGATGAGATCCAGGAAGAAATACAGTCTGGCTTCAGATGCCCACACAGTATAATTTCGGCCGGAACACCACTTTAAGGACCAGCCTCGTTTTGGATTTTAGGTGTTTACATGTTTATAACAGGTTTTTCTGCTAGAAAATTACTTAGAACCCCCAAACATTATATATGGTTTTTCTTCTAACACCCTAGAGAATAAAATGGCGGTCATTGCAATACTTTTTTTTTACACCGTATTTGCGCAGCGGTCTTAAAAGCGCACTTTTTTTGGAAAAAATTCACTTTTTTGAATAAAAAAATAAGACAACAGTAAAGTTAGCCCAATTTTTTTTTATATTGTGAAATATAATGTTACGCCAAGTAAATTGATACCCAACATGTCACGCTTGAAAATTGGAATGGCGTCAAACTTTTACCCTCAAAAATCTCCATAGGCAATGTTTAAAAAATTCTACAGGTTGCATATTTTGCGATACAGAGGAGGTCTAGGGCTATAATTATTGCTCTCGCTCTACTGGTCGCGGCGATACCTCACATGTGTGGTTTGACCACCGTTTTCATATGCGGGCGCTACTCGCGTATGCGTTCGCTTCTGCGTGCGAGCTCGTCGGGACAGGTGGATTTTAAAATGTATTTTTTTTATTTTTATTATTTATTTTACAATATTTTATTTATTTTAACACTGTTTTTTAAAAAAAAAAAAAATGGTGTCACTTTTATTCCTATCACAAGGAATGTAAACATCCCTTGTAATAGAAAAAAGCATGGCAGGACCTCTTAAATATGAGATCTGGGGTCAAAAAGTCATTTAGAAAAATTACATTTGAAAAAATGTGCTTTTAAGAGGTGTGGACGGAAGTGACGTTTTGACGTCGCTTCCGCCCAGCAGTGTCATGGAGACGAGTGAGCGCCATCTTAGCCTCACTTGTCTCCAGACACACCACAGGATAGGACGCGATCGCCTCCGCCGCTACCGACGGCTCCGGTAAGCAGCGGAGGGCACCCGATCGCGGCGGGAGTGGGGGGGGGGGTCCCTCTCCCGCCACCGATAAAAGTGATCTCGCGGCGAATCAGCCGGCAGGGACCACTTTTATCTGACAGCCGGCCGCCGCACGAAAACGGGGTTACCGGGGTTATGGCAGCTAGCTGCTGCCATAACAACGATATCCCTGTTCAAAGTTTGGACGTATATAGTCATGCGGCGGTCTTGAAGTCACTATATCTGGTCTCCCACAATACACAGAACATGGAAATGTAATTATTTTAGTAAATATAAACTGCTAAATAATTTTTCTCATCAGCAGTATATATAGGGTTTCCACCTTTTCTTCAAGCCAAACCCGAACACTTTACTGGCACACGGCATTTTTTTTTTTTTAGTAACACTATAGACCAGGGGTCTCAAACGCAAATTGCCAGAGGGACACATGACAAGTTTTCATATCCCATTGGGGCCGTGTGTAAACTTTCAAAACTTAAAAAAACAATAAACTAGACCAGCAATAATATACTATACCCAGCACTGATGTCAGCAAACGCATTATTAACCCCAAGCACTGATGTCAGCAAACGCATTATTAACCCCAAGCACTGATGTCAGCAAACGCATTATTAACCCCAAGCACTGATGTCAGCAAACGCATTATTAACCCCAAGCACTGATGTCAGCAAACGCATTATTAACCCCAAGCACTGATGTCAGCAAACGCATTATTAACCCCAAGCACTGATGTCAGCAAACGCATTATTAACCCCAAGCACTGATGTCAGCAAACGCATTATTAACCCCCAGCATTAACCCCCACACTGCACAAATCCCCCCACACTCCATAAAATCCCCCCCATACTGCACACATTTCTACCCCAGTTACCCACCTAAGGCCTTTGCCTGAGTGTGATGCTCACTCACCTCTCCTGGCAGTCAGGACCATCCTCCTCCCGAGTCCTCTCCTCCTGGCTTCCACACAGGCCTAGTGACAGGGGACCCAGAGAACACAATCTCCCGCTCTGAGGTCGGTGCCTAGGTGGGCGGGGCGATGGGCGGATCCTTCCTCCGCACTGTTATCTCTCTGGGCTGCAGCAGCGTGCAGCGGAGAGGACAGAGCAGATGGAGAGGTAAAGCTCTTCGGCGCCTCCCCCTCTGCGGTGCAGTGCAAAAAGACGTCCTGGATTGGCCCTGCCTGCGGGCCATTTTTAATCAGTTCGCGGGCCGCAAATGGCCCGCGGGCCGGTACTTTGAGACCCCTGTTATAGACAATAGGATTGTAAAAGACCTTGGAGCGGGAGTGGACGGGGTAGTGAGATGTACACCAACAGACTTTGAGGCATGGGAAAGACGGGACGGCCTGTTTGCTTTTATGTCAGCCAGCTACTTTTTTTTTTTTTTAAATATTAAATTTTGATGGTATTTCACTATTGTGAGTTCCGTTTCTCCTTAAAGTGCTAATATGGATTTTTATCTGTGAGATCTGCTTGCACTGTGTGTGATGCTTAGTGTGGTAGTTGCCCCATGGATAGATGTTGAAGCGCTATATTACATTCTGATCTGGGGGGCTCAAAATTATGGGGGAGCTGCTCTCTTTAGGTGTGAGGCATGGAAGAAGAATTTATCAATTTTAATATTTTTTCACATGAATGGACTTAGGTTATTGCACAGTTGGTGCTTACATTTTATGTATATGTATATAATGAAATTATTAGTAATTAATTGTATGAATTATCATATGTTCACATCAATGGAGGATAATAAATTACACTCAGATATATATTTTTAGTTAATCACAAACACACACACACACACACACTCAAGTGCATACAGATACTGAGATATATACATATGCTCAATTACATACAGTACATGCTCACACACATATACACACACTCAGATATATACAATCAGATACATTTATACACACACATATACACACACTCAGATATACACAATCAGATACATGTATACACACACATATACACACACTCAGATATACACAATCAGATACATGTATACACACACATATACACACACTCAGATATACACAATCAGATACATGTATACACACACATATATACACACTCAGATATACACAATCAGATACATGTATACACACTCAGATATATACAGATACTTGTACACACACACATATATACACACTCATATATATACAATCAGATACATGTATACACACAAATATATACACACTCAGATATATACAATCAGATACATGTATACACACACATATACACACACTCAGATATAGACAATCAGATACATGTATACACACACATATACACACACTCAGATATAGACAATCAGATACATGTATACACACACATATACACACACTCAGATATACACAATCAGATACATGTATACACACACATATACACACACTCAGATATACACAATCAGATACATGTATACACACACATATACACACACTCAGATATACACAATCAGATACATGTATACACACACATATATACACACTCAGATATACACAATCAGATACATGTATACACACTCAGATATATACAGATACTTGTACACACACACATATATACACACTCATATATATACAATCAGATACATGTATACACACACATATATACACACTCAGATATATACAATCAGATACATGTGCACACACACATATATACACACTCAGATATATACAATCAAATACATGTATACACACACATATATACACACTCAGATATACACAATCAGATACATGTATACACACTCAGATATATACAGATACATGTACACACACACATATATACACACTCAGATATGCACAATCAGATACATGTATACACACACATATATACACACTCAGATATATACAATCAGATACATGTACCGACATCTCAAGTCTCCCAGGAGCCGCGGGAGCCTCCCACATTTGGCAGCGGGCTCCTGGGCTCCCGCGAGTGCAGGGCGGTCTCCCGGCTGTGCCTGTCACTCAGCCACAGACACACAGAGCAGCCCGAATGGAGTACGGCCGCTCAGTCTGTGGCTGAGCGACAGGCAGATGTAAGGTGCTGCGAGCCGAGGCAGAGGGGGGGGGGGGGGGGGCACCCCATACTGCTGTCCTCAGCCTGCTTTGGCTGCTGCATGGGCACGGGTACCTTTTTTCAGCAGGGAAGGAGTGGGGTGGGCGCAGGCAGTGAGTGGCATTGTTATGGGGGGTGCGGGCCACATTCGGGTGACACCTGTGGGCAGCGACATTGCACAATCCGCACACCCCACTGATCTGTGTCTCTCCCTGGCTCTCGGCTCAGATTGGTACCCCGCCCCTCCTGCCCTCTTCACTGCAGCTCGTCCCACACTACTGTACACAGGATGGATGAGGGAGTCCATGGAGGAACACGCCGCTGTGCATATCCCGCGCTGTTCTGAGGTCTGAACAGTGTACTGTATATTTGTACAACACACACATATATACAATAAGATACATGTATACACACATATATACACACTCAGATATTTACACACACACAGATATGTACAGTCAGATAAATATATACACACTCAGATATACACAGATACATGTATACACACACATATACACACACACTCAGATACATGCACACACACACTCAGATATATACTGTACATATGCTCAGTTATATACATGCACACACACTCATATACGCATACAGAGATACATACATGCACTCAGATACACACAAACATGCATAAATACACTAGACACAACCACAACACACTATCAGAGGAATACATACATATGTAGCCCGGTAATGGGTAGCCAGCTCCTCTCCTCCCCTCTCTGTCTTGCTGTTCCCGCACTCACAGCCCAGTCCATGCAGCTCCTTCCTCTTCTTGCCCACACTCACAGCTCTTCTCCACCAGATAGGACTGCCAGTGTAAGCAGTCCTGAGAGGGCTCCAGTTAGGGTTGCCACCTTTTCTTCAAGTCAAACCCGAACACTTTAGCGGCACACAGCAATATTTTATTTTTTTTTGTATAAACTATCCATATATTTTGCTAATAAATAAAATTTCTAATTGTATGAAGTTAATAACAAGAGTCCCCCTTTACATCAGAGTCCACGGAGTTCCCCTTTTACATCGGAACTCGCAGAGTTCCCTTTCACTATAAGGGGGGACTCTGCAGACTCTGATGTAAGGGAGAACTCTGGGGACCCCAACATAAGGGATGCTCTGGGAACCCTGATTTAAGGAGGGGGAACACTGAGAACTCAGATTTAAGGGAGAAAACTGCGGCCTCTGGTCTAAAGAGGAACTCTGATGTAAGGGGTGCTCTGAGAACCCTGAGTTAACTTAGTTCACTCACTCAGAGGCAGGGGGGAGAAGGGGGGAGACTACTGTCACAGACAGGGAGGGATGGTGAGCTCACTCACCCCTTGGCAGTCAGCACCTCTTATCCAGATGTATCTGAGACTGCTGGACTTCAAATTTCCAGCCCCCACTTTTCTTTTCTGAAGGACAGCCCCGGGGATTGGAGTGTGGGCAGACACAGAGGGGTAGGGGCGGGAAGAAGAGGTGCAAATCAAGCTCTCTCTCCTCTCCTGTCTGTGTGTGTGTTTGGGGCGGGGATTGTTAATGCTGGCTTTGGGCAGCATGAGAGAGAGTGTAAAAGACACTCTCAGCTTAGACAACTGCAGCCAGCAGCCCTGCTGGGAAGCCATAGTCCGGTCTGAATAATGTGTCCGGGTTTCAGGCAGTCTGAAACCCGGACACATGATTCCAAACCCGAACTGTCCGGGTGAATCCTGGACAGGTGGCAACCCTAGCTCCAGTAGCCGGAATTAAAAGCAGAGCATCGGAAACTGCGGCCAGGAGGTTCTGTATCCCTCCACAGAGACAAACAAGTCCCTTGTAACTAGGGCTGTTTGCATCCAGACAACTACAAATATGTAAAGATAGGTGACATTCTGATACATGTAATAGATGCTAGATTCTGATTAAGCTTTCCTGGGGGTGTTGGAAGAATTTTTGAGGGTTCCCTGCTGTCCGGGTGTCAGGCAGCCAGAAACCCGGACAGAGGATTTAAAAACCGAACTATCCGGGTGAATCCCGGAGAGGTGGCAACTCAAATAGCAGTCTTGTGACTTCTATCAATGTCTGGTTAAAGCTTGTAGGAGGAATTTACATTCTCCTCTGACTGTCCTATGAGGCTGCAGGACCACTGACCCTCTGTCTGGACAGTGCTGATAGGCCCTGTGCTCACATGCACTCTATCAAGAAAGAAAAAACTCTAGGAATACACACCAAACTGAGCATGTGCAGAGTGTCTCCAAAGGCTCTGTCTTATCAATGAGAAGGATTAACCCCTTAGGTCCCACAGAGAGTATAACAAGCATGCTTTACTGCATATACAGACTGATTTTACTGTTGTGAGTTTAGTAATGCCGCGTACACACGAGCGGACTTCTCGTCGGACTGAACTCTGAAGGACTTTTCGACGGAGTTCCGACGAAACAGACTTGCCTACACACAATCCCACCAAAGTCCAATCGTTTCGAACGTGATGACGTACGACCAGACTAGAAAAGGTAGTTCAATAGCCAGTAGCCAATAGCTGCCCTTGTGTAATTTTTGGTCCGTTGGACTAGCATACAGACAGACGTTTTTTTCGATAGGGATCGGCGGAAAGATTTGAAACATGTTCTATTTCTAAGGTCCGTCAGATTTTTTGACAGAAAAGGTCCGATAAGGCCCATACACGATCGAAATGTCAGACGAATTCGTTCCATCAAGTCTTTTCTGCTGGAAAGTCCGGTTGTGTGTACGCAGCATAACACTTTACCCGCTTCCCAACTGGCCGCTGCAGTTATACTGTGGCAGGTTGGCTCCCTTGGGTGAGCTGTTGTAGCTGTATGTCGGCTCTTTAAGACTCTGTAGCAGGTGCGCTGGCACCCAGATCGCTCGTGACAGAGCGAGAACCGGGATCTGTGTGTGTAAACACACAAATCCCGTTCTGTCAGGGGAGAGGAGACAGATCTCTCCTGCTCTAGTCAGCCACATTCCCCCCACAGTTAGAAACACACATAGGGAACACCGTTAACCCCTTGATCGCCCCCTGGTGTTAACCCCTTCCCTGCCAGTGACATTTATACAGTAGGGATGAGCCGAACACCCCCCTGTTCGGTTCGCACCAGAACATGCGAACAGGAAAAAAGTTTGTTCGAACACGCGAACACCGTTAAAGTCTATGGGACACGAACATGAATAATCAAAAGTGCTAATTTTAAAGGCTTATATGCAAGTTATTGTCATAAAAAGTGTTTGGGGACCTGGGTCCTGCCCCAGGAGACATGGACCAATGCAAAAAAAAGTTTTAAAAACGGCCATTTTTTCGGGAGCAGTGATTTTAGTAATGCTTAAAGTGAAACAATAAAAGTGTAATATCCCTTTAAATTTCGTACCTGGGGGGTGTCTATAGTATGCCTGTAAAGGGGCGCATGTTTCCTGTGTTTAGAACAGTCTGACAGCAAAATGACATTTCAAAGGAAAAAAAGTCATTTAAAACTACTCTATTAATGAATTGCCGGTCTGACAATACACATAAAAGTTCATTGATAAAAACGGCATGGGAATTCCCCACAGGTCTGATATGGATTTTAAGGGGAACCCCGCGCCAAAATTTAAAAAAAAAAATGGCGTGGGGCCCCCCTAAAAATCCATACCAGACCCTTATCCGAGCACGCAACCTGGCAGGCCGCAGGAAAAGAGGGGGGGATGAGAGGGTGGCCCCCCCTCCTGAACCGTACCAGGCCACATGCCCTCAACATTGGGAGGGTTGGGACACATTTTTGGGACCATTCACATTTATACAGCGATCAATGCTATAAAATTGCATTGATTACTGTGTAAATGTGACAGGCAGTGAAGGGGTTAACCACTAGGGGGCGGGGAGGGGTTAAATGTGTTTCCTAGGGAATGCTTCTAACTGTAGGGGGAGGGGACGCACAAGGGGAGGAGACCGATCAGTGTTCCTCCGTTCTGGGAACACAGATCGCTCTCCTCTGAGCTGACAGGACGTGGATGTGTGTGTTTACACACACACATCCACGGTCCGGCCCGGTTAACGGGCAATCGCGGGTGCCTGGCGGACATCACGGCCGCCGGGCACACGCACCGGGTCCCGAGCAACGCGGCGGGCGTGCCCCCTAGGCGGCCCGGGAATCCCAGGACGTCATATGACGTCCACCCAGGATGGGAGATCCCATCTGTGGATGTCATTTGACTATAGGCGGATAGGGAAGTGGTTAAATGCTTCTTCTTTCTTCTATCTTCCCTCATTTTCTTCTTCTGGTTCTTCTGGGTCTTCCTCCGGTGTTCTCGTCCAGCATCTCCTCCGCGGCATCTTCTATCTTCATCTCCTCGGGCCGCTCCGCACCCACGGCATGGAGGGAGGCTCCCGCTCTTCTCTTCATCTTCTTCTCTTCTTAAAATTAAGCATTATTAAATTGCTCCCGAAGAAAACGCCGTTTTTAAAACCTTTTTTTGCATTGATCCATGTCCCCTGGGGCAGGACCCGGGTCCCCAAACACTTTTTATGACAATACAATGCATATAAGCCTTTAAAATTAACACTTTTGATTTCTCCCATAGACTTTTAAAGGGTGTTCCACGGCATTTGAATTTGCCGCGAACACCCCAAATTGTTCGCTGTTGTTCAGGTCTCTGGCGCCAGCATGTTTACTAAGGGAAGCCGTCTGTGATTTCTTGCAGCTTCGCAGCTGGCTTCCCTCTGAGCATGTGCAAGCCACACTGCACTTTGTAAATGGTCCTGCAGCCTTCTGGGACCTGTGACATGTCCCAGCAGTCTGCAGGCAAAGAGAAGGGAGTGGCTAAACTTCCGCTCAGATTGCCTAGGCATTCCAAGTGGGAGCAAGTACCTATCAAAACTAGGTACTTGCTCCCCCCAAAAAAAGATTAAAATAATAATAATAATGTACCAAATGTGATAGAGGAGGGGGAGGAGGACATAATGCAGAACTTCTCTTTTGGGTGAAGTTCTACTTTAACAGCAGAACTCATATGTCGGGAACGTACCCGATTGTGTGCATGTTCTCAAGATGCAATAGTGTGAACTTAAAAATGTTTTAATTAAAGTTATGCTCTAGGAGTGAAATTTCAACTGATGAAGCAATACATTAAGGCCTGGTTCACACCTGTATGTTTTTTGGTGCTTTTTGCAGAAACGCACTATTATTATTTTTATTATTATTATACAGGATTTATATCGCGCCAACAGTTTAAGCAGCACTTTACAATATAAAAGGGAGACAAAACAGATATAATACAATAAAATACAAGAGGATTAAGAGGGCCCTGCTCAGAAGAGCTTACAATCTAATAGGGTGGGGCAGGTGCTACAAAAGGTTGTAACTGTAGGGAATGAGCTGATGGAAGTGGTAGAAGATTAGTTGGAGACATGATAGGTTTTCCTGAAGAGATGAGTTTTCAGGGATCGTCTGAAGGTAGCAAGAGTAGGGGATAGCCGGACAGGTTGGGGTAGCGAGTTCCAGAGGATGGGAGAGGCTCTGGAGAAATTCTGGAGACGAGCATGGGAGGAGGAGACGAGAGAGCTTGAGAGTAGGAGGTTTTGAGAAGAACGAAGAGGACGGTTTGGGTGGTATTTTGAGAAAAGATTGGTGATGTAGCTCGGGGCAGAGTTGTGAATGGCTTTGTATGTTGATGTTAGTATTTTGAATTTAGTTTGCTGGGTGATTGGGGGCCAGTGTAGGGATTGGAGGAGAAGGTTGGCAGACACTGAGCGGTTGGTAAGGTGGATAAGTCTGGCAGCAGCATTCATGATAGACTGAAGAGGGGATAGCCTATGGAGAGGCAGGCCAATGAGAAGGGAGTTGCAATAGTCAAGGCGAGAGATAACAAGGGAGTGAATGAGGAGCTTGGTGGTTTCATTTGTTAAAAAGGGGCGAATTTTAGAGATGTTACGGAGGTGAATTCTACAAACTTTTGACAATGATTGGATTTGAGTCTGAAAGGACAAGTCAGAGTCTAGGATTACACCTAGTACCCTGGTGTGAGGGGAGGGACTGATGGTTGTATTGTTGATTTTGATGGAAAAGTCATGGAGGGGGGCACGGGCAGGGGGGGGGGATATTAATAGCTCGGTTTTAGAGAGATTTAGTTTAAGGAAGTGGTGCGACATCCATGCTGATATGTCAGTTAGTAAGTTAGTAATGCGAGAGGAGACTGAAGGAGTGAGGTGAGGAGTAGACAGATAGATTTGGGTGTCATCAGAGTATATGTGGTATTGGAAGCCGTGGGCAGTTAACAAGTGACCAAGGGAGGAGGTGTAGATAGAGAAGAGAAGGGGTCCAAGAACAGAGCCTTGGGGGACCCCCACAGAAAGGGACAATGGAGAGGAGGAGACAGAGTTATAGGTAACACTGAAGGAGCGCTGTGATAGGTAGGCAGAGCACCAGGATAGAGTAGAATCTCGGAGGCCAAGGGAATGGAGTTTATTGAAAAGGAGCGGGTGGTCAACAATATCAAAGGCCGCAGAAAGGTCAAGTAGTAGGAGTATGGAGTAGTGACCGTTGGTTTTAGCAGTTAGTAAATCGTTAGTGAGTTTTAGTAAGGCAGTTTCCATGGAGTGCTGCGAGCGAAAGCCAGACTGTAGTAGGGGGTCAAGAAGGTTATTTTCACTGAGATAGGAGCTAAGACGGTTGTAGACTAAGCGTTCTAGAAGTTTAGAGGTGAATGGGAGCAATGAGATGGGTCTTAAGTTGTTCAGGTTGGTGGGGTCCAGTGAGGGCTTTTTAAGTATGGGAGTGATCTGCCCATGTTTTAGAGGGGAGGGGAAGATGCCACTAGAGAAGGAGAGATTGAAGATGTGAGTGAGGGAGCATAGGATAGAAGAAGAGGGTGACTGTAGTAGTTGTGAGTAAACAGGATCCAAGGGACAATTGTTTAGGTGGCCATCTGAGAAAAGTTTTATAACCTCTTCAGTAGTAGCCAGTTCGAAAGAGTAGAGTGTTGAATGTGCTGTTAGGCAAGGTATGTTGGGTGGGGAAGATGTATGCACAGTTGTGGTGTCCTCACAAATTGCATCAGTTTTGTCTTTGAAGTGATTGGCAATCTCTTGGGCAGTGAGTGAGTTAGTGGGTAGAGGGGGTGGGGGACGAAGCAGAGAGTTAAAGGTTGAAAAGAGCCGACGGGGACTGCATGACAAGGTATTAATAAGAGAGATAAAGTAGACTTGTTTGGCAGTATGGAGGCAGGAATTGTATTTTAGAAGGGCAGATTTACATAGGGTGAAGTCCTGCAGGCATTTGGTTTTACGCCAGTCGTTCAAGATTCAATGGAGACGCTGCAGAAAAGCATGCAGTGCATTTTTATCCTTTTTTTTAAAGCATTTTTGATGCGTTTTGCATTAAAAAAAGCAAAATACATCAAAAAGGCGTGTGCACAAAACACAAAAAGCACTGCAGGAACGGATCCAAAGGAAACTGCATAGGTGTAAACCAGACCTAAAAATTGATAAAATGAGGAAGTCATGCAATTAGTGGCTTGCTTGGAGTTCAGGTTTAGTGACAGTTCGAAAACCCACCTGATTGGTGTGAATTAAGCTGACCATACACACTTAGGGCTAGTTTACACTTGCTTCAAAACATGGCTTCGGACACGCTTTGGTAAACCTCTTTGAACGCCAGTCAAAGATCCTATCACTAAATGAAATGGTTAGCTTACAGTCCCGATGAGGCTTCGGTGGGGCTTCCTGAGGCTTCGGTGAGGCTTCGCTGGGTCTTTGATGGGGCTTCAGTGGGGCTTCAAGCAAGCTTTTTCCATAGACTTCTATGGAGGCTTTGAAGACGCTTTGAAGCACCACTAAAGCTACATGGGGTATAATTTTTGAAGCAAAGCCGAAGCAAAGCAAAACCAAGGTGTAAACAGGACTGTAAGCTACCCATTTTTTTTGTGACAGGAGCTTTGACTGGCATTCCGAGAGCATTAACAAAGCCTTTCCCGAAGCCATGTTTTGAAGCAAGTGTAAACTAGCCGTTAATGTGTGTTAAAGCCGGAACAAGTGTAAATGAACTCTTAGAGCAGTGGTTCTCAACCTGGGGGTCGAATGATGATTTGCCAGGGGTCACCGAATCCTGGGCTGTTCCTGAAGCCTGCACCGCTCTCCCAGCCTTTTTTTGCGGCCGCCCAGCAGGGCTGTCCCTGGAGCCTGTGGTCACCCAGCTGGGCTGTTCCTGGAGCCTGTGGTCACCCAGCTGGGCTGTTCCTGGAGCCCGCGGCCGCCCACTCAGCCTCTTCTTCAGTTTACGGCATGGCTGGGGGACAGAGACTAGAGATCAGCTGACTGGTGAGGATTGTGAAGTGGGAGGGGTTGGAGGAGACCCTATCTCCTGATTTTGGCATAGGTGTCACTGCTACGAGACATCACAAAGTCGGAGACACAGTGTGTAACACTACCTGTGATTATAGTTGCCATTAAAAGTCCCCACTACAGTTCTCAGATCAGCAGATGACCTTGATCAAGAGCACCTAAGTTGGCTGATCACAACTCCCCGCCAGCACTGCCACTCATCCCATCCCCCCCCCCCCCCCCCCCCACCAAGGAGTAAGAGAAGGAATAAAAAAAGAGAATACATGGAAGGGAGAGGAAAAGAGGGTGAGGAACAAAGAAAAAGGCAGAGAAAGAATAAGAACAAAGAGACTTTCTAAAATGTACCATAAGAGGTTTTAATACTATGGAAGGGACTCAGGGAGCGCTAAATGTCCGTGGGTTAGGGGTGCAAATGACTTGTCTTGCCTTGGGTGCTGACAACCCCCGATACGAAAATAATTTTACTTTTAGGGGTCCCCACAACTTGGGAAATTTTATCAAGGGGTCACGGCACTAGACAGGTTGAGAACCACTGCCTTAGAGGTTGATTTACTAAAGGAAAATATACTGCGCACTGCGAGTGCATTTGAGGGGAAGCTCTGCTGGTTTTATCATCCAATTTATCATCCTTCCATATGATTGGGTACTCTTTGCAAAGTGAAGCTTTACCTCATTTACTAAGCTCTGGAGCAACTGCACTTGCAGTGCACGGTATATTTGCCTTTAGTAAATCAACCCCTTAAGGCCTATTTATGACATATACTGTACCTTGAATGAAATAGAAGCATTTGGGCAAGATGAACAAAATATCCCCATATTTTTTGTAATAGATTAATTCCAATATCATCAGCACCATTTAGTGGCCAAAATGCGGCATCTTCTCATTGAGGTATAAAAACAAACAAACACACACAAAAAAAAATAAAATAAAAAAACAAAACTGGCCACTGGATGGAGCAGAAATTAATCTATTACAAAACATATACAGGCATACTCCACTTTTAAGTACACAATGGGACCAGAGCATGCAGGTAAAATGAAAATGTACTTAAAGTGAAGCAATACCTTTTTTCACTTCTCAATGCATCTACTACATTGCAATAGTCATTTACAGACATACAAGGGCTACGAGGGCTGTAGTGGAGGGGGGGGGGGGTCAGGGCCTGTAGTGGGGGGTCAGGGCCTATAGTGGGGGGGGGGTCAGGGAGTGAAGTTTATAGTACTGTACAGTAATCCACTCCAAGTTTAGGCAGGTTTTTGGGTGGACGGACGGCAACTCTGGGCCAGCGGGCAGAGGGCAACTCTGGGCTGGCTGGCGGAAACTTTGACTCTTCACTTGCGGCCTCTTCGCTGGCAACAACCCTGGGCAGCAGCTCCGCCTCTTTCAGGCCATACTGTGGCTGCGCTGCAATGTCCGTACTTGCAAAGCACTTTATGTACACTCACAGGTATGCCTGTATAATACTTTTGAGGTTGATCCAACTAATGTTTTATAACCACTTCAGTCTCAGAAGATTTTACCCCCCCCCTTCACGAGCAGACCATTTGTTTGCTATTTGGCACTGCGCTACTTTAAGGCCGGGTTCACATATGTGCGGCCGCGGTTCCCAGGATGGGGTCGGATGCATTCCTGTTCACCAGTTCAGGTGCGAATCAGGTCTGAATTTTTGCCTGAATTCACATCTGAACCCGACCCAAAGACGCACAGGACCCTTTTGGAATGTGGACCACGGCTGCCCCGGACCTGTGTGAACCGGCTCCATTGAGAACCAGTGACACTCACATGTCATGCGAATTGGAATGCAGGAAAACCCGCATCCAATTTACACATATGTGAACCTGGCCTAACTGACAATTGCGCGGTCATGCAACACTGTACACAAACGTAAATGTAAATCATTTTTTTTCTGCACGAAACAAGCTTTCTTTTGGTGGTATGTGATCACCACTGGGTTTTTTGATTTTTGCAATATAAATGAAGAAAAAATCTTTTGAAAAAAAACCCCCAATATTATTTACTTTCTGTAATAAAATATATCCAATTAAAAAATCTAATTTTTTCATTAACCTCCCTGGCGGTATGATGTCAGATTTTTGCGTCCCAAAGCGGTACATTGTTTTGCATAGAAATTTGGTGTTTTATATTGTAGGCCTGTAATTCTTAGCAATAACACACTTATATATGTTCAAACAAGAGTCTAGTATATATCCCGGGTATGATAAAGTTTGAAACACAAAATCATAAATTATAATATAATAAATAACTATAAAAAATTACAAAAAAATAATAATATAATAATAAAATAATTTCCCCACAATTCACTATCGCTCAATTCTGCAAGTGTTCTATTTTACTATCGCTATTTTCTAGCTGGTCTAAAACAACTTTTGCCGTAAAGGGACACTTTTTAGTTGCTATGGACAATCTCAAGCTTCCAGGCAGAAAGAACAGTATATATAATATAAAACTGCATGCAGGTCACTGGACAAAGCACTGGGGACAAAAGAGATGTCAAATGTTTTCATACAGTAATGTAATCTGTAAGATTACAATGTACTGTATTTGTTATGAATTTTCAATTTTTTGAATTTGCCGCCGGGCTCCGCCCCTGTGCATTGCGACGCTCGCAGGGAATGGAGCCCCGGCACACAGGACATCGGGGCAGAGGACATAGCCCGCAGACACAGCGGGGGACATCGCAGGATCCCGGTGAGAAGGTAAGTAACACTGCACCAGGATCCTGCAATGCAATCCCGAGTGTGGCTCGGGGTTAGCGCTAATGGTACTGAAATTTAACCCCGAGCCAGACTCAGGAAAACTGCCAGGGAGGTTAATCTTGGCCAAAATGTATTCTGCTACATGTCTTTTGTAAAAAAAAATAAAAAGTGTATATTGAATGGATTGTCTGACAGTTATAGCGTTTACCAACTATGGGGTATATACTGGAATTTTTTTTTTATAGTACTAATGGCGGTATTCAGTGACTTATAACAGGACTGCCATAGTGCGGCGGACAATCTGACACTAACTGACACTGGGAGGAACCGACTAACTGCCACTGAGATCACCAGTGACACTATTACAGTGATCAGTGCTAATAATTATAATAGAAATAATAATAATATGCGCCGTCACTGTACTAATGACACTGGGTAGAAAAAAGTTAACATCTAGGGCGATCAAGGGGTTAAATGTGTGCCTAACTTCATGTAATGTGTGTGATATGTGCTATAACTAAAGATCCTGTTGTTCTTTTTTGCAATGCATGAATCTATCCATCTACATAGAGGGGGTGGCTGGAGAGAGGGGGCGGCGCCTGTGCGCTCTTAATGGACGCCCTGCCAGTGGGCTATTGAATTCTTACAGCCACCATCTGCAACTGTCAGAATACCTGAACAGTCACTGTGGGTGACAATTTTATAATTGCCTTCTTTGGCAAAAGTCGATTGAACATACTGATGTTTGTTGACTCAGGTTATTTTGTAAAAACACATTTTTATTTTCTTTTTATGATAACAGAATATAATCAGTGTGTTCAGCACCATTGGTTTAAGAATCAAATCTTTTACAGTTGATTGTCTATGATAAAATTATGCACATATACAGAGCAGCTTCTTATTGTTTGATCAGTGAGAGGAATTCTTCTCTGGACTTGGGATCATCTCGGAAGATTCCATGCATTGTGCTGGTGACGGTTTTGCTGTTCATCTTCTGCACGCCCCTCATTACCATACACATGTGCCTGGGGTGAGAGGAAAACCAAATTACTCCATGATTCCAGGTACAGAATGTGATTATCAGACTAAAAAGACAGGTGGGCCTAAGGCTCTATTCACCCCTGCGCAACTCCAAAATCGCACAATTTCCATTGTGACTTTAATCCATCTTTACAAGCCGCATCAAAGTAGTGCAGGCACCTTTTCAAAGTCACTGCGACATTAAGTCGCACCAATTTGAACAAGTGCCATTGAAAACAATGGGCTGCGACTTGTCATGTGACTTTATGGGGTTGAATTACTAAAATTGGAAAGTGCAAAATCTGGTGCAGCTCTGCATAGAAACAAATCAGCTTCCAGGTTTTAGCCCACGTTCACATTGAGCCTGGGTTCACACCAGGGGCGGACTGACCATTCGGGCACTCGGGCACTGCCCGAGGGCCCCATGCCCCTAAGGGGCCCCATCAGGGTTGCCAGCCTCAATAAAACCAGGGACAGTATGTAAAGTTGTATAGTGTATATTCAGCTTAAGTCACAGCTTAGGTTCACATCTATGCGGCTGCGCTTGATGCGTTTTTCAGCCACATTTTGCAGTGCATTTTGCATTTTAAACCAGCGTTTTTTATGTGTTCCTTCCGGACCGCCGCACGCCTGTGTATGTCCAAACTTTAACGGTGGATATTGTTGTTATGGCAGCAGTTAGCTGCCATAACCCCGGCATCCCCATTTTCGTGCGGCCGTCGGCTTTCTGATAAAAGTGGTCCCTGCAGTGGATTCGCCGCGAGATCACTTTTATCGGTGGCGGGAGAGGGCCCCCCCCTCCCGCTGCGATCCGGTGCCCTCCGCCGCTTACCGGAGCCGTCGGTAGCGGCAGAGGCGATCGCGTCCTTCTACCTTCTGTGCCTGGAGACAAGTGAGGCTAAGATGGTGCCCACTGGTCTCCATAACACGTCACTTCCGCCCACACCTCTTAAAGGCATATTTTTTTCAATGTCATTTTTTTAAATGACTTTTTTTTTATTGCATTTTAGTGTAAATATGAGATCTGAGGTCTTTTTGACCCCAGATCTCATATTTAAGAGGTCCTGTCATGCTTTTTTCTATTACAAGGGATTTTTACATTCCTTGTAATAGGAATAAAAGTGACACAATTTTTTTTTTTTTTAAACAGTGTAAAAATAAATAAAATAATGTAAAATAAATAATAAAAATTAAAAAATTCTTTTGAAAAAAACCCCCGTCCCGACGAGCTCGCGCGCAGAAGCGAACGCATACGCGAGTAGCGCCCGCATATGAAAACGATGGTCAAACCACATATGTGAGGTATCGCCGCGACCAGTAGAGCGAGAGCAATAATTCTAGCCCCAGACCTCCTCTGTAACGCAAAACATGCAACCTGTAGAATTTTTTAAACGTCGCCTATGGAGATTTCTGAGGCCATTCCACGAGCGGGCGCAATTTTGAAGCGTGACATGTTGGGTATCAATTTACTTGGCATAACATTATATTTCATAATATAAAAAAAATTGGGCTAACTTTCTAGCAAAAAAACCTGTTTTAAACATGTAAACACCTAAAATCCAAAACGAGGCTGGTCCTTAAGTGGTTAAATGCACTGTAAACACACTGTATATTGCTAAGGAGAGGGCTGGGAAGCCGGCCACTGCATCCTTAACATCCGATGAGTCATCAACTGTCAGCATTGTTACCCATTTACAGCTGAATGTATTGAAAAAAAAGCAAAAAAAAATAATTGCGAAGAAAAACGGGGTCCCCCGAGGTCCATACCAAACCCTTATCTGAGCATGCAGCCCAGCAGGTCAAAAAAGGGAGGGTACGAGCAAGCACCCCTCCCCCCCCCTCCTGAACCATACCAGTCCACATGCCCTCAACATGGGGGGGTGAGTGCTTGGGGGGGCTCTCCCCCCCAAGCATCTTGCCCCCATGTTGATGGGGACAAGGGCCTCTTCTCGACAACCCTGGCCGGTGGTTGTTAGGGTCTGCGAGCGGGGGGGCTGATCGGAATCTGGAAGCCCCCCTTTAAGAAGGGGGCCCCCAGAACCTGCCCCCCATGTGAATGGGTATCCCTACCCATTCACCAAAAAAAACTGTGAAATATCATTTAAAAAAAAAAAGTTTTTGACAAGTCTTTTATTAATAAAATAGAACTGAGTTGTCTTCTCCCGCTGCCGTCTCTCCCAATGTCGTCTTCCTACTCTCTGCAGCCGCCTTTTTCATCACCGCCGGTTACCCGCTAAAAAACAAAAAAAGCTGGTCTTGATGTGAAGCTGTTTTTCTCCGTTTTGATGTTCCCGCTGTCCAGCACCTCTTATATAGGCATGAGGCGTGGCCATCCAATGACGGAAGGAAGGAAGGATGTCAGCTCTCCCAAATTCTTGGGGTCACCATTAGGCTTCTGGAGGCCCGGGACCTTGCTACATTAATAATTGTCTCTCGTTCCCATCTCAAAAAATTGAACGGTATGGTATATCAAAAGTTTCTTTTGACACCTTTTTTCTTTCTTGTAAAACCAGAAACCAGGGGTGGGTGGGGGGTTGTACTGGGGGACAGACAATCAATCAGGGCTGCTGATAGTGGGGTAGCACCTACCCTCATGTAGGCGGCCCAGGCCCCATAAGTTCAACAGGGGGGCCCAGAGCAGCAAGAGTGGGCACAATTACTGGAACCAATCCAATCCAATGAATGTACAGGGAGCCTCTGTAGAGTGCTTCTTGCCCATTCAGTCTGCAGAGAAAGGATTGAGGAATCCGCGTCCTCAATCTCTTTCTCTGTCTCATAAGTGAGACTTTGGGTGTCTGTTTAGACCTCTGATATTTCACCAACCCCCACAGGGCTGTTCAAAAGTGTATAAAAGTGTATAAAATAAAAACACAAAAATTGTCAAAATAAAAAATAAAAAAAACAAAATTAAGGGCTCATTCTCACAGATACTTTGTGGTTTGTTCATGCAGCTAGAGCTACCTGTTAGGCTTAGTTCACTGTCACCTGTCAGCTAGGCTGTATAGGACCCCTTAAAAAACCCACAATAACCCAGTGGGAATGATTCCTCCATCCACCCAATTTGAGTGGGTGGAGAAATATGTTAGTTTTTTCGTTCAGCCCACTGGCTGAACAAAGAAAAAACTAACCATTGATAGCTAGCTTAACAGAGTCTTGCACTATATTGTACTTGACAGACTCCTGCATTATATCCATCACATTGTATATTGCATACTTCTGAGTTCTGGCCAAATTGTTTATTGTCATAACAGTCGCTGGTTGCTAAGCAGTCCCTGACTATTTTAATGAAGATCTCCTTTAAGGTAGGCTCAGACAAAGTGTTAGCTCTCTGTCAATTTTTAGTGTATATAAAATCATACGTAATGGAAGTTTCATTTTTTTTTTTAACTTTTGTACTGAGGTTTATACATGTCTGTGAGACTCTTACTTGTGGCACAGCAATAAAAGCATATTTTACAGATATAAGAATGCTGTTTTATTTAACCATGCCCCTTTAAGCCTCTCCCACTTTTAAAGTGATTGTAAACGATCACCTTTTAAAACAAGTCATTTAGTTTAAAAAAGAAATGAAAGGCAAAACATTTTTGTAAAGATATAAAAAAAATAAATCACATTCCCTCTTTTCTTAGCTGCACTAGAGCTGGGGGAGGAGAAGCAGTTGCAGCACACTGAACATCCCAGTGACAAGGGGGGGGGGGGGGGGGGCGTTGACTGACCATGGAACTGACCATGGTGTGTTCTCCTGCTTAGTGTGGTCAGTTTTTAATAAGAAAGCAAAGGGACTAGCAGGAACACCAGGGCTTTCTCATAAAGGAAGCAATACAAAGAGAACAGGTTACTTTCTCATGCAAGTACATGGTACAGCAGACACATATCAGGAATTTGAAATGTTGGGGTAACAAACGCTTTAACGCAGTTTGGGCCACAGCCACTGTTATGCCGCGTACACACGACCGGTTTTTGAAGCCTTTTGAAATAAATCATTGAAGACGTTACTTACGAAGCCTCCATAACAACAGCCACCCCCAGTGGCTGCAGAGCGTCATTGATGGCTAATGCGATTTGTTTTGTGAGACGCTCTTGAACTGTAAATATATAAAACAGGAGATTATTAGCACTGTGGCACAGCCAAAAGGGTGCAGCAAACAAACAATGTTTAAGATATTCATGTAAAATTTTGACACAACATGTTCATGAAGGAGCATTATTTAGCAATATGTATATTAAAGTGACCCTGTCACTAGACCATCCATTTAAACAAAAAAAAAAATATTGGTTGATTTAGTAAAATTGGAGAGTGCAAAATCTGGTGCAGCTCTGCATGGTAGCCAATCAGTTTCTAACTTCAGCTTGTTCAATTAAAATTGTTTCAAACCCTGTTACACCACTTTTCCCTACAGGTTTCCCTATAACAAGGCTTACCTGTAGGTACCGTGAATATCTCCTAAACCTGCACAGTTTAGGATGTTGTTTGGCAAACTCTAATCTGGCCTTCCTGTTTTTGAGGCTCACCAATGGTTTACGTCTTGTGGTGAACCCTCTGTATTCACTCTGGTGAAGTCTTCTCTTGATTGTTGACTTTGACACACATACACCTACCTCCTGGAGAGTATTCTTGATCTGGCCAACTGTTGTGTTTTCTTCACCAGGGAAAGAATTCTTCGGTCATCCACCACTGTTTTTTTCCGTGGTCTTCTGGGTCTTTTGGTGTTGCTGAGCTCACCGGTGCCTTCTTTCTTTATAAGGATGTTCCATACAGCTGATTTGGCCACACCTAATGTTTTTGCTATCTCTGTGATGGGTTTGTTTTGTTTTTTCAGCCTAATGATTGCTTGCTTTACTGATAGTGACAGCTCTTTGGATCTCATATTGAGAGTTGACAGCAACAGATTCCAAATGCAAATTGCACACTTGAAATGAACTCTGGACCTTTTATCTGCTCCTTGTAAATGGGATAATGAGGGAATAACACACACCTGGCCATGGAACAGCTGAGCAGCCAATTCTCCCATTACTTTTGGTCCCTTAAAAAGTGGGAGGCACATATACAAACTGTTGTAATTCCTGCACCGTTCACCTGATTTGGATGTAAATACCCTCAATGCTGAAAGTCTGCAGTTAAAGCACATCTTGTTTGTTTCATTTCAAATCCATTGTGGTTGTGTATAGAGCCAAAAAGATTAGAATTGTGTCGATGTCCCAATATTTATGGACCTCACTGTATGTAAATAAAGGCGGCATTTATATGTATATCATGCCCCCTGAAGTGAGGAGATGATGTGCTATAACCTCTAGCAACCAATCAGTGAGCAGTATTACTGTACAGTAATCTCTAGCAACCAATCAACAAGCAGAAATCATGTGCTGTAACCTCCAGCAACCAGCCAGTAAGCGGTACTGATACACTGTAACCTCTGGCAACTAATCTCAATCGATGCCTGACCTGATACAGTATGCTGATTTTAAGTCTAGCTGCTATTTGTTATATGTCTCAGAGCAGGTGGAAAGCGAAATTCTATGGGGGGGGTGCCCTAGAAAATGTTTGCCCAGGGTCCAATCAATATTAAAGACGGCCCTGCCTGTTCTTGCTCTCGTGCCCGGCTGGCAGTCATTGTGTGGGAACGCGCCTGTTATCCCCGCTTAAAGGGACCGACATACAGCTACGACGCTTCCCGGGATCATGCCGGCCTGCCACAGTATAATGACGGCGGCTGGTCGGCAAGTGGTTAAGTTGGTGACAGGCTTACTTTAATTCATCCATAGTAAAGGTTCCACATATGCATGCCCTATTTAATACCACTGTAGCACCCTCTAGTGTGCTACTAGTGTTAGTGCAGGAAAATGTATGTTATGACTCATGGTTGGTTTGTGATTCAGAAATTGGGTCAGGGTTACTGCAGGTCAGACTGGATTTCTCAGAGACAGGTCTCTGGTACCATCCCCCCCCCCCCACCACCACCACCACCACCACCCTGATCTAGAATTATGGAGAAATTTCTAGAAGTTAGTGGATGGAGGCCAGGAGGTACTGATCTGCATACTTGTGGAAACTTGGCCAATCCAGAGTCAGAATGTCCTGGCAGGGTGGCTAGGTCCTTAAATATGGGAGATCCATGCCAGCAAGTAATTTGGGTGGAAGATGGAGTGCTGTGGAGTCTGTCAGTGGCGTAGGAGGGACACCTGGGGGGGCACGGCCTCCAGGCTCTGCCCAGGCTGGCTTGGGAAGAGCCTGACAGCAATACAGTTTGGAAAGGAATCTTGCCTAAGGAGCAGCTGAAAAAAAAGGAGGACAGAGCATCCAATGATGTGAAATGCGTTAGCGATTGCACCCTGTTTTGTCTCTATTTATGTGACTATATTTTGGATTTTTTAGGCTCCACAATAAAGATGTTTTTTTCCAGAGTGCGGCAGTCCAGGAACCTTTTCTTCTCCACACCTGCAAAAGGGCTGTGTGTTTTTTTGCATTTCAGGAATGCACACAATTTTGTGTACATCTCTGCAGCGCACAAATGTCTAACTAAGCAGGGGTAATTAATTCAAATTTGAAAAGGTCCAGTCACTAGAAAAGTCTTCCAAATTGCTCTCTATTAAAACATAATTAGGCCAATCACATCCATATTTCAAAAGAAAATCACATTACATAAGGTGCCCTCATCAGAGTGCCTTCTTACATCAGGTGTCCCCAGTAGAATGTCTCCTTGCATCTGGTGTCCTCATCAGACTTCCCCTTCACATTTGGCGTCCCTCCACACATCAGAATTGACCCCCCCCCCCCTTCCCCATTGTACTCACAAATAACTAACTCTGCAATGAAGGCAGCTCTTCCTTCCTAACAGAGTCCCCCTTATATCAGTGTACCAACTGTTGGTCTAAGGGGACTCTGTTGGGGGGGTCTTTGGTGAAATATCAGGGGTCTAAACAGACCTCTGAAGTGTCACTTGGGACAGAGGAAGGAGCTGAGGACAAAGATTCCCCAGTCCCTTTCTCTGCAGCCTCAGCTGCACTGGACAGTGAATGAATGGGAAGTGCTCTGTGCTGATCGGATTCCTGTTCATTCACAAATTGAAGCACATAGTTTACTATGCTTCAGGTACTAATGAACACAATGAGTGATCAGTACCGATCACTTGTTGTGTTCATTTACAAAATGAAGGGACCGGTACATTACATACTTACTTAGCGGCCCTTTCCCCCACTGTCTATCTTGAAACACCCCCCACAGCAGCAGAGGAGGGTATCTGGCAGCGCTGCGGGGGGATATTGGATGGACTGGCGGAGCCCTCCGGAGCACCGTGATGTGGAGGGTCACTAGTAGAAGTCCCAGGAGGAGCAGTAGCTCGGCAGCCAGCCCCACCATCTTCTTGATCCACCTAGCTTTCAATACCCACTCACTTGGGCTGGCTGCACCCCTGCTCTCTGGGTCCTGGGGTTCCAGCCGGGTGCAGTAGCCACCACTGCAGAACGTTAGAGCCACTGCAGGACAGGAAGGAGCTAAGCCCAAGGGAAAACTGCAGGGAGGGGGGTGATCAAGGGTCTCTGAGCCAAGGGTGGAGGCAGATCAAGGGCAGGCAGGACTGCACATTCTCGCTCACCTTGTGCATCTAACACAATGACCCTGAAACCGAGTGACACATTCACCCCTTGTGCAACTTCCCCATGCCCCCTCACCCCCCCCCCCCACACACTCTCCTTTACAGCCCCCATCCCCCCTGCAGCTTCCCTACCCCCCTCATCTTGTGTACCCCCTGATCCCCCCCTCCCCGTTCTCCTCTCCCACGTCATCTTGTGCAGCTTCTTCATTCCCCCCTCTTGCCCCCCTCACCTTGTGTAACCCCCACCCCTAAACTTGTATATGTTTGACAGGCTGCTGGCATTAGGGCTGGATGGTGCACCAGTGCCCTCTGCCCGTGGCTAAATGCCAGGACCCCATGCACCGGGGCAAAATGTTCAGTGTGCATGGGGCATACGGAGGCGAAAGAAATCCCATCAGAGACCTCTCTCTAGAACATTTGTACCCATTGCATTACTGACTCTTGCCTCTTGCTCTGGTGACAGCTCTAATGTTGGATTTCTGCTGTCAATGGTCACTAAGACAAATAGAGAGGGGAACTACCCCCATTGTGGACTCAGACACCCACACAAACCCACACAAAAGGTTTTTGCATTGACACCCCATACAAAAGGCTGTAAATTTCTTCACAATAAATATATTCCCTTCTACAAACCTTGTAGCCGTCGGCTGAAGATTTCAACAATTCTGAAAGAATAATAAAAAAATGCAGTCAGCACATATGTCTTATATGTCATATTTTATCAAATATCTGTAAATCCAGATACCACTGAAGAATAAACCTGAATGTAGGAAAGCCGTCTATGCTGAATAACCATATGCAGGCACATATCTGAAAGTATGTATAAGCGTTCTAGTCCTCAGCTTCTATACAGTGTAGATCTAAGGTTTCTGTAATAACTTACCTTGCCAGCTTGCTCAGTCCAACTACTTTTCTGCTTGGTAAGTAGCCAATATGAACCTTTGAAAGCAAGAAAATGCCTGATTTATTACAATATTTTAGGGATTTATACTGTATAGTGCCAACATTGTATGCAGCAGTGCTTTACATATCATATATATCATACATTCAGCAATGAGTTTTTGGCCTACAAATCTTCTATTCTAAAATGTAAAACACAGAGCATGTGCACAAGAGTGCCTGCATCTCTTGTAAAAGAGGTGTAAAAGAGGTGCTCAACCTTTTGAAGAGCAAGGGCCACTTAAGTGATTTGGTAACCGGTTTTGGGCCACACTGAAATTAAATGGTCCAGAATTTCAAATGTTTTATTTTGAATAGCATAATGAGGAGGTTAAACAACAATCAGGATCATTGTTTTCTGTGGGACCAATCCCTGTTGGATGTTTACCCACTGTTTAATCACAATCACAAAATGAAAGAAAACGGACAGGTGGCCCCTATCAGACCAATCGTGTAAAAGGGGCCTATAGAGGAAGCATCGGCTTATGCGCCTCCTGCTCCCTCTGCAGCCGCTTGGTTCCTCTACTGCCAGCTCCATCCACTCTGATGCTCTGGGATGGCGGGTCAGCAACCCGCAATCTGGGCTTGTCGACCCACCATCCCAGAGCAGGAGGTTGCGGGCCACATCAGAGTGCTCTGCGGGCCAGCGGTTCAGCACCCCTGCTCTACAGCCTCTACTGCTACAGGTGGTCAGTGAGGACCAGATATGGCATTTTTTTTATTTTGTTAAGTTGGTTCAGCTTGGATCAACGTAACTATGCATATACTATACCTATGGGATCCCTCTAGAAGCTGGAAACACTGAAGTAGACACCACTACTCCAGAGATCTCCACTAGCTTCCAGGTCCCATGCCTGTTATCCTATTGTGAGCACAGGATGACAGCTGCTTGGTACTGGCACCATTTGGAGAATGTTTTGTGTTTTTTCAATGACTGCAAAGAGTTCCTTGACTGGACAAGGTGGGGAGACAGGGCAGTGATGTCACGCCAGGCAGCCAGCACCATAGCAACAAATGACGCCATGTTTCCCGGTCACATGGTGTCATTGAATGTCATGGTGCTGGCGTTGGTCCACCTGCATCATGGAAATAAAGGACGCTGTGTGGTGCCATTAATGCAATATCAGGAAGCTGCGTCCCATACATAAATATAAAGAATTACCGCGCTTCACAAGCATGAAAAATACATGGGCTGCAGTTCTAAATGTGAGGCATACACAAATAGACAAAACAAAACAAGAGGGAGAGGGGAGGAGAAATGAGAGGACGAGAGTGTGTGGTGCAGTGTAACAATAGATCGCTCCTAATTAGTGTGTTTCAACTGTTTTCTTTCACACAGAGAGATTATAGTAGTCCGGAGCTAGTTCCCATATGGTACCGTCCAAACACAGCAGTCGTCCACTCATCCAGCCATCCGCCATCCTCTCCCTCTTGTGGTTTTTGGGCTTCTGCCACGATTGGCCTATATCTGGGGTATTATCCTCTTGGGTGAGCTCTGCCTCTTTGGTGCCGCTTGGGTGGACCAGTGTGGACAAGGTGGGGCCAGCTACACACCTCGGCTTACTGCTTTGGATCTTGGGGTGGATGATGATGCTGATGATTGCTTTAATGTGCTGGACGGAGGGTTCCTGCTTGTCTTTCCCTTTTGAGGAGGTCGAATGTGCTGTCCCCATTGAGTGAATATCCATATACAAGCTGATTTATAGCTTGCCTTTGGTAAGCGTGTATTTTTATAGGTGGCAGATTCTTCACTGGGTGCATTTTGATGATTTTTGATTAATCACCATTGGACATTGATTTGGCTTCGGGGACTTTTCTTTTCGGTCATCGATATTTATTTCCACTATTTATGTTATCACAATTGATTTTGGTTATTCACCACTGGATACCAATTTGGTTGTGGGACTTTTTCTTTATTCAATGTCATATAATTTTACAATTTATGTCACTATATTGATTGATTGTTTATGAATATGTGTGTTCAAATTTTTTTATTTTTTTATTTATTTTATTTTTGTTTGTTTTACTTTCAGTAGTATATTAATTCAATCCTGTAGCGGTTCTTTTATATTATTTTGCTGCGTCCCATACATAATTACTTTGAAATCCAGGATGACCCAATAATTATATGAGATGGGTGGCAACCTTTCTCTGACCCCACTACCCTTTTCTTTTTGTTCCTCATTGTTTCTCCTTGTGTTTTTCTACTCTATCTCTGGGTCACCTAAATCTCTCTGTCCCCCTGCCCCATCTCCCTTCTTATCTCCTCCTGGGTAAAGTCTTAAACCTGGTTTCATACCTTGCCAAAAAATGGTACCAAGTGATGTTCACAAAGAGAAAACACATCAATGTCCTTCACAATGACAATCTCATCATGGTTCTCGTCAAATATGGCGTTGTTGAGTATATCTAGAAAACAAATTACAGTAACGTGAAATATCAATCTTATTATAACCATAAAACATAAAAGTGCTTAAAGGATAAGTTCATTTTTGGAACATGTTACATGTTCAACCCGTTTTTTTTTGTAACATGTTCTAGCATCTGCAGCCTCCCCTCCCCCCAATCCCCTTTCCCTGTGACAGCAGGCAGGGGATCCTCTCCCCACACCCACTGTCACAATTTGACAACAGTGCAGTCGTATAGGGCTCTGCCCACTCAGCCACGTCATTAATTCACAGTTTCCTGTGAGTGAATGCCTACAAGTACAGTCAGCCATTGCAGCTGATGGCTTGTAGTTCTCAATGATGGGATCAGGGACAGAGGGATGCTGGGGGTGGGACGGGATCAGGGACAGAGTGATGATGGGAGGGTGGGATGGAATCGGGGACAGAGGAATGGGGGTGGGATGGGATCAGGGCCAAATAGATGGTGGGATGGGATCAGGGACAGAGGGATGGTGAGAGGGTGGGATGGGATCAGGGACAGAGGTATGGTGGTGGGGGTGGGATCAGGGGCAGAGGGATGGTGGTGGGGGTGGGAGTGGGATCAGGGACAGAGGGACGGTGGGATGGGATTGGGAACAGAGGGATGATGGTGGGGGGGATGGGATCAGGGACAGAAGGATGCTGGGGGGTTGGGATCAGAGACAGAGGGATGGTGGTGGGGGGATGGGATCAGGGACAGAAGGATGCTGGGGGGGTGGGATCAGGGACAGAGGGATGGTGGGAGGGTGGGATGGGAGGGATCAGGGACAGAGGGATAGGGGTGGGATGGGATCAGGGACAGGGGGATGGTGGTGGGGGGATGGGATCAGGGACAGAAGGATGCTGGGGGGGATGGGATCAGGGACAGAGGGATGGTGGGAGGGTGGGATCAGGGACAGAGGGATAGGGGTGGGAGTGGGATCAGGGACAGAGGGATGGTGGGGGGGGTGGGATCAGGGACAGAGGGAGGGTGGGATAGGATCAGGGACAGAGGGATGGTGGTGGGGGTGGGATCAGGGACAGAGGGATGGTGGTGGGGTGTGGAGGTAGGATCGGGGACAGAGGGATGGTAGTGGAGGTGGGATGGGATCAGGGACAGAGGGATGCTGGGGGTGGGACGGGATCAGGGACGGAGTGATGGTGGGTTGGTGGGATGGGATCAGGGACAGAGGGATGGGGGTGGGATGGGATCAGGGACAGAGGTATGCTGGGGGATGGGATCAGGGACAGAGAGAGGGTAGGATGGGAGGGATCAGGGACAGAGGGAGGGTGGGATGGGAGGGATCAGGGACAGAGGGAGGGATAGGGGTGGGATGGGATCAGGGACAGAGGGATGGTGAGGGGGTGGGAGTGGGATCAGGGACAGAGGGATGGTGGGGGGATGGGATCAGGGACAGAGGGAGGGTGGGATAGGATCAGGGACAGAGGGATGGTGGTGGGATCAGGGACAGAGGGATGGTGGTGGGATTGGATCAGGGACAGAGGGATGGTGGGGCTGGGACGGGATCAGGGACAGAGTGATGGTGGGAGGGTGGGATGAGATCAGGGACAGAGGGATGGGGGTGGGATGGGATCAGGGCCAGAGGGACGGTGGGATGGGATCAGGGACAGAGGGATGGTGGGATGGGATCAGTGACAGAGGGTAGGTGGTGGGGGTGGGTTCAGGGACAGAGGGACGGTAGGATGGTGGTGGGATGGGATCCAGGACAGAGGGATGCTGGGGGGGATGGGATCAGGGACAGAGGGATGGTGGGAGGGTGGGATGGGATCAGGGACAGAGGGATGGTGGGATGGGATCAGGGACAGAGGGAAGGTGGGATGGAATCAGGGACAGAGGGATGGGGGTGGGGGTGGGATCCGGGACAGAGGGATGGTAGGGGGGGTGCGATGGGATCAGGGACAGAGGGATGGTGGGAGGATGGGATCAGGGACAGAGGGATGGTGGGGGATGATAGTGGGATCAGAGACAGAGGAATGGTGGTGGGGGGTGGGAGTGGGATCAGGGACAGAGGGATGGTGGTGGGGGGTGGGAGTGGGATCAGGGACAGAGGGATGGTGGGGGGGGATATTGGGATGGGATCAGGGACAGAGGGATGGTGGGGGGGTGGGAGCAGGCCCTCTCAATAGCATCATGGGCCCCTGGGCAAAATAATGCTCTGGGGCCCCTACAATGGAGACAACGCAGGTAAGCAGACATGAAGTAGGTAGAAGGCAAACAAGCGGAGCTTCCCCTTTTGGGTGGAGCTCCGCATTAACTACATGAACAATCATTCTGTACAGCAAAGAAACAGTGGGAAAATACTACATACATAAAGTAACAAAGCTGTCCTGTGCATATAATATATCTGCTAGAATGATGCCTCCACAGCACTATGGCCCCTCTACATCCCAGATATCCCCCGAGCACTCTGATCCCTCTACATCCCAGATATCCCCCCAGCACTCTGACCTCTCTACACCCTAGATAACCCCCCAGCATTCTGACCCCTCTACATCCCAGCTATCCCTCCAACACTCTGACCCCTCTACACCCAAGATATCCCCCCAGCACTCTGACCCGTCTACACCCCAGATAACCCCCTCCAGCAATCTGACCCCTTTACATCCCAGATATCCCCCAGCACTCTGACCCCTCTACACCCCAGACATCTCCCAAGCACTCAAACCCTCATATCCCCCCAGCACTCAGACCCCATCTACACTCCAGATATCCCCCAGCACTCTGACCCCTCTACATCCCAGATATCCCCCAACACTTTGACCCCTCTACACCCCAGATATCCCCCCCAGCACTCTGACCCCTCCACACCCCATATATTACCCCAGCACTCTGACCCCTCTACACCCCAGCTATCCCCCCAGCACTCTGACCCCTCTACATCCCAGATATCCCACCCAGCAATCTGACCCCTCTACACCCCAGATATCCCCCAGCACTCTGACCCCTCTACACCCCAGATATCTTCCAAGCACTCAAACCCTCATATCCCCCCATCACTCTGACCCCTCTACACCCCTGATGTCCCCCAGCACTCTGACCCCTCTACATCCCAGATATCCCCCCAGCACTCTGACCCCTCTACACCCCATATATTACCCCAGCACTCTAACCCCTCTACACCCCAGCTATCCCCCCAGCACTCTTTCCCCTCTACATCCCAGATATCCCCCAGCACTCTGACCCCTCTACACCCCAGATATCTGCCAAGCACTCAAACCCCTCTACACCCCAGATATCCCGCCAGCACTCCAACCCCTCTACACCCTAGATATTCCCCCAGCACTCTGACCTCTCGACACCCTAGATATCCCCCCAGCACTCTGACCCCTCTACACCCCAGATATCCCCCAACACTTTGACCCCTCTACCCCCCAGATATCCTCCCAGCACTCTGACCCCTCGACACCCCAGATATCCCCACATCACTCTGACCCCTCTACACCCCAGATATCCCCCCAGCACTCTGACCCCTCTACATCCCAGATATCCCCCCAGCACTCTGATCCCTCTACATCCCAGATTTCCCCCCAGCACTCTGACCCCTCTACACCCTAGATATCCCCCCAGCACTCTGACCCCTCTACATCCCAGATATCCCCCCCAGCACTCTGACCCCTCTACACCCCAGATATCTCCCAAGCACTCAAACCCCTCTACACCCCAGATATCCCCCCAGCACTCCAACCCCTCTACGCCCCAGATATTCCCTCAGCACTCTGACCCCTCTACATCCCAGATATCCCCCCAGCACTCTGACCACTCTACACCCTAAATATTCCCCCAGCACTCTGAACCCTCTACACCCCAGGTATCCCCTTAGCACTCTGAACCCTCTACACCCCAGATATCCCCCCAGCACTCTGACCCCTCTACATCCCAGATATCCCAAAACACTTTGACCCTTCTACACCCTAGATATTCCCCCAGCACTGTTACCATATACCATAAGATACCCACTACATCGTGGTCTCTCTACATCCCTGATACCTCTAGAACTATAGCCACCCAAGCTACCCCAAGGATTGCTACCCCCTATACACCCCAGATCCCACTCAACATTGTTTTCCTCCATACACCCTTGATATTCCCCAGCACTATTATTCCATCCATGTAGTACCCCCTTTTCCAGTGGAGATACAGTGCATGTAAACTTTTGCCCACCTCCAGCACTGAACTCACCTATATCAATCAAGCAGGCAGAAGGAGGGGCAGAGGAGGGAGCATCCCTCTGGGCATTCCAAGCCCTTCGGTGCAAACAGTGCTGGACAGCTGGGCTCACCATCCACAATGCTACTTCCGCAGGTGGGCTCTCAGTGCCTCCAACTCAGCAGCTCCCACTGCAGCTCCTACCCCGCAGCCTTCAAGTCCCGCGCATTCAAGCTGCATGGGGCGGGCCAGAGCATCACTGGCGCTCCGGCCCCGCCCCTCCCTGCTGGCTGTGAAAAAATAGGTATCGTTCTGCACAGCACGGCACACCGCTGCCAGCCTGCCTTCCCTGTGTATCTATCACTCTCAGTGCCATCATGGGCCCCCCAATTTTGGGGCATCGTGGGCTCAAGAACCAGCTGCTTTAGAGAAAGTGCAGGGGCCCCCCATGCAGCTGGGGCCCCTGGGCAGTGCCCAGGTGTACCCACTCATTAAGACAGCCCTGGGTGGGGGTGGGATCAGGGACAGTAACACTCACTTGCTTTTAGTTTCAGTCAATTCCCTCTCCCTGCTCAGTGTTCTCAGTCTGGACTCACAGTGCCTCCAGTAATGGCTCTCCCGACATGGGGACACTGTCTACACATCTCCTCACTAAGGGGAGAGCTCCTCCCCCTTCACTGGACTGGCCCATCAGCTGACTTTCTCCTCCACTCCAGTTTCTTCCTCCCGACATGGATCTGCTTGGAGGAATGGGTGGAGCTGCTATACCAGTCACAGTCAGTGAGTGCTCGCTCAGGCACAGTTTACATCACTGTTTCCTGTAACTATAAATGGCGAGCTGCATGCGGGGACCCCCCTTAGTGTACTGCTATGTCTGGGATGTAATGTCTCGATCATTGCCTAGAACCGGCAGCAGCGGACGGGCGACAGCCCCCCCACAGTGCCGGAATACCAGGGCTCAGTCGCAAGCGCGACTGCTGTGACCCTGGTTGTTTCGCTACTGCTTCCTGTTAGAGGGCAGCTACGTTCATTCTCCATGGTCCCCACTGTATGTAGGAACGTAGCCACCCTCTTTTGCTCACTCTGGAGATGGACTATAGACTATGGGATTTGTACTGTGCACAGACTGCAACTAACGTGCACTGCTCATTCCAAACAAATGGAAGTGACAGGGAAAAGGAGAAGGTTCGGGAGCTCTTAGAGGACATTACAAGGAGGCAGAAAAAACACAGTAGGAACAATTTCATGAAAAATTGATTACAGGGGCATTAAGTGGAGGGTGTTTATGTATTATTTTTGGAGGATAAGAATATTGTTTATTGTACATGTACCTTCTGCTTCAGAGAGGATAGTGAACCCATAGCTCCCAACTGTCTCTGATTTCGAGGGACTGTCCCTGATTCAAAACATAAATTCCAAAAGCCAGTATAAAGGAATAGTAGTGGTAAAAAAAAGCACTTATCGGTTTCACTAATTATTATTATTATAATTATTTAAGGTACTTATATAGTGCGGTCAATTTACGCAGCACTTTACATATACATTGTACATTCACACCAGTCCCTACCCTCAAGAAACTTACAATCTAAGGTCTCTAACTCACATTCATACATACTAGGGCCAATTTAGACAGAAGCCAATTAACCTACCAGCATGTCTTTGGAGTGTGGGAGGAAACCGGAGTAGCCGGAGGAAATCCACGCAGGTACATGGAGAACATGCAAACTCCAGGCAGGTAGTGTCGTGGTTGCGAACCAGTGACCTTTTTTACTGGTAGGCAAGAGTGCTACCCACTTCACCACTACTAATCATTTTGTTTGGGTAAAATTCTCCTTTAAGAGGGCGTGGCAGGGGGCGTGTCCTATGCCTACATACTTTTGCTAAATGATGTCCCACCTCAAAATGTTAGGAGGTGTGCTTTTTTTTTGCCAAGAATGGACAAACTGCCAGTTCATAATGCCAGCAATCCAAAGCAAAATTTGGTTTAACCACCTGCCGACAATATAGTTTACATATACGGTGGCAAAGTGGTACTGCTGCCCTGGATCACGGAGGAGCTGCTCTGGACACAGGACCTGGAAGATCACGGCAATCACTGTAGTATACTATTATGCCGCGTACACACGGCCGGACTTCCTGACAGAAAAAGTCAGATGGGAGCTTCTGGACGGGCATTCCGACCGTGTGTATGTCCCATCGGACTTCTTCTGTCGGCATTTCCGACGGACTCAGATATAGAACATGTTCTAAATCTTTCTGTTGGAAATGCCGACGGAGTTTAGCCCCTTGGCAAGTCCGCTCGTGTGTACGCGGCATTACAGTGATTGTAGGCTTCCACAGCAGCCCTGCAGGTATGAAATATGTATACTTACATTGTGCCAAACTGGACCAATGTAGCTATGCCATTAAGGTCATACCCAGAGTTCTACTTTAAAATTTCACCATACCTCTCCCCTTAGGGTACTTTTACACAGGCAACCCAATCAGGTCTGCCTGTCAGTTTTTCAAGAGGACCTGATAAGGTGGTCAATGCATTCCTCTGGACTGGTGGGTGTAAATGGACTTGTGTTGGTTTACACCCGCCTACCCCTTGGTCCGATCAGACCAGCTGAAAAAATGGAAGACAACTGCATCCTCTTCCGTTTGGGTGGACCAGATCAGAGGTAGTTCAGTGTAAATGATCAACAAAGTCTGTTTACTTCTGGTCACTCATAGAGCAGAGCGGGGTCCATGTTCATGTCCACTCTGCATAAACTGAGCAGATATGGACCTGTCATCCACCTGCTCTGCTCTGGGGATCTGTGAGTTGATCCCCTGCTGATCGGAACTCAAACTGCCCAACTGTCACTCTTTTGGAACCATGGTGTCCTTTTATGAAACTGAGCGGCGATCCCAAGTCTCACCGCTGATCTCAGCTCATTACCAGTTTATGAAACTGAGATAATCAGCGGAGAACATGTTCTCCGCAGATTATCTCAGCACAGTGAGAATTCACAGAAACGGCCAGTTTATGAAGGTGCGATCTCGGCACCTCACTGGCGATCTGTGACAGAATTCTCACTTTCTGATTCACCATTTCAGAAGTGGAGAATCAGAGTGAGAAGCCTGAAACTGACTGATATTCTGGAGAAAGCAAGAAGTCTTTTGACTTCTTTCTTTCACCAAACAGTCATAGTACATCGTCCCCACCATTACACACCCCAAAACCAGCAGGATAGGAATTTATAGTGTGTACATACATGAATATCTAAAAAAAAAATATATATATATATATATATCTATCTATATATATCTAGATATAGATATATATAGATATATATATATATATATATATATATATATATATAAAAATATGTGTATATATATATATATATATATATATATATATATATATATATATATATATATAGAAAAAGAGTCCAAGAGGTTGCTGCACTTAAAAATTTCTTTGCTTTATTTCTCAACTTGTTCAGTAGGGATTTACAAAGCAAGTATACACAGTTACGCCCTTCCTAAGATCCATTGAAGCACAATGGATTGGATCTTAGGAAGGGCGTAAGCTGACTAGCCCGAGACGTAATCCATCCATCCATCCATCCATATCTGAATCTACCTGTGTCTGAAACTGTGTAGGCATTTCGTGCCTGTGTTTTTGGATTATACTTGCTTTGTAAATCCCTACTGAACAAGTTGAGAAATAAAGCAAAGAAATTTTTAAGTGCAGCAACCTCTTGGACTCTTTTTCTATATACAAGGTCGGTGGGAAGACCTGATTGCTGGCACTAAATCGTAAGCAGAGTGCGGTTCTCCTCCACAAGTGAATATATATATATATATATATATATATAGATATAGATATAGATATAGATATAGATATAGATATATATCTATCTATCTATATATATAGATATAGATATAGATATCTATCTATCTATATATATAGATATAGATATAGATATAGATATATATAGATATATATATATATATTTTTTTTTAGATATTCATGTCTCTGGCTGGGTTCACACTTGTGCGATGCGTGAACCAGCGTGATTCCTGTGTGGGTTTTCACATCGCACCTACATTGACATCTGCGCACCACTGCGGGTGTCAATGTAAAGTTAATGACACCCCCCAGATCATTTCACAGATCGCAGTGCGAACTATGTAATGGTGCAGGAATCGGATCGCATGCGTGTTCACACCCATGCGATCAGATTCCAGTGCGGACCAAATAAAGGGTCCTGTACCATTTTGGTGCAAATGCAATATGGTTTAGGGCCAGTTCCCACTGCTGCGGTGTCCAAGATCGGATGTGATTCGCACCGCACTGCAGTGCAAAATCACATCCGATCTCTGTGCGATGCGATTTCAGCCATACAGATAGTATTGCTAAATTTGCATTGCCCTCGGACCAAACTCTTACAGGACCCTTTTTTTGGTCCACAGCAGAATCGGATTCAATTACTGTCCGAGTTTGCAGATCGCACTGCGATATGCGAACTGATTTGGGGGTGTTGTTAACTTTTAGGCCCAGTTCACACTTGTGCGATGCCGGACATCGCACAGGCATCGCATGTTATTCGCAGCACACTGCCATTCACATTACATGCGATGTCTGTGTGGTGCGATATCAGCTGTATAGATAGTATGGCTGATATCGCACCGCATTCGGTGCAAACACGCACAGGACCCTTTTTTCTGTTCGGACCTGAATCGGATCGCATGTGTGTTCACACATATGCGATCCGATTCATGTCCGGACTGTCAGTTCGCAATGCGATATGCAAGCTGAACTGGGGGTGTTGTTAACAATGTATTGACACTCCCCAGCGATTCGCATATGGAGGTGTGAACTGACAAGCGAGTCGGTGCGATGCGGGAACCCGCAGTGGATTCGCAGTGTTCTCGCATTGCACCAGTTTATCAATTTGTATGTATATCAATTATGAAATATATTTTATTTTAATTTATTAATACATTTTTATACTTGTATACTTTATTAAAATTATTTTTTTAATGATTATAAATGTATTTTGCATTTATATGAATGGTGTATAGCTGCATTACATATGTGCATTACATTCATTTACTATACACCATTCACATTTAAATAGGCATATGTATGATCTTTAAATATTGATAAAAACAATGTTTTTTTTATAATTAGGTTAATGTATATTGTGTAGGGGGAATTTAACTTTATTATTTTATTAATATGTTGGGGAATAATGTGTGCTGAATTGTGTTAAACTTTTGTATTTTATGGTTCCTCATACTGTAATCCCGCTATATCACGCGAGATTATAGTGAGAGGAGCCGTTTCTCAGGAGTTCCTGGCGTTTGTAGATCGCTCCTCAACTCAACATGCGAACCGATCTACACACTTTCATAAACAGGCACTCAGAGGAGAGCGATCTCCTCTGAGAATGCCTGAGAACTGAAAAGCGGTATTTTACCTCACTTTCATAAAAGGACACCCATATGTCTAGTAGTCCCTCTTATTTATTTATTTTTGGTCAGATGTTTAAAAAAATGAAAATCGTATGTATATATATATATATATATATATATATATATATATATATATACACATATATATACACATATATATACACATATATATACATATATATATATATATATATATATATATATATATATATATATATATATATATATATATATATATATATATATATATATATAAAATTTCAAAGTGAAACTAAAGGCAAATAGTTTGTGAGCCGACAGGCTATTTATCACAGAAGAGACATGCAGTGAAATAAACTTATCTTCTTGCTCACAGTCCTCTGGGGCACATACACTGGGCTATTACCATTGCTGGTACGATCCCTTTGTGCTGGGATGACCGATGACATTCGCACCGGCCAATCAAGTCCGGCACGCAGAAGAACCTAGGGATGGGAAGATGTTGGCATGGGACCCCATGCGGATGTCAGACCGTTGCAGAAAAGGCAAGTATTGTGACTTTAATTCCACTTTAACTACGTAGGACTCATTTTCTTGTGTTGCCCTCTGAATAGCTATTTGCGCCAGGTTTTCCTATTGCACAGCCCATTGGCAGGTGTTATGTCGCCCCATCACCGCATGTTTTAACCCCCAAAAACCTGTAATTTCACCCCAAAACCGCATTCATTGTGTGCGCTTGCAGCGCAGCCCATCTAGTTTGCATTCAGCGGGCAGTACTGTTTGCTGCAGGTTAAGGGGGAGTAGTTGGGAGGTCCCAACTCCAAGAATAAAGAAGACCTTAAAGCAGTGTTTCTCAACCAGTCATAGGTGTGCGCAGCCTATTGCATTAGGGTGTGCACCCCAAATGTATTAAAACATGAATGGCATCAGTAGAGCAGTGGACTTGTCAGTAGGGCAGAGGTTGGTGTCAGTAGGGCAGAAGTTGGTGTCAGTAGGGCAGAAGTTGGTGTCAGTAGTTTTTTATTAATTAATTTTTTTAATACTTCTTACAATTTTTTTAGGAGATGCATTGGGGGTATTTGGTGAAATATCAGCAGGGGAATCTGCGCGGCACGAGTTGATTAGGGTGTGCCCAGGCACACCCGGCACACCCCTGCACACGCCTATACAACCAGGGTTCCTTTTGAGGTTGCTAGGGGTTCCTTGAGCTTTGATAAATGGTGGAATGATCTCCCACAATCACTGAGAACCAATACAAGACGGTAATTTTCCACTACTTCTAAACTGACCATTAATGTTAGCGTGGACCCCGCATACACCACATTACTTATTCTTATATTTAAAACTTTCTTTGACATATTAATCATGCTAATATATCATGAGCTGTAGGCATAATTCTTTTTTAGCAGGGATTCCAGAGAACCTGAAAATTATTTCAAGAGTTCCTCAGGAGTAGAAAGGTTGAGAAAGGCTGCCTTAAAATGTTATTCTGCACTTAATCTTTCATTTAATTGCACAATAAATTCATTTGATTTTTTAAAGTGACAGTTTAAAGAAAATTCATTTTGAAAAATAAAACCCTTTTAGGTTTAACAAAGGTTTTTTTTTTTTTTTTTTATCCTAAATAGCCTACATGGTTGTTGGTGTGTCAGAGTTGTGTCCTTTGACAGCTAAAAGTTGTCCCTCTTTCCCATCTCAGAAGGTTGGGAGGTATTCTTTATACCAGGCGCCCAGGTGGACTTACCATCAATGTTTTCGTTGTATCCCTTGGTAAAAAACTGCATGGCTTTTGCAGCTCTCAGGGGGGTCTTCAGCAGTCCGTCTCTTTCGGGGTCCTCGCCCAGCTCTTGGAGGATGGTGTGGTAGGCACCTTCTAATACTGGAATCCTCTCCTGATCAAGCTGCTCTTTTTTGCTCTGGTTTAAATTTTGCTGTATCAGAGCTTTTTTCATGTCCATGGTACCATTGGTGTGGCTGGTGATATAGTTGCAGTTGACTTCTCCATTCACGTGTGAGTTCATGATCGCAGCCCAAAAGGGTGAATGACCACAACTGGGTAGCTGTCAGTGATGGATCAGGTGCTCTGGGCAGGCTGTGAAGAGTATGATTCATCCAAGGGATGTCCATTCTATTTATACACAGTCAAAGCACCACGGCCAATCCATGAGGACTAGCATTGATGATGTAGCTGTCAAACATTACACTGGAGTAATAATTTAAAGTGTCATGGCACTTTCTCCCTCAGGCTACAGTGCAGATGACTGGAAAGAGTAAAATGACACATAAACAGGTTAGCTATGCTGTTCTTCCTGATCAGCCTGACTATCCATATGGCCTTTCATTCAGTTTGGGTTTTAACGGTTTCTGCAATTAACGCGCTGATAATTTACGTCAAACACATGGCACAGCCTCTACAAGGTCTGTCTGCTGGTTATCACTGGTGAATCACTGAAGTAATTGCTCATCTATTGAGAAAATGGAAAATGTTGCATTTCATAAACCAGAGCAGAGGTGCTCCATTCTGGCCCTCAAGGCCCATACATGAGATGTTAATTGCTTGCTGGTAAGAGATTTCACTTCACGTCATTTGAATACATTGATTCCATTTGAGGTAACTGCCTGCTAACAGCTAATTAAAGGACAGCTATTGCAAATAAATATTGTACTCTGGTAACTGGATGGAGATAATACATCTGATAGAAGCTTTAAGTATATTTATTCTTTTTGGTATTTCACATGCCCTAATTTAGATTTTTTTTTACATACATGCAGGCAAAACTGTCCAGTAGAAGTGACACTGTAGGGGACACAGGGAACATGTTGGACCAGCTCTCAGCTTGTGGAGTTCTGCACATGTGATCTGCACCTCCCTGCTCAGAGTGCTCAATCACACTGCCTCTTTTTTCATGAATTTTGCAGGTTCACAACCAGGCCCAGATTGGGCCTAAACATAGGCTCAGGCATTTTAGACTGAGCAGCCAATTTTTTCAGGTGGGCATTTGCGATGTCGGTTGGTGACTGGATATTCACAAAGTCGGTCCCCCATATTGTAATGCATTGGGGCACTGTGATGGGGGGCTGTGATTACTAGGGGCACTGCAATGTAAAGGGACAGTAGAATATACTGTACAGTGCCCATTTACAGTACAGTCCCCTTTTTTTTACCACACTGCCGCTTTACATTACAGTGCCCCTAGCAATCACAGGCCCCCCATTAGAATGCCCCTTGCAGTCATGCCCCTCCCCCTTTTCTCTCTAATCACAGTGCCCCCCCCTTTACTCTCTGCCTCCCCTCCACAGTCCTACCTTCGGCAGGGCAGAGGCAGGATTCAGCCTGTGTATCCTCTTCCGGCTATGATGTCATCCTATCAGCAGTGCAGGGGACGCCAGGAGCTGCAGATCTGGATGATATTAAAAACCCACTCTCTGTGCAGATCTCCAGCTACTCCCACCCCCTGCCCCGCTGATAGGATGACATTGTTGCATGGTCGCATTGTGGGAGGTGAGCGGTAACCACCGTCTGTGTTAGCCTGGTCTGGACCACTCACTGTGCGGCCTTGTCATCAACAGGCCACGGATTGCTGCCGGTCTTTGGCCCGGGGGTTGGGGACCCCTGCATTAGCCAGCTCCTGTTAGGACATGGCCCACCAGGCAAATGCCCAATATGCCATATGGCCAGTCTGGGCCTGTTCACAAAACAGCCAAAATGCACTTGCAATCAAAAATAATGTAAAAATTTTTGCTTGCAACAATTTCCAATTGACACCACATTGTGTCATCAGAAATCCTCCACAAAGGCTTGTTTTACACTTGCATATCCCCCCGAAGAGTGATCCGCAGTAGAGCACTTTTTAAAGGGCATTTCAGAGGCAGTGGGGAGGCGATATGTGGCCTGCTCACCCCCTGTCTTAAAGGAGAAGTGCGGGAATTTAAAAAAAAAAAAAAACAGTCTTATGCCCCGTACACACGGTCGGATTTTCCGATGGACAATGTCCGATCATAGCGTGTTGTCGGAAATTCCGACCGTGTGTGGGCGCCATCGGACATTTTCCATCGGATTTTCCGACACACAAAGTTGGACAGCAGGAGATAAAATTTTCCAACAACAAAATCCGATCGCGTCAATTCCGATTGTGTGTGACCTGTTCCGACGCACAAAGTGCCACGCATGCTCAGAAGAAATTCCGAGACGGGACAGCTCGTTCTGGTAAACTTAGCGTTCGCAATGGATACAGCACTTTCGTCACGCTGCAATGTTCAAAATGGTTTAATACAGCGCACTCTCTTCTTCTTTGTAATGTGACAAGAATGAAGTAGTTTTGCTGCTCATATTCACACACACTTCTCACAAACTTATTTCGTTACTATTTATCGGGATTCCCTCAATATATTTTGATTTCTCACATCTGACAACATATTTTTGTATATTTAATTTTTTTTTTTGGCTTTAATGTAGAATCTTTTTTTGTGTTTCTCTTTTTTTTTTTTTTTTTTTGGTGATTTTAATTTGTACTCCCGAAAATGTTTGTGTGTTTTTGGTGACAAGTTCCCACAACACCACCAATATGTTGTTCTATTTAATCTGTAGGAGATTGTTTGGTGTTGTTGTCCCTTGTTAATTTCACATTGTACTTTAGAAATGTACCTGAATCGTCACCAACAAACTGTCCTTTTTGGATGAAAACACACACAGGAGAGTAGAATTTACCTAAAAAATTTTTATTAAGGGGTCACAACTATAAAAAAAACAAAGAGGGAGGCAACGCTGGAGAAACTGCAGAAATTGGCGAAGCCTTGGACCCCCAGGGCAGACATCAATTATTTAAACGCAAAATTGGTGGCCTGAGGAGTCCATATCTAAGGGAGGGCAGTCTGGTCCAGAAGTCCCAGAGATCCGGAAAGCAGCAGATGACATCTGTGTCCCCAGGCTGTGGTCATACGAGAGACTGCAGCTTCTGTCAGACCAGACTGAACCCAGGGCCATCACTCTTTGGTCTTCCTTCCACGCTTCCTTACAGGCTTTGGCTGTGGTGGTGGAGTTGTGGCAGCAGGAGGAGGAGGAGGAGGAGGATCGTCCATCTCAATGACATCCGTCTTGGGTGTTAGTTCCCCACTCTCCCCCTTACGTAGGACTTTATAAATCAGGTCCTCAGAGATCCTGTGTTGGCCCTCCTGCATGCCCTGCAATTTGGTGGCAGCCATGCAGGCAAAGGCCTCTGCAGGACTGGGGAAGGCTCTGAGGGACACAGAAGCCTCCTGGATCAGCCTGTATGCTGAATCCTGCACAGAACTGGGAGTGGCCTTCCTGGCCCTTTTGTATGGAAGGCGGAGGGGAGGAACCTGAGACTCAGTCAGGCTGCGACTTGTCCCAGGCTTCTCTTGGCTGACACTTAGCCCCGCCTCCTCCTGGCTGCCACTAATCCCCGCCTCCTCCTGACTGCCACTAATCCCCGCCTCCTCCTGACTGCCACATTCCACAGCCTCCTCCTGGCTGAGGTCTTCCTGTGTATGAAAAAGGGACATAGTTTTAGTATTTTTTACATCAATCACACACAATTTTCACCTCCTGACTGCTGCAAATTGAGCCCAGCATTTTGCATTCTGAGCCCAGCATTTTGCATTCTTGTCCCAATTTTGGGTGCCCACTACTGTCTATTGATATGTAAAACACTTTTTTGAATCAGCAATTAATGATCAATAATAACATCTAGTAAACATCATTTATTTATTGACCAGAAATCTGTAGAAGAATGCTATACCTGACTCCAGCTGGGCTCCTCCACTTCTTCCTGGCTGGAAGGCCCAGGTTGGACATCGGAAGCCTCAGCTGGTATGGAAGGAAGCGTGGAAGGAAGAGTAGAGAGTGATTCCCTGACTTCAGTGTGGTCTGACAGAAATCGCAGTCTCTCATAGTACCACAGCCTGGGGACATAAACGTCATCTGCTGCAGCTCCGGACCTCTGGGAATCTGTGACCTTCTTGCGCTCCCTAAGATATGTGCTCCTCAGGCCACCAATTTTAGCTTTTAAATAGGGGATGGTTGCTGTGGGGACCACCGGCTTCACCAACTCCAGCAGTTTCTCGAGCGCTGCCTGCCTCTTCTGTTTGTGATTATAGTGGGGGTGTCTCACCTGTCACAGACAGGGCAACTCCCTGTATTTGTCAATAAACAGGGGCAGGAAATTGTGGTCGTTGAACCCATCCATTTTCTCTGCAAGACACAACACAAGACAAACCCTAATGTCAGGCCAAACTCCCCTAATCTTGTTACAATATAGGCTTCCATTTCGAAGCAGTATAGGCCCAAGTTTAGATCCTACGTTCGTTATCACGATCGGCGTCTCCGATGCTCCTTCCTCCGCTCACAGATCATACGTAAGACGCGCGCGTGTTACGATTTATACACACTGCGCATGCATATAACTCCGCCCGCCCCTGACGTTCTTTCTAGTCTATTCCCCGCCCCTTTTCGTTCGGCGCAGTGGGGGAAGAGCACATGGCGGATAGACAGCAGGATCGTGCTAATTGTAGCAACGAGGAGGAGGAGGAAAGGCCGGAGCCTGAAACGTCCCGATCCAGAAGGAGATAAAAGGACTCAAATATGTCCTTTGGGGAGATGGTGGACATCCTGAAGAGGGCCGACTATGACGGAAAGTATGGGCCTTACCCCAACCCCAATGTCCGAAAGGCCAAGATCATGGCGAGAGTGGTCAGGAGTCTGCACCGGAATTTCGGGGTACGATGATCGAAAGATCAGCTCAGGAAGCGGTGGTCGGACCTGAAATTACGAGAACACGAGCAGTACAGAAAGATCCGGAGAGTGCTGCAAAAAAGTAAGTATTTGTGCTGTGTTCCTATTCTTTTTGTGTTTATTACGTTCGTGCTGCTCCATGTTCTTTTAGGAACTGTTGTACAGTTTAAAATGGCAACTTTCATGTTCATGGGCACATTATTCGTTTGGATCACACATTTTTATTTCGGACTATAAAATACCATTGTTTAGGCCATATGCATTTGGCCACCATTTTGACGCCCTATACTTGACTTCAAAGAATTGGGTTGTGTAGATGGCTTTGTTACTAGAATGAAATGCAAACTAGATTCTGTGTAAGGAGAGGACACTGAGTCACATCTGGACACTGGAGCACTAGTGTGGGACCCCAGAACACCATTTTTATTAGGGGGGGGCACACAGGTGCTCCAGTGTATACTATAGGGGGGGCTACATCTGTGAAGCTTGTACTAAACAAAAAAAAAGCTACATCTTGGAACTCTGCTAAAATAGATAATTGTACCCCGCTTCCAAGCAATGTTTCATCTTTATAGTTCTGACATTAAATATCTGTGTGCTATTTATACCATTTTTGTTTTACATAGGGGAGAAAAGACTCGGAGGACACCCCTCATCCGAGGAGACCAGAGCCCCCCCCCTCTGGAAGAAGGTGAAATCCCCCCAACACAAGATGAGCAGGAGGAAGAAGACGTGGTGGAACTAGTCACCACAACAGGTGAGTGTCTGCGACCACAGGCTCAGATAAAAGAGGGATGGCGGCATTTTTTTGAAACATAATTTATTTTGGGTTTCCTCTCATTTAATGGTGATCGTGAGGTTGTGGATGAAGATCCTTTCACATCCCAAAGTGCCCAGATCCTGATCGGGGAGATCATGGGGTGTAATTTACAATTGGAAATCATCAAGCAAAACATCAATGATGTTATTCCAAAATATAAAAACATCATTGATGTTTTGGGGCGAGTTTAAAACCCCTCCAAATCACTTTGTTTTTTGTGTGCTACAATGTGCAAAATGTTTTTGTGATTTTTCCCAAAGCCAAATTTGGAGGATGCACACAACATGTGCTATCTGCCATCACGGGAGATCAATGGATGCGTTTTGGGGGTGCAACCCCTTCCTCAATAATAAAGTAGCGGTGAGGAAGGGCTTTCTCCCCCAAAACACATCCCTTGATCCCCCATGATGGCAGATAGCACATGTTGACATTGTGAAATTTGTGTGCATCTTCCAAATTTGGCTTTTCCAGGGGTGATTTCACCCCATCTGAACGCAATATCAAACACAGTTCCTAAATACTCATGTCTGATATTGCCCTCAAGTTCTACCAAATGTGAACTTTGTAAGATCAAGATTTGTGTCTTTCTTGTTGGTTTTACACAGGCCTGTTTTCTATAAAATGCACATTTTGAATTTGGATAATGACACCACAAAAATTGTTATACAACAAACATGTTGGTTTGTCAGAAAAACCTTTGGTAAATGCACATGTGATTGTGCAGGTATTAAAAAGATTGTTCATCAAGAATGTGTGGATTATTGTCTCAACGCTACAACACTTTTGGGGTGATGTAATTGTTGTTTTATGAGAAAATGGGGGTTATTTCCTAAGGGCTAATCCACTTTGCACTACAAGTGCTGTTTCAGTGCAGTTGCAAGTGCACTTGTAGTGAAAAGTGTCTTTGCATTTAGTAAATAACAGCCAACAGTGCTTTGTATAAGGTTACACAATCACGCCATTTTCTGGACTCCACACATTTCTGTCAGGGTCAGCTAAAACAAACACAAGCAGTAAATGTCCACAAAGAAGAGCCTGGGGGGAGATGCCTGTCAAGAACTTGAGGTCCTGCAGGCTTCTCGCTGTGGCCAAATACCGCAGGGTAGCGACGAGCCTCTGCTCCGGAGTGATGGCTTGCCTCATGCAGGTATCCTGCCTGCTAATATAGGGGGTCAGCGAAGCCAACAAACGGTGAAACACGGGGTCCGTCATCCTGAGAAAGTTCCTGAAATCATCAGGATTATTCTCACGGATCTCACGGAGCAAAGGCATTTGAGAGAACTGGTCACGCTGAAGCAACCAATTCTTGGTCCATGAACTCCTCCCCACCCTGTTCATGGACTGGACTTGTGTCAAGGTCAGGATCCCAACACCAAGCCCCCGCATAGCACGAACTCTACGAGGAGTACGCATACGCAACATGGCTAGAAAACAGTCGGCTGCTCAGAACGAAGTAACAGAACGCACTGAAGAACAGCAAGGCCTGTGAAGAGCGACCTGAAAACCAGTAACGAACGAACAAGAATACAATGACTAAGTCACGCGGAACTTGCTTGCACGCACTGAAGAGCAGATACAAACCCACAAGCACAAACTGAACGGCAGAAAACGATCTGAAAGCCACGAGTCTGAAAAAGCGCGAATCTTCTCTCACCAAACTTTTACTAACACGAGATTAGCAAAAGGAGCCCAAAGGGTGCCGCGCTTGGTTCTGAACCGGCCTTTTCTAGTCTCGTCGTACGTGGTGTACGTGACCACGTGGTTGCCGATCGGAAATTCCGACAACTTTGTGCGACCGTGTGTAGGTAAAACAAGTTTGAGCCAACATCCGTCGGAAAAAATCCTAGGATTTTGTTGTCGGAATGTCCGAACAAAGTCCGACCGTGTGTACGCCCTGTTAGTCACCCAGGATGGAGCAGCGCCTGCAGGAAGAAAAGGAATATATACTAGTAAATGCCACCCCTCCTGTCCCTGTTCCCCCTCTTTCAGCTGCCCAGCACCCCATGATGTGTCGAGACTGCTCTGAACTTAGCAGCCCATCAGCCATCCATTGCACATTTTTAAAGAGACAGCTTTACATGCACCACCTTACAGAAGGGTTCCAACCAAAATCGGCTAACACTGACAATTAGGCACCAAATAATTTATGACCAGCTCTAAGAGTACACCTTTGATAGGAACACATATGCCTCACCCACTTTTGGGGTTGTATTTGTAGTGTGCACACAAGGACCTTTTTGTTTCTCTGGGTTAGGTAATGCCATACTGTTACAGTAGTTATATATTTGGTTTAACGTTACTATAGTACAGTATATTGTTATTTCATGAGTTACTGTTCACTTTATCCAGTACAGCATCTCTAAACCTGTTCATTTACCTGGTTAATGATTCACATATTGTCATAATACATTTATTAATCTACCACCACGTAGCTTGTGGCATGTTTCCGTGTGTTATTATAGAGTGTTAGTATACTAGGGTTTAGTTACACAGGTGTGTCAGTGTGACTTGGGCAGCTTCAAGAGTCGTGGTAGAAGAGAACCTGTTATCTCAAGCAGCTCCTGAGGGAGGAAGTGCTACAAGTGGGGGCTCGCCTGGGAGATCTCTGTTCTACAGGCAAGTTACCAGAAACAGCCAACATGGATCTTGCTGCTGCATTCTAGTTGTGTGAGCAGAAAACCCCCCAACTGAAGTAAAGCGTGGTGGCTGATTTTCCCAGAGGCACTTGGACAGAAGAGCAGTTCCAGCAATCAGTGGACACTAGTCCCTGGCCAGAGAGTCTTTATACTGGACTTGGCATCAGATCAAGTGGCCTCTCATGCTTATATCCTACTAGAGTGGAGAAAGGGATTCCTGTCTGCTTCCAAGGGGCTAATCTGCAGTTAGCTAACAATGTTGAAGCCTGGCTGGTTCAGCTGAAAGTGCCAAACATCAACCTGGAAAGCTCAAGCCAAGCAATTCCAATAGAAGGAGCCACTCTGCCAGCACCTGTAGCCACACAGTTATTGCCGCTTTTGAAGACTTTGTGGCGGAGTGAGAGAAGAATCACTCAGCATACACATAGAATGCATTAAGATAAAAAAACCTTCTGCCTTTACAACTCTTTAAGGGAGGAACTATCTGCAACCTGAAACTTAGCAAACAGGATTGTACTGCTTATGACTACTTAGGTATTCTGAAAAATGTGTTTGGGAGAACATCTGTGCAGTAATCCAGTTTGAAATTTTACCTCTCTGTAGGAAATTCCTGTAATAAAGACTGGTTGCTGCTGCTTTCTCTTCTTGTGCAGGGTGACTGGTCTTGTCTCCACCCCCTCCTGTAGTTTTCTACAGGCAGCCTGTAGTGTGTGGAGCCTGCAAGGCCCCTCCCACACTCTTGGAGTGTTTGCTAGCTGCCCCCCCCCCCCCCCAGAAAATGGAGCACCAGCCGTCACTGCTGGGCGCATACTGCCCTAAATGGTATTGGCACGCTCTGCACTGACCAGACACTTCCAACTGCAGCAGCTGGGACTAAATGCACTGGGGCTAATTGTCCAGTATGTATGGGATCTTATACTCAAAAACCTGTGGGGTTGTTTATATACGAGTGCATACAAGTGGAAAAGATGTGAACAGAGAATTGTTTAGTGGTAGAAACAATGATCCTCCAGATATAATTAAGGATTTGGGAAAAGGATAATTTGTAAAAATTGTTTGGATTCACAAAATGCAGCATTCACGGCATGCCTTTTTAACTCTCTATATGTCCATTGTAGGTGTCTGCACTGCAATGACGTCCTTTCCATATATCAAACTGAGAGACTGACACATGTTTAATGTATAGAAATTGAATTTGTTATACATTGTGCATGTGCAGCATATGTGAGACAGGATCTCGTGGATATTGGATTCAGTTAGTAAGTGCTGACTGAGAGGACAGATCACATTGCTGCCCTCTCTTTAAAGTTGAACACTTGCACAGTTGTACAGGCTGCCCTCCTGTACTGAAGTTGTTTACTCTAATTTCAGTGCACACTGTGAGCTTCCCAAGGTGTGCATGACAAACCACAGCAAGTCAGATAGAACCCGCTGTTTTTTTTTTGTTACTAAATGCTTTGAATTTTTTTCAGTGAATGCAAAGTGTTCTCTGATTGGATGAGGTGTGGGGGCAGAATGGGGGTGTCACAATCTCCACCTTGTCAAATCAGCGAATGCTTTGTATTCATTGAGAAAATGTGAAATGTTCTCTGAATCGTACCCGTGCTGAGCAAGTGACCTCCTGTGTTCACTAAGCAGCAGGCAGCTGTTTGGCATGGAACCTGGAAGACAGCAGCAAACACTATAGTGGCAAGCAGTGGCGGCCCGTACATTAAGGGCGCCCAAGCTCCACCCACCTCTATCCACAGCCATCACCCCCATGCTCTATCCACGGCCGATATTTTAACAGAACACTGCCACCCCCTATTCAGTCATCTGGCCCCTTTCAGGATGCCGAGCGCATGAATTACAGTGGCGGGGCTGGGGTTTTTTTGCTGCCCCCCCCCCGAAAAAAAAAAATTACCATCGACTGCCACTGGTGACAAGGTCTACTACAGTAATTTCCAGCTTCCATGGGGATCAGCCAGGTATGGCACATATATGCTTACATTGGTCCAAGCTGGACCAATATAACAATGCAAAAATAGCCATACCTGGAATTCAGTTGTAAATTCATGAGAAATAGCTGTCTGCTAACTATTGTAGCAGCAGCAGCATTTCCTGTTGACTGATGTGCCCACTGCCCAGACAACTCACTGTCTGGTGGGTGATGGGTCTCATCAACACCCATATGTAAAATAGTACTACAGACTCCCCCTACATGTAAAGGTTAGGGAAATAGGGTGGTCATCATGTTCTCCATGCTTTGCCTCCTTGTTGGGCACCAAGCGAGGGTCACATGGAAGGCCATCCCCGAGGTGGGTTATGCCAGGCATTGAACCAGGTCACTAACCCCTGCACATGGGGTAACACTTCATCTGAAGGCATGCTCACTAATGCCTGGGACCAGGCAGGAGCTGGGCTCATGTGCAGAATCAAACATTAAGGCCACCTCCCTACTCAGAGATGAGCCACATGTGTGCAGTACTCAAAGTATGTAGTTCCTCCTTAAGCTGCTTTGTCCCATGTCCTATACACTTGTACTGATTCATGTTTTGCATTTGGAGGGACAGGCTGAGCCTCTACCCACTCTGCTAGTCAGCGTACCTCTGTTACCTCACTCCCAGTAGCAGAATGGGGTCCCACCGAGCACATAGAATGGACCTCATGCATGCTCTCACTTAGTAATACGCCAAGACCTCACATGCATCCCTTTGAATAACTTCAGCCCAGGCTCTGAGCAGTTGAACCAACTATTACTGTAAACTTGGCTCAACATGTATAACGTGAGAACGTCCTTTTCCTAACTAAACCTAACTGTGGCTTCCCCAGGTTACCTGCACAGGTGTAGTCTCTTTGAGAAAAGTCCATGCTTGGCATTGCTCAAACAGAGAAGTCCATGTTTCTGGGTTCTTCCGGGGAATCGGCGTTCCAGAGCAGACAACAGGCCCCAGCAAATCTCTAGTTGCGTGTGTTCCCCGTGCATTTCTCCAAATGTTCCCCAGAGCTCCCTAGGACCTGGACCTCTTCCCTATTTTTAGAACACGGGAGGGAGGCTGAACCCCAGTGAAAGCCTTCAAACACATTTTTTTGTGTTTCAGAGGAAAGGTAATTAAAAAAAAATCTCCAGGTGGGCTTAGGGTAAAACTTTCCTCGAGATTGGCTTTAAGATAGTTCAACAATAACATTTCAGAGCTTTTAGGGTTTCCAACCAGCCATGAGAAGGCTTGTTCTCCATGCTGCATTATTTATTTTAATTCTTGAAAAATATTTATTTTAATTCGTGAAAAATACAGCAAAAAGAGTGAGACTTCACTGCAGAAGGAACTAAGGTCACATACTTCAAATTTGGAGGTCCTGAGATACTGTATCTATCTATCATCACCCATACCTGAAATATCATCTCTGGCTGATTCAAGCCTTTTCAGGAACCCAGTGTGTTTTGGCCATTGTAATATTATATATAAAGAAATGGAATAATAGACATTATTACCATTTTTTTAGATTTCCAGGTTGAAAAGTCTTCTTTTTCCTCGTGATGGATTTTACTTAATAAGGGGTAAACTCACTCATAATTTGGATTTCATGCACTGCCTCTCTGGCAGGGTAGAACCATCACATGTTTTTGCCTGATAATGTACCTTTACATCACATGAATATCATCTGTAATTTTCTTAATGAAGTTTTTTCTGCAGTAAGGAAATACAGTAAATTCCTGGGTTACTAGATGATCAGTATTCCAAAATCTCCTTCACCAAACACTAAATATGAATTTTTTAAACATGGTTTGTTGAAGCAGTTATAGTTCGTATCGCTTACCAGTGCGGCCAATTACAGCAATAAGATTTTTCCTTTATCACCACATTAATTGCACATTATTTTATTACCTCCTGAACATATTTGCTTGAACATCTTCTTGTGCCTAAATGTGAATCTATAGACACAATTAAAAAAAAAAATAACAGTTACATAGTTAGTCTGGTTGAAAAAGGGGATTTTTTTTTTCTACACTACTATATACACAATCCCATACCCACAGTTGATCCAGAAGAAGGCAAAAAACTCCAGCAAAGCATGATCCAATTTGCTCTAGCAGGGGAAAAAAAATATTTCCTGATCCCCTGAGAGGCAATCGGATGTTCCCTGGATCAACTTTACTTATAAATGTATAATTACATTTATATACATTTAACAGCAACAGGTTTTGTATTATTTTGGAAAAAATGTGACTGTTGTCAGCACCCCCTGAAAGTAATATTTTGTTCATCCCAACCTCTGTAACTGAAACTTTTTCTGAACATCTTGGTCTTGGTTTGGCAGGTTCAACAGGTATCATGTCTTTTTTTTTGTTTTATGTTTTTAAAACAAAGGTTTATTGAGTTTTATGCAAATGGTTTATACAGGGCAACTGTACAATACAATGCAGAGTATATGATAAAAAAATACAACCCAATAAACACACACAGGGGAGAAAAAACAAACAAACAAACAAACAAAAAGAAATCCACTGGTGTCAATTATTTCCACATTCAGGGATAACCATACGTTGCATATGATCAAGGCAGATAGAGATTGGGGAGGAGGTTAGAGGATGCCGACAGAATGGGATACCATACACACATCTATCCCAAATTTTGTTATACTCTATTAATGTAGATAATCTTTTTGTAAGGGAAGATGTTATTAATTTCTGCGAGCCAAGCAGCCAGCGTGGGGGTAGTGGCCTGAATCCAATTCCGGGCTATGACCTTTCTAGCTGCAAATAGCTTTTCATGGAGGAATTTCAGCTTATATTTATCTATATCAGTATCCGGAAATTTGCCCAGGTTAATGTCATCTGCCAAGAGCAGAGCCTCTAGCATATCTACCTATTTAGTAGTCAATTTGGGAAGCGTGAGGCTATTAAGAAGGTTCTCCAGGTCCTGTGGGGGATAACTGACTTTAGATGTGTACACTTCTTGGAGGTGATTGGCAAACTCCCTAACGATCACTGCAGGGTCCGTGAGGACACCCGCCATATCAGATTGTAAGGTAGTAACTACTGGAGGTCTGGAGTCCAAATGCGCCCGGTACGCCAGCAGCTGACCCGGGCGTTCGCCCTGCTCAAAGATCTTTTGTTTGCTAAAGAATACCGTAACTTATGCTTGGCCCGTTCCTGGCACATTTGGTCAACCACCCTGGTTTGAAGTTTCAGTTGTGCCAATGTGGCGGGTAATGGCGCCACCACAGTATTTTCTTCAAATTCAGTCAACTGAGCCATAGCCTGGACATATCCAGCCTTGGAGTCCCTTCTAAACCTGGAAATACATTTTGTAAGTAGAATTCTGGCATGGTAGAGTGGGAGCTGGAGAAGCAAGAGCAGACCTGACTTTTAGGATATATTTGTCGCCAAGTATCAACCAAATTAAAGCTCATCATTAGACGTGCAAACCTGGTGTCTCGGTCTAGCCTAGATGTCTGTGACCCTAGGTCCAAGCGGTCCAGATAGGGATTGGCCACCATGTTAAAGTCCCCCAACCAGATAGCCGGTATGGAGGTTTGGCCATGAATGAGAATCCCTCACTAAAAAGAGTGGAGTTATATGGGGGAGGAACATACCAGGCCAGGATTAACAAAGCATTACCTGCTATGTTGGCGTGCAAAAAAACATCTACCATGGGGGTCCAACACCACTGACTGAAGCTCAAAGGACACTGACTTGGCCACAAGCACTGAGACACCCCTGGAATAAGTAGTATGAGTGTCGTGGAATGCCCAACCAATCCAGGGGCGCCACAGCGCCCACTGTAAATATCCCTGTACATGAGTCTAATGCCCCGTCCACACGGTCGAATTTTCCGATGGAAAATGTCCGATCGGAGCGTGTTGTCGGAAATTCCGACCGTGTGTGGGCTCCATCGGACATTTTCCATCGCATTTTCCGACACACAAAGTTGGAGAGCAGGAGATAAAATTTTCCGACAACAAAATCCGTTGTCAGAAATTCCGATCGTGTGTACACAAATCCGACGGACAAAGTGCCACGCATGCTCAGAATAAATAAAGATTTAAAATTTCAGCTTAGCCTCCAGGGAACGAAAATCCTGTGAATAGTACTGCACACAGTGTCAGGACTCCGGCGGTACACCGTTCGCGGTCAAACAATGGAGATGGAAAAATTGACTGCGAAGCTGCTCCGAGTCCGCAGGCGGCAATATGGCACGATGTAGTTCCATAGTAGGTAGGGTTTGTATTCCGAGTGTTAGACTGCCCAATGGCAATAAAGAGGGGGATACACTAACCAAGCAAGATAACTGAACATATGCTGGAATAAACAGTGATAACATGAGTGCATAGCCCTCTGCAAAACCTATAGCCAAAGTAATAGGCAAAGTAGGATGGTGGGCAGAATCTTTCAGTGTAGGGGAGACAGCATCCAAACAGGGGCCCACAGAGTACTCACAGCTCAAGCAGGGTTCAGTCGGTCTAACCAAGCATCGGCAGCCTCAGTCTCCTCAAAGAAGTGGACACGATCTTCACCAACTACACGGAGGTGAGCAGGGAACAGCATCGCGTACTTCAGATGGCGGACACTCAGGCGCCTCTTGATGTCTGTAAACTGTCTGCATTGTCTCTGGACCTCCGCCGAGAAGTCTGGAAACGCCATGACCTGATGGTTATGCAGGGGTATATTACCCTTCTCTCTGGCTAGGCGGAGGATGGCATTGCGATCTTTGTAGTTAAGAAATTTTGCGATGAAGACCCGCGGCGATGCTCCTTGAGATGGTTTCTTGCCAGGCATCCGGTGTGCACACTCCACCACGAAGGACTGTGAGACGGCCTCATGCCCGTAGGATGTAATAAGCAGTTCCTCGAGAAATGTAGCAGGGTTCTTGCCTTCTGTGCCTTCCAGGAGGCCTATAAAGCGCAAATTGTTCCTCTGCATGCGGTTCTCGAGGTCGTCCTGCTTCTGCTGGAGATGAGCAATGAGGTGGTTTGTCTGGTCAGATGACTCCTGCAGAGAGGGGAGGGTGTCCTCCACAAGGCCCAGGCGATGTTCCAATTTCCCAACTCTTTTTTGCAATTGCTGCATATCTTGGCGTGGAGATATACCCACCTTCGCCTCCTCTATTCTGGTGGTAAGAGAGGTTTGGCAGGTGGCGATCGCTTCCAGGATCTCGGTCTTGTCAGCAGCATGAGAGGCAGGTGAGGAGGACGGGGAGCCTCCATCTTTGGCCTGAGACTGTCCATCCTGGTGGTGAAATTTCTCTAGTTTAGCTGCAGTGTCAGCTGCTCTGCATGGCAGGGACATGTCTCCATAACATACCAGGAATTCAGAGGTAAATTACCGGGCGGGCAGGTTAGGTAAACGGGATCAGGATCAGATAGAAAGGATACCACCGGCAGAGCTCAGCTCAGACACGTCTCACCGCATGCAGCTTCAGGCCACGCCCCCCAGGTATCATGTTTTTACTGGTTTACCTGTACAAAAGGGACGACCATGAACCTAATGCCACTTATGAAGGGGCAATACCATCCCTTTGGCGTAGAACTGCAGGAAATAAAGCAGTTTTTAGTGGCTAAAGGTGCACAGAAGCAGGCTAATAAGGAACATCAGCTGGTCAATATAGAACACCAGGAACATATGGAGGTTCAGCAAAGGCCCAGATAACCACAATGAGGGTGACCATAGCAGCGCACATAAAACTATGAGGCAGTACACTCACTTTTTCAAAATTGTAAGCCAGTGATTGTTACATCTGGAAATGAGGCAACCACTATAGCAAGTACTTTACTTTTATTTTTTTTACAAAAGCTGATAAGTACAAACATGGAAGCATTTCTCAAAACATTTGAGAGGATAGCAGAACAAGAAGAGTGGCCTCAGGACATAGCGTAATTGCTTTTTTGTCTGAGGATCCCCAAAAGGCATATTATGACTTCTGAGGATGCTAGGGTCTAATGACTGCATGAAACTCGAGACATGTCTGGGGGTGACAATAGCTGCCAGAGCACAGTGGTGCACAATTTGAGCTACTGGTCAGATCAGCTGTCATGGTCGCAAATGCACAATCTGGTCCAGTGGGCTACTAAGTGGCTGGAGCGTAAAACTTGATGGGACCCAAACAGTGATCATTATGGACCTGTATCTTTTGTCTTTGCTGGTCGATCTGCAGTGATGCAGGTTAACCCAAATCCTCTGTGTGCCAAAGGAGGGTGCCCTTCAATACTGGAGATGTCATAAGGGCATGCTAGCGTGCAATGCCCATTGGAAATGTGGGGCTCTCTCTTTGCACAGGAATCCTGTACTGTACACCATATTTTGGGTCGTGGGACATTTGAACACACTGTGATAATCAATCAGGTCCTGGTAACTACTCTCCTGGACTCAGGAAGTATGGTGACCCTGGTACTAGGCACCCTGGTTGGTGAAGTTAAGCCCAAGCGTTTTAAGTTGTCTACATCCATAGAGACACAAGGACCTACCCACAGGTGTCTATATCTATTGCTACCATTTGTGAAACTGCTAAACACAAGGTCAGACTTTCCCCGGAACTGTCAAAAACTGTGGGAAAGAAGGTGATAAGTAGAACAATCCTTCAATGTTTGGATGACGCTGTTAGAGATATGCCAAATGATGACTGACATTAAAAATGAGGAAGAGTCTGCTCACCTGGCACAAAATAAAAAGGTTGCCAGTACTGGGAAGCATAGCCCAGAACCCAAGCTGCGTTCGGAGGATATGGGGGGGAGAGGGGAGGTTACCCATTACAGGCCTGTCAGGGCTGGGCTCAGCCCTTCCTTCTCTGAGCTGGCCACTCAGCTGTCGGCTAATAGCCAACTCCTATCTCTCCACAGTCCTGCCTACTTAAGCCATCCAGCCCAGATGATCTCTGCCTTCGCCTCGGTCACATCTCTAGAGACGCTCTCCTGTGTTACTGTTAAAGACTTGCTTGGCTGACATTCCTTCTGGCTCCAGGTCCTGCTTGCTTTTCTACTACACTCATCTCTGGCTCCCTGCCCTGACGTTTTGGCTTGTCTGACTATCCATTCTGGTTCCTGAACTCTAGCTATGTTTTGACTACGTTTACTCTGTTTACCTTTTTTTATTATTATTATTAAACAAGTGAGATTTAAATGTACTTCTGTCTCAGTCGAAATCATGGTTTCTGATAGTAGGTGAAGGCCATAAATTCAGCAGTCAATCCATGTGTTGGTAATATTTTTTCCAGATTGGATGAGCAGGATCACCGCACGGATCAGTTTGCCATGACGATACAAAGCTCCTGAGTCACACGGCTCACCTGGAATCTCCCACTGTGACTGCTCAACGTACAACCTGTGTTGCAGGCTGTCCCTGCTGCTGCTCCAGACTCTGTGCAGGCACTGCCTCCATTATTACCTCTATAAGAAGTATGTCTGGTTCCGATCCACTTCCCCAGCGATTTGGGGGCGATCCAGTCCAATGCAGAGGGTTATTCAACCAGGTTGAGATATACTTTGAGATGCTGCCCCAGGCTTTTCCCACGGACAGAAGCAAAGTAGGCTTTGTCATATCTTTGCTTTCTGAGAGAGCCTTGGCCTGGGAAAACCCTCTATGGGAGACGCAAAAACCTGTTGTCTTGAGTTACCCTAAGTACCCTTTAAAAGGGTACTTGACGCTCCCGCATGCTCCGCTTCTGCTGCCAAGTGCTTCATGTCCATCAGAGTACGAGAACTGTTGCAGTATACGCCATTGAATTCTGTACTCTGGGAGCAGAGGTTGCTTGGAACAATGAGGCCCGCTTTTTCTCATGGTCTCTCGGATACCATTAAGGATGAGATAGCAGCCCAAGATATACCCATTGAGCTGGAGAAGTTGATCACATTTGCCATCCTCATTAACTCCAGACCCAGAGAGACTCTTTTTTAAGGAGCGCTTGCGGAAGCCTCCTGTATATTTGTCTCCGAGCTTTTCAGTCCCACCCTTGCCTCCCTCACCTCCCATGCCTTCTGGTACCGAGTCGGTTAGTGAGGATGAACCCATGCATTTGGGCTTCACGCGTCTCTCTGCGGATGAGAGAACCCTTAGGTGGAGGGAGAGATTGTGCCTTTACTGTGGCCAGGTAGGTCACTTTTTGAAGTCTTGTCCTACCTGTCCAGGGAAGGCCCGCACCTTGAGGTCTTGTCACAGACAGACCTTAGATGGCGTTGTTTCGTCCCCAGTTATCCAGAAGGATAAGCCCCTGGCTTCCGTTACCCTTTCTTGGGCTGAGTAATCCGTTACGATACAGGCTCTAATCGACTCCAGCCTGCCCTGTCCCCCATGATTCTTCAGGTGCGTGCCACAGGCAGCCCGTGTGTGTGAGGGGGAGGGGCGGTGCTTGATGTAGACGAGCGTACGGCGGCTGCTGGCAGAGTTCCCGACCTGCGGGGGATGCTGAGGAGCGACTGGGGGATAGACATCTATGGATGATCTTCATGGAGTCCTGGCCTGGAGTGGTGAATGAAATCCACCGATTTACCTTATGTTTGTGTGGGGGAGTAGTCCGTAGTGTGAGTAGTGCAGGAAGGAGTGTAGTGGTCAGGGGGGTCAGTGCAGGGGACAGGGAAGTCAGTGTAGTGGGCAGGTGGGTCATGGAAGACGTCAGGTAGGTTATAGTGGTCAGGTAGGTCATTTTAGGGGTCAGGTAGGTCAGTGCAGTGGGCAGGTAGGTCAGTGAAGTGGGCAGGTGGGTCATAGTAGAGGTCAGGTAGTTTATAGTGGTCAGGTAGGTCATTTTAGGGGTCAGGTAGGTCAGTGTAGTGGACAGGTAGGTCATTGTAGTGGGCAGGTAGGTCATTTAAGGGGTCAGGAAGGTCAGTGTAGTGGGCAGGTAGGCCAGTGTAGTGGGCAGGTAGGTCAGTGTAGTGGGCAGGTAGGTGATTTAAGGGGTCAGGTAGGTCAGTGTAGTGGGCAGGTAGGTCAGTGTAGTTGGCAGGCAGGTCATTTTAGGGGTCAGGTAGGTCAGTGTAGTGGGCAGGTAGGTCAGTGTAGGGGTCAGTGTAGTGGACAGGTAGGTCAGTGTAGGGGTCAGTGTAGTGGACAGGTAGGTCAGTGTAGGAATCAGGTAGGCACTTGGATCAAGGGACTTACCCAGCAAGAGCGCAGGGTGGCAAGTGCCACTGCATATGGTGGCAAGTGACACGCTGCATCTGGTAGGAGGCTACGGTGGCAAGTGACACGCTGCATCTGGTGGCAGGCTACAGTGGCACGCTACATCTTGTGGCAAGTGACAAGCACAGGGTTCCCAATGATTCAGCATTATGGTGAGTTGAACTATTTCATTATATATTACAATGTAGTAATAGAAATAATATGATTTGATCATCCTGGCACCATATCAAGCATGGTGTTGGGATGATATAAGGGCTAAAACCAGCCATTCACCTGACATATCACTCGCCTCTGAAATCCCCATCAACCCCAAGACTACATTCAACAAACACGCCCCCCCCCCCCCGTCCTTGGCAAAATTGAAAATTGTCCCTGAATGGCAGTTTGGTAATGTGGTCACCCTAGTTCATTGATGCTGGCTTTGCATTAAAGCACTCGATTCCGCTGCAGCAGTGTGACACTCCACTTGCCATTGAGGCTTTTGACGGGAGACCTCTACAGCCTGTCCATGTGACTCATGAGACTATTCAGTTGTCTGTGGCCGTAGGGGCTCTTCACCATGAGATAATCCAATTACAAGTTATTTCCTCACCTAAGTTTCTGCTGGTTATTGGTTATCCTTGGTTACAGAGGCACAACCCCTCTTTTGATTGGCTCTGTGCTGAGGTTCTCTCCTGGTCGCCACAAGACATGCATCCAGAAGGTAGCCAAGGTCCTGTGCACTTCTCTCTCCTCCCTGCCGGAGGAGTACCATGATTTTAGCGAAGTCTTTGACAAAGGTCAAGCCGGTAGCTTGCCTCCACACCAGTCGTATGATTGCACAAATAAACTTCAACCTGGTGCCATACCCCATCGTGACTGGGTTTACCCTTTGTCAGTCTTGGAGGATGAGGCCATGGAGGAGTATATTGCAGAAGCACTTTCTCGAGGTTTCATCCGCAAATCCTTTTCTCCTGCTGGTGCTGGTTTCTTCTTTGTGAAGAAGAAGAGTGGTGACCTGAGACCTTGTATTGATTATAGGGGTCTCAATCGTTTCACGATTAAGAATGCCTATCTGATTCCGTTGATTATGGAGTCATTTGACTGCCTCAAGGGATAAACGGTTTTCACAAAGCTTGATTTGAAAGGGGCATACAATTTTGTGAGGATTAAGGAAGGCGATGAGTGGAAAACTGCATTTAAAACCAGAACAGGCCATTATGAGTACCTCCTAATGCCTTTTGGCCTTTGTAACGCCCCGGCAGTTTTCCAGGAATTTATTAATGATGTCCTCCGAAATTAGTTGTGTGGTGATTTATCTCAACGATATCCTCATATTTTCCAAGTCTCTGGAGAGCCACCACACAGATGTCTGTCGTGTGTTTCAGAAACGAAGAGAGAACAATCTATATTGTAAATTGGAGAAGTGCGAATTCCATCGTGAACAGGTTAAATTCATGGGTTATGTCATTTCCACTGTTGGTTTTTCAATGGACCCAGAGAAACTTTCAGCAGTCCTACAGTGGCCCCGACCCGTGGGTTTACGACCTCTGCAGCATTTTCTTGGCTTTGCCAACTATTATTACTATTTTGTAACTTCTCGTCTCTGGTCAAGCCCCTGACTGATATGACCAGAAAGAACGGTAACCAACAGTGTTGGTCTCCGGAGTTCATTAAGGCCTTTGAGTGTCTCAAGGCTGCCTTTGTTTCTGCTCCTGTGTTGGCGCATCCTGATCCTACTTTACTTTTTATCCTTGAGGTTGATGCTTCTGAGACTGGAGTTGGCGCCCTTCTGTCTCAACGTCCTACCTCTGAGAGTGCTATGCATGCTTGTGGCTACTTTTCCAAGAAATTTTCACCTGCAGAGTGCAATTATGAGATTGGTGACAGAGAGCTGTAAGCGATAATTTTAGCCCTGAAAGAATGGAGACATCTCCTCGAAGGTACCACTGTGCCAGTTCTCATTCTTACTGACCATAAGAATCTCACATTCCTGTCTGAGGCTAAACGCCTCTCTCCCAGAAGGGTGCAATGGGCTCTTTTCTTGTCTAGTTTCAATTACATTGTCTCATTCTTACCCGGTACTAAGAATGTAAGGGCTGACGCTTTGTCACAACAATTTTCCTCCACTTCCAACATGGAGTCGGTTCTGGTTCCTGTGATTCCTCCTGATCATATTCTAGCTACAGTTTGCACCAGTCTTACTTCTCTTTTGGGTGACAAAATTGTTGCTGCTCAGGTTCATGCTCCTGAGAAACCTTGTGACCGCTGCTTTGTCCCAGAAAGTCTCCGTACTGCCGTGCTCCAGACTTACCATTCTCCCAAGGCTGCTGGCCACCCTGGGAAGAATCAACTCTTTTGGGCCATTTTCCAACAATTCTGGTGGCCTAGTCTACGTGCTCATGCAACTGCATGTTCTGTGTGTGCTCAGAGTAAGACTCCACAACACCTTCCAGTGGGCCTCCTACAACCCATACTTAATGGAAAGAGGCCCTGGACCCACCTTTCTATGGATTTCATTGAGGAGTTACCCAACTCCCAGGGCAACACAGTTATCCTTATGGTGGGTGACCGGTTCTCGAAAATGTCTCATTGTATTCAACTTAAGAAGTTGCCCACTTCTAAGGAACTGGCTTCCATTTTTGCTCGGAAGATCTTTTGCTTACATGGGCTACCCAAGGTGATTGTCTCGGACAGGGGTAGTCAGTTTGTGTCCCAGTTCTAGCGAGCCTTTTGTGCAGTTGGGAATTCAGCTTGCTTTCTCCTCTGCGTATCACTCGCAGTCTAATGGGGCAGCAGAACGAGACAATCAGTCCTTGGAGCAATTCCTACGCTGCTATATTTCTGACCATCATAACAACTGGTCAGACCTCTTACTGTGGGCAGAGTTTGCTCACAATAGTGCCTTGAATTCTGCTTGCCGATTGTCCCATTTATGGCAAACTATGGTTTCCAACCTTCCATGTTGCCTGACTCATTTGTTCCACAGAGTATTCCTGCATTAGAGGAGTATCTCCGTGGTCTTCGTTCCACTTGGGCACACATCCAGGAGGCTTTGCGACATACTAATGATAGGTACAGACTCTATGCTGACCTCAGACACCTACCTGCGCCTTCCTACCAGGTTGGGGACAGGGTCTGGCTGTCATCTCGCAACCTCCAACTTCGTGTTCCCTCTCTGAAGTTTGCACCTTGGTTTATTTGGCCTTTCCGTATTCTTCACAGGATTAACCCAGTGGCTTACACATTAGACCTTCCTTCTAATATACGTATCTCAAATGTATTTCATGTCTCCTTATTAAAACCTTTGGTCTGTAACCTCTTTCCCACCTCTGTGCCTCGTCCTCACCCTGTACAGTTTGAGAAACATGAGGAGTATGAAGTACAGTCCATTTTTGACTCCCGTAGGTTCAGTGGGTGCATTCAGTACCTGGTGCATTGGAAAGGGTATGGTCCAGAGGAACGCTCTTGGGTCTCATCCTCAGACGTACATGCCCCTGTCCTCCTCCGTGATTTTCATAGACGTTTTCCCCTCAAGCCTGGTGGTCCTCCGAGGGGGAGGGGTCATTGAGGAGGGGGTACTGTCAGGGCTGGGCTCAGCCCTTCCTTCTCTGAGCTGGCTGCTCAGCTGTCAGCTAATTGCCAGCTCCTATCTCTCCACAGTGCCTCACCTGTTGATGAAATCCTGCTCGTCAGTCCTGCCTACTTAAGCCCTCCAGCCCAGATGATCTCTGCTTTCGCCCTGGTCACATCTCTAGAGACACTCTCCTGTGTTCCTGTTAAAGACTTGCTTGGCTGACATTCCTTCTGGCTCCAGATCCTGCTTGCTGTTCTACTATGCTCATCTCTGGCTCCCTGATGTTTTGGCTTGTCTGACTATCCGTTCCGGTTCCTGAACTCTGGCTTTTTTTGGTATCTCATCACAAGCGCAGCACAGTATTTTTAGTTACAGTATCTCACAAAGGTGAATACACCCCCCACATTTTTGTAAATATTTTATTATATCTTTTCATGTGACAACACTGAAGAAATTACACTTTGCTAAAATGTAAAGTAGAGAGTGTACAGCTTGTATAACAGTGTAAATTTGCTGTCCCCTCAAAATAACAACACACAGCCATTAATGTCTAAACCACTGGCAACAAAAGTGAGTACACCCCTGAGTGAAAATGTTCAAATTGGGCCCAATTAGCCATTTTCCCTCCCCGGTGTCATGTGACTTCTTAGTGTTACAAGGTCTCAGGTGTGAATGGGGAGCAGATGCGTTAAATTTGGTGTTATCACTCTCACTCTCTTATACTGGTCACTGAAAGTTCAACATGGTACCTCATTGCAAAGAACTCTCTGAGGATCTGAAGAAAAGAGCTGTTGCTCCACATCAAGATGGCCTAGGCTATAAGAAGACTGCCAAGACCCTGAAACTGAGCTGCAGCACGGTGGCCAAGACCATACAGCGGTTTAATAGGACAGGTTCCACTCAGAGCAGGCCTCGCCATGGTCGACCAAAGAAGTTGAGTGCACATGCTCAGCGTCATATCCAGAAGTTGTCTTTGGGAAATTGACGTATGAGTGCTGCCAGCATTGCTGCAGAGGTTGAAGGGTGGGGGGTCAGTCCCAGTAATCCATGTCCTTAGTCTGCTTGTCTTCAGCAAACTGTTTGCAGGCTTTCTTGTGCATCATCTTTAGAAGAGGCTTCCTTCTGGGACGACAGCCATGCAGATCAATTTGATGTAGTGTGCGGTGTATGGTCTGAGCACTGACAGGCTGACCTCCCACCCCTTCAACCTCTGCAGCAATGCTGGCAGCACTCATACCTCTATTTCCCAAAGACAACCTCTGGATATGATGCTGAGGACATGCACTCAACTTCTTTGGTCGACCATGACAAGGCCTGTTCTGAGTGGAACCCGTCCTGTTAAACTGCTGTATGGTCTTGGCCACTGTGCTGCAGCTCAGTTTCAGGGTCTTGGCAATCTTCTTATAGCTTAGGCCATCTTTATGTATGAAAGACTGAGAGAGATAACACCAAATTTAACACACCTGCTCTCAATTCACACCTGAGACCTTGTAACACTAACGTCACATGATACCGGGAAGGGAAAATAGCTAATTGGGACCAATTTGGACATTTTCCCTTAGGGGTGTACTCACTTTTGTTGCCAGCGGTTTAGACATTAATGGCTGTGTGTTGAGTTATTTTGAGGGGACAGCAAATTTACACTGTTATACAAGCTGTACACTCCTTTACATTGTAGCAAAGTGTAATTTCTTCAGTGTTGTCACATGAAAAGATAGAATAAAATATTTACAAAAATGTGAGGGGTGTACTCACTTTTGTAAAATACTGTAATTGGGAATAGGTTAACCTAGTATGGAGTCCATTGATGTGCACTCTTGTTTTGCTGCAGACAAGCCTTTTAAATTTAAATAAACGACTAGATTATTTCTAGAAGCTTGTGTCCTGATATCCTACTAATCCCCCAAACATCACACCAGGAAAACACCTAGCACCGCTGCGGCTGCCATACTCCCTGTTATTCTCTTTACAAGACTTTGGAGATCTTGCACTGCATCATATGTCACCTAACACATATCAGTCTGTGAATCAGTTTGAATGAATCACTAATGATGCAAATTATTATGACATCTACACTACAGTGTGTGGCCTTTTGGGATTATACATGACTGCTAGTCCACAGTTCCATAAACAGAGATGTATACTTTCTCATACCCTGCGATTTTCTCCTGGAGCTATATTGCTGTTTGTGGAGCTTTTCTTTCGCTTATGGAGAGAGACAGTTTTACAGCACTATCTCTAGTTCCCCATGTTTGACTATATGAGCTGTTACATATTTTGGTATATGTGCTGTGCTGTATTTAGTATATACTAGCATGTAGCACTACCCCCAAAGGAGTTTCTAAAGTTAGGGTTCCCCCCCACTACTGCACTACTGCACAGCCAGTCACACAGCATTTCCTTTATTCATCCAATGCAGAAAACAGTCCTTGGCTTGTTTTGTTGTTTTATTATGGGATGATAACTTGGATGGGGTATGGAATTATGTTATGCCCAGTGTGTGACAACAAAGACAACTTCAGGGGCAACTTCCTCCCTATTTACAGATTCCTCTTCTCACTTCCTCCTGCAGACACTTGATTCCTCTATGTACAAGGCCCATTACAGACAGGGACTCGCAGCTCCTTTGACAAAGTAGCACAAATGGAGCAAACAGCATAACATCTCCTTCTGCCTTCCTGTGGCCACTGATCCCAGTTCCACTTGCTTGCAGAATCCCATCTGGCTGCCACCAGCCTTAGCTGGCTGCTTTCCTTTCCAGTCCTCTTGACTGGCTCTCTGCCCCAATCATGCCCGACTGACAAATACACATGGATATTCCCCAGGGCAAGGTTGGATGAAGACTTGGCACACCACGGTCTTCAATAGAGATCTGTACATATGGCAGTCTCCCCCTTTGTCTATGCCTGCACCGTGCTGATCTATTCACTGTCTCTCCTTGCTCTCTCCACTGCCTCTCCAGCACAAATCCCTAAAACTGCCTCCTGTGGTAAACCGCTCTAAAGGGCCACCCACAGCCTCTCCTCAGCGCTTCTTCTCCATTTTCCACCCAAACTCCCTGGCTGGCATGGCCCATGTCTATTTATAGGTTTCCCAGCCCCCTGCTAGGCCCACTCCTGGGGATTGGCTAAGAGCCCATAAATATTAAAGGCAGCCTCTCCTAGCCTCCACCTACTATTTTCTAGAACGTTCTCCGACATTCTAGAAATGGGGGGGGGGAGCACCAGAGAGCTGCCAGGATGAGTCATCCAGCCCTGAACTCTTGTAACCATGACCCAATTACAGGTCATGGTTACAATGGGCCTGGGTTAGGCCATGGCTCTGTGTCTGAATGGACACAGGGACCTGTGGCTCGGGTGCCCCCATAGCAAGCTGATTGTTGTGGGGGCACTCAACAGGAGGGGGGCCAGGAGAGCCAGCGAAGGACCCGAAAAGTGGAGGATCTGGGCTGCTCTGTGCAAAACCAACTACACAGAGCAGGTAAGTATAACATCAGGGGACGGACTGACCATTCGGTCATTCGGACGCTGACCGAGGGCCCGTGGCCAGTAGGGGGCCCATGAGACATGCTCGTCGGATCTAGGGGTATGCTGCTGGGCGTGCTGCGGTGGAGCCGTTCTGCCGACTGCCGCTGTGCGCGGGGGGGGGGGGGGGGCAAGACCCGGCATCTCCACCTGCACCTCCCCCTGTACCTTCCCCTGCACCTGTGGCTTTCGGTTTGGGATGCAGTGGGGGGAGTGGGAGGCGGCGATCAGCAGCTCTATGGTGCTCGCAGCATCTCCCTGGGACTTGTATTTCTCCTCCAGAGTGTATACAGTGGAAAGGGGAGGGGCCTCTGACCCGGGCAGCTACAAGTTTCACTCTCTGCTTGTACACTGTTGCCGACTGCTGCCCGGGTCAAAGGCCCCTCCCCTATCCACTGTACAGAATCAGAAGGAGAACTACAAGCCCCAGTGAGATCCACAGGCACCATAGAACTGCCGATCGCCACCTCCTAACTCCCCCTGTGCTGGGGGTTGGAGGTGCACAGCCAGCTACAGGGGAACCTCTGGGGGGGTTAAGTCTGGGAACCCTGGTGTATGGGGGGGCTCTCTGGGTACCCTGATGTATGGAGGGGAGGCTCTCTGGGGACCCTGATGTATGGGGGGAGGCTCTCTGGGGACCCTGATGTATGGGGGGAGGCTCTCTGGGGACCCTGATGTAAGGAGGAGGCTCTCTGGGGACCCTGATGTAAGGAGGAGGCTCTCTGGGGACCCTGATGTATTGGGGGGCTCTCTGGGGACCCTGATGTATGGGGGGCTCTCTGGGGACCCTAATGTAAGGAGGAGGCTCTCTGGGGACCCTGATGTATTGGGGGGCTCTCTGGGGACCCTGATGTATGGGGGGCTCTCTGGGGACCCTGATGTATGGGGGGATCTCTGGGGACCCTGATGTATGGGGGGGGGGCTCTCTGGGGACCCTGATGTATGGGGGGGCTCTCTGGGGACCCAGATCTATTGGGGGCTCTCTGGGGACCCAGATCTATGAGGGGCTCTCTGGGACCCTGATGTATGGGGGGGCTCTCTGGGGAGTGGACCCTGATGTATGTGGGGCTCTCTGGAGACCTTGATGTAAGGCGGGGCTCTCTGGGGACCCTGATGTATGGGGGGGCTCTCTGGGGACCTTGATGTAAGGGGGGGCACTCTGAGGACCTTGATGTAAGGGGGGCTCTCTGGGGACCCTGATGTCAGGAGGAGGCTCTCTGGGGACCCTGATGTATTGGGGGGCTCTCTGGGGACCCTGATGTATGGGGGGCTCTCTGGGAACCCTAATGTATGGGGGGCTCTCTGGGGACCCTGATGTATGGGGGGCTCTCTGGCGATCCCTATGTATGGGAGGGGCTCTCTGGGGACCCTGATGTATGGGGGGCTCTCTGGGGACCCAGATCTATTGGGGGCTCTATGGGGACCCAGATCTTTGGAGGGGCCCTCTGGGGACCCAGATCTATGGGGGGCTCTCTGGGACCCTGATGTATGGGGGTGCTCTCTGGGGAGTGGACCCTGATGTATGTGGGGCTCTCTGGAGACCTTGATGTAAGGCGGGGCTCTCTGGGGACCCTGATGTATGGGGGGGCTCTCTGGGGACCTTGATGTAAGGGGGGCTCTCTGAAGACCTTGATGTAAGGTGGGGCTCTCTGAAGACCTTGATGTAAGGGGGCTCTCTGGGGACCCTGATGTATGGGGGGGCTCTCTGGGTCCCCAGATCTATGGGGGGGCTCTCTGGGTCCCCAGATCTATGGGGGGGCTCTCTGGGGACCCAGATCTATGGGGGGCTCTCTGGGGACCCAGATCTATGGGGGGCTCTCTGGGACCCTGATGTATGGGGGGGCTCTCTGGGGAGTAGACCCTGATGTATGTGGGGCTCTCTGGAGACCTTGATGTAAGGCGGGGCTCTCTGGGGACCCTGATGTATGGGGGTCTCTCTGCAGACCCTGATGTATGGGGGGCTCTCTGGAGACCTTGATGTAAGGGGGGCTCTCTAGGGGACCCTGATGTAAGGAGGGGGCTCTCTGGGGACCCTGATGTAAGGAGGGGGCTCTCCGGGGCCCCTGATGTAAGGGGGGTTCCCTGGTGACCCTGATGTAAGGGGGGCTCTCTGGGGACCCTGATGTAAGGGGGGGCTCTCTGGGGACCCTGATGTAAGGAGGGGGCTCTCTGTGGACCCTGATGTAAGGAGGGGGCTCTCTGGGGACCCTGATGTAAGAGGGGGTTCTCTGGGGACCCTGATGTAAGGGGGGCTCTCTAGGGACCCTGATGTAAGGAGGGGGCTCTCTGGGGACCCTGATGTAATTAGGGGGCTCTCTGGGGACCCTGATGTAAGGAGGGGGCTCTCTGGGGACCCTGATGTAAGAGGGGGTTCTCTGGGGACCCTGATGTAAGGGGGGGCTCTCTAGGGACCCTGATGTAAGGAGGGGGCTCTCTGGGGACCCTGATGTAATTAGGGGGCTCTCTGGGGACCCTGATGTAAGGAGGGGGCTCTCTGGGGACCCTGATGTAAGGAGGGGGCTCTCTGGGGACCCTGATGTAAGGAGGCTCTCTGGGGACCCTGATGTATTGGGGGGCTCTCTGGGGACCCAGATCTATGGGGGGGCTCTCTGGGGACCCAGATCTATGGGGGGCTCTCTGGGACCCTGATGTATGGGGGGGCTCTCTGGGGAGTAGACCCTGATGTATGTGGGGCTCTCTGGAGACCTTGATGTAAGGCGGGGCTCTCTGGGGACCCTGATGTATGGGGGGCTCTCTGCAGACCCTGATGTATGGGGGGCTCTCTGGAGACCTTGATGTAAGGGGGGCTCTCTAGGGGACCCTGATGTAAGGAGGGGGCTCTCTGGGGACCCTGATGTAAGGAGGGGGCTCTCCGGGGCCCCTGATGTAAGGGGGGTTCTCTGGTGACCCTGATGTAAGGGGGGCTCTCTGGGGACCCTGATGTAAGGGGGGCTCTCTGGGGACCCTGATGTAAGGAGGGGGCTCTCTGTGGACCCTGATGTAAGGAGGGGGCTCTCTGGGGACCCTGATGTAAGAGGGGGTTCTCTGGGGACCCTGATGTAAGGGGGGGCTCTCTAGGGACCCTGATGTAAGGAGGGGGCTCTCTGGGGACCCTGATGTAATTAGGGGGCTCTCTGGGGACCCTGATGTAAGGAGGGGGCTCTCTGGGGACCCTGATGTAAGGAGGGGGCTCTCTGGGGACCCTGATGTAAGGAGGCTCTCTGGGGACCCTGATGTATTGGGGGGGCTCTCTGGGGACCCTGATGTATGGGGGGCTCTCTGGGGACCTTGATGTAAGGGGGGCTCTCTGAAGACCTTGATGTAAGGTGGGGCTCTCTGAAGACCTTGATGTAAGGGGGCTCTCTGGGGACCCTGATGTATGGGGGGGCTCTCTGGGTCCCCAGATCTATGGGGGGGCTCTCTGGGTCCCCAGATCTATGGGGGGGCTCTCTGGGGACCCAGATCTATGGGGGGCTCTCTGGGGACCCAGATCTATGGGGGGCTCTCTGGGACCCTGATGTATGGGGGGGCTCTCTGGGGAGTAGACCCTGATGTATGTGGGGCTCTCTGGAGACCTTGATGTAAGGCGGGGCTCTCTGGGGACCCTGATGTATGGGGGTCTCTCTGCAGACCCTGATGTATGGGGGGCTCTCTGGAGACCTTGATGTAAGGGGGGCTCTCTAGGGGACCCTGATGTAAGGAGGGGGCTCTCTGGGGACCCTGATGTAAGGAGGGGGCTCTCCGGGGCCCCTGATGTAAGGGGGGTTCCCTGGTGACCCTGATGTAAGGGGGGCTCTCTGGGGACCCTGATGTAAGGGGGGGCTCTCTGGGGACCCTGATGTAAGGAGGGGGCTCTCTGTGGACCCTGATGTAAGGAGGGGGCTCTCTGGGGACCCTGATGTAAGAGGGGGTTCTCTGGGGACCCTGATGTAAGGGGGGCTCTCTAGGGACCCTGATGTAAGGAGGGGGCTCTCTGGGGACCCTGATGTAATTAGGGGGCTCTCTGGGGACCCTGATGTAAGGAGGGGGCTCTCTGGGGACCCTGATGTAAGAGGGGGTTCTCTGGGGACCCTGATGTATGGGGGGGGCTCTCTGGGTCCCCAGATCTATGGGGGGCTCTCTGGGGACCCAGATCTATGGGGGCTCTCTCTGGGGACCCAGATCTATGGCTCTCTCTGGGGACCCTGATGTATGGGGGGGGCTCTCTGGGTCCCCAGATCTATGGGGGGCTCTCTGGGGACCCAGATCTATGGGGGCTCTCTCTGGGGACCCAGATCTATGGATGGGCTCTCTGGGGACCCAGATCTATGGGGGGCTCTCTGGGACCCTGATGTATGGGGGGGCTCTCTGGGGAGTAGACCCTGATGTATGTGGGGCTCTCTGGAGACCTTGATGTAAGGCGGGGCTCTCTGGGGACCCTGATGTATGGGGGGCTCTCTGCAGACCCTGATGTATGGGGGGCTCTCTGGAGACCTTGATGTAAGGGGGCTCTCTGGGGACCCTGATGTAAGGGGGCTCTCTGGGGACCCTGATGTAAGGAGGGGGCTCTCCGGGGACCCTGATGTAAGGGGGGTTCTCTGGTGACCCTGATGTAAGGGGGGCTCTCTGGGGACCCTGATGTAAGGAGGGGGCTCTCTAGGGGACCCTGATGTAATTAGGGGGCTCTCTGGGGACCCTGATGTAAGGAGGGGGCTCTCTGGGGACCCTGATGTAAGGAGGGGGCTCTCTGGGGACCCTGATGTAAGGAGGGGGCTCTCTTGGGACCCTGATGTAAGGAGGGGGCTCTCTGTGGACCCTGATGTAAGGAGGGGGCTCTCTGGGGACCCTGATGTAAGGAGGAGGCTCTCTGGGTACCCTGATGTAAGGAGGAGGTTCTCTGGGGACCCTGATGTAAGGAGGAGGTTCTCTGGGGACCCTGATGTAAGGGGGGGCTCTCTGGGGACCCTGATGTAAGGGGAGGCTCTCTGGGGACCCTGATGTAAGTGGGGGAGGCTCTCTGGGGACCCTGATGTAAGGAGGGGGCTCTCTGGGGACCCTGATGTAAGGGGGGGCTCTCTGGGGACCCTGATGTAAGGAGGGGGCTCTCTGGGGACCCTGATGTAAGGAGGGGGCTCTCTGGGGACCCTGATGTAAGGAGGAGGCTCTCTGGGGACCCTGATGTAAGGGGAGGTTCTCTGGGGACCCTGATGTAAGGAGGAGGTTCTCTGGGGACCCTGATGTAAGGGGGGGGGCTCTCTGGGGACCCTGATGTAAGGGGAGGCTCTCTGGGGACCCTGATGTAAGTGGGGGAGGCTCTCTGGGGACCCTGATGTAAAGGGAGGCTCTTTGGGGACCCTGATGTAAGTGGGGGAGGCTCTCTGGGGACTTGTTTACATAGGCAGACCACAGTTCTGCCTCTGTTGGAAACGATCGTCAGGGCCTGGCGGACATTGGATCCTCCAGAACCGCTGGTTAGCTCTCGGTGTGTCCAATCACAGCGGCAGCAGGTCAAACAGCATGCAGACCCGCAAGTGCAGAATCAAGTTCCTGTACGTGATTCTGCTCACAGGAGACGCAGCCCTGCAGTAAATGTACGTGGTTAAAGTGAGTTTATTTTTCTTTATTTTCTTAAATCTTTAAACATTTATTTTGAACATGAAGTAGAGAAATTCTGTGACCAATGCATGTAATGTAGCAGTGCAATATATACGTGGGGCTTTGTGAGGGTGTGGCTTGTGTGTGGGTGGGTGGGGACAAAGGGGGCCCCATGAGCCCCTATTGCCCGGGGGCCCCTATATAACATGTTTGTTATTTTTAACTAAAAAAAAATTTAGACTTTAGTATCACTTTAGGTTATTGAGCTCATAACAACTGGCTTTTTTTACAACAAAGTAGCAAAAGGAGAAGCTTTAAACATGTGAAAAAAAAAACTAAAGTTCTGCCTGCTCTCTCAAAATATCTCATTCCTGGACTGAGATCCTGAAATGAAGAGGTCAGCTTCTCTTACTGCTTCAGTATAAACACCCCAGGGGAAGAGGATAGTGCGTTTACAGGTGAAAGAGTGGCATGAATCCGGGTGGATGTTGGAACCTGAGAGCACTGTTGTGGAAATCAAATGGAATGAAGAGACCATGAGAAAAAGACCTCTCATAAGAAGAGAATAGGATCAATCTGGAGTCAGCAACAGGTGGGCAAGCTGGTACAAGATTGGCAGGCAAACACAGAGCCAGAAATGGGCTGGATCAAAAACTCATGGTTTGCAAAGTACCAGAGCATCAGGGGGGAATCATTGTTGGTGAATAGGGGTGAGCTTCGTGTTCGAATTGAACGCATGTTCGACTCGAACATTGTGTGTTCGGTCGTTCACCGAATTACGAACGTGGCCGGGCCGTTCGTGCCAAATTCGCGGTGAATTGCTGGCTGATGATTGGCCAAGCATGCACTATGACCCGCATGCTTGGCCAATCACAGCGCCGTGTGTACAGAGAGCCGTAATTGGCCAAAGCCAGGGAGGCTTTGGCCAATTATAGCTCAGGGGATTTAGTACATGCCCCACACTATATAAGGCCGCCTGCACGTCGGCCGTGTGTAGTGTGTTGCGGTGGAGAGAGATAGATAGACAGAGAGACAGTGTTATTTGATTTAAGTTAGATAGAGTAAGTAGGCAGGTCGAGTCAGCTGCACTTGCAGTGTATTGTGTGTGTATATATATATATATATATATATATATATATATATATATATATATATATATATATACGCATCCCAGGTGTTTATATATACTGTATTGTATTTAGTTTAGCTAGATCCTGTTCTTCTCTTCCTAATATACTGACAGGCAGGCAGATGTTTTTACAGTATTTCCAGTTACTGTACTGTGTACCCTGCACAGTTGCACCTACAGTATAACTACCTGAAGCCAGGTGCTTGTGTAGGCTCTTGACGTATTTCCAGTTACTGTACTGTGTACCCTGCACAGTTGCACCTACAGTATAGCTACCTGAAGCCAGGTTCTTGTGTAGACTCTTGACGTATTTCCAGTTACTGTACTGTATACCCTGCACAGTATAACTACCTGAAGCCAGGTGCTTGTGTAGGTTCTTGACATATTTCCAGTTACTGTACTGTGTACCCTGCACAGTTGCACCTACAGTATAGCTACCTGAAGCCAGGTGCTTGTGTAGGCTCTTGACGTATTTCCAGTTACTGTACTGTGTACCCTGCACAGTTGCACCTACAGTATAGCTACCTGAAGACAAGTGCAGGTGTTCTCATACTAATAATACTATAGGCAGGCAGTTGATTCTGCTAGCTGCAGTATAATCTGTATATATACATCCCAGCTTTGTGCAGCTACATCTCACTGCAGGCCAATAGTATGTCTGGAAGGCCAACAAGGAGAGGCAGACAGTCACAAGCCAATAAAAGAGGGCAAGCAGGCTGTGTGTCTAGAGGCAACAGTGCTGGTCGTGGACATGGTGCATCCTCATCAGCACATGGCCGTGGGACACGCTTGGCCTTTTTTTCGGCAGCTGGCCATGTTGGGCCGCAACATGTGGAAGACTTGGTCGAGTGGATGACCAAGCTGTCCTCATCCTCCTCATCCTCTCTCACCCAGGCTCAGGGTACTTTGTCTGGCAAAGCAGCTGCCAACGCGGCCTCTTCCCTCGGCTCAATGGCATCAGTGCCTCCTTCCCTAGCCCCACCATGTCCTCCTGAGGAGTCCCCCGAACTGTTTGACCACAGTGTTGGATACATGCTCCAGGAGGATGCCCAGCGTTTTGAAGGCTACAATGATGGTACTCAGCTAGAGGAAGGCAGTAACGTGAGCCCAGAGAGAGGGGGTGCCCAAGAAGGACAGCAATCTGGCAGTCATTTTCCCCCTGCTGCAGCATACTGCCAGGTTTGCTCCAGTGATGAGGAGGGAGGGGATGATGAGGTCACTGACTCCACGTGGGTGCCTGATAGGAGAGAGGAGGAGGCACATCACCAATGAGGCAGGATGCCCTCCAGGGGCCAGCCTAAGGGCAGCACACTGACTGCATTACACCGCAGAGCTCTGCATGTTCAGGGTGCTGCTGTCTCTGCACGTTATTCCAAAAGTTCTTTGGTGTGGGCCTTTTTTGAGACGAGTGCATCAGTTCCCACCACTGCTATTTGCAACATATGTCTCAAGCGCATCTCGCATGGCCAAAATATCTCCCGCTTGGGCACCACATGCTTGACCAGACATATGTTGACCTGCCATGCAGTTGGTTGGAAAGCGTAGCTAAAAGACCCACACCAAAGAACAAAGAGGACCTCTCGTTGCTCCTCATCAGATGGGATCCCCAACCCCACTATACCTTCAGTCCTCTCTGAGACCTGCACTGAGAGAAATGAAGGTGTAGAATTAGGTGTGTCACAGCCAAGTACTTGCGGGCAATCTGCTGTCGGTACACCAACGTCAAATACCAGGCAAATTTCCCTGCCCCAGCTGCTGCACCGCCGAAAGAAGTTTACTCCCAGCCATCCACATTCCCAGCGGTTGAATGCTAGCTTGGCAAAATTGCTAGCACTTCAACTGCTACATTTTCAGTTGGTAGACTCTGCCCCCTTCCGTGAGTTTGTGGAATGTGCGGTTCCTCAGTGGCAGGTCCCCAAACGCCATTCTTTCTCACGGAAGGCGATTCCGGCTCTCTACCGGCATGTGGAAGGCAATGTCTTGACCTTGCTGGACAGGGCGGTCAGCAGTAAAGAGCATATTGCTGCTGACTCATGGTCCAACAGGCATGGACAGGGACGTTACCTAAGTTTCACGGCGCATTGGGGGACTCTGCTGGCAGCTGGGAAGTATGCAGGACAAGGTGCAATAATGTTGGAGATTGTTCCGCCACCACGCCTCCAAAATGCCACTACTGGTGATTCTGACACACCTCTCTCCTCCACCCCCTTCTCTTCTTCTTCCTTCATGGCCTCTTCCTGTGTTTTGTCCTCGGAACCAGCGGTGCAAGGGGCTACGCAAGTATGCAGGCCAAAAGATGCCATGCGGTGCTTGAGCTGGTATGCTTGTGGGACAGGAGCCACACTGGGGCAGAGATTCTGTCAGCTCTGCAGGGGCAGGTTCAGAGGTGGTTGACACAACGCCAACTTAAGCCAGGAATGGTGGTTTGCGACAATGGCACCAACCTCCTCTCCGCCCTCCGACAGGGACAACTGACCCATGTGCCCTGTTTACGACAATGGCACCAACCTCCTCTCCGCCCTCCGACAGGGACAACTGACCCATGTGCCCTGTTTGGCTCACATCCTTAACTTGTTGGTGCAGCGGTTCTTGGGCAGGTACTCGGGCTTACAGGATGTCCTGAGGCAGGCCAGGAAAGTGTGTGTGCATTTCCGCCGGTCATATAATGCCAGTGCTTGGCTGGCAGACCTCCAAAAGGAATTTAACCTGCCCAAGAACCGCCTAATCTGTGACATGCCCACCAGGTGGAACTCAACGTTGGCCATGCTGCAGCAGCTGCACACGCAGCAGAGGGCCATCAATGAGTACCTGTGCGACTATGACACCAGGACAGGGTCAGGGGAGCTTGTTTTTTTTCCCACACCAGTGGGCCATGATCAGGGATGCATGCACTGTCCTGTCACCATTTGAGGAGGCCACAAGGATGGTGAGCAGTGACAGTGCATGCATCAGTGACACTGTCCCCCTTGTCCACCTGTTGGAGCACACGCTACATGGAATAATGGACAGGGCACTTGAGGCAGAACAGAGGCAGGAAAAAGAGGACTTCCTTAGCTCTCAAGGCCCCCTTTATCCAGACAGCGTTCCTGCATGCCCGCCGATCACACAGGAAGAGGACGAGGAGGAGGAGGATTGTGTCAGCATGGAGGTGGAGCCTGGAACTCAGCATTAGCAGCAGTCTTTAAGGGATCATTTACAGTCCCAAGAAACCCATGGACTTGTACGTGGCTGTGAGGAGATGGCTGCGGATCATGTCATCCTTAGTGACCCAGAGGACTCCGGACCGAATGCCTCAGCAAACCTACATTGCATAGCCTCCCTGATCCTGCAAAGCCTGCGGAAGGATCCTTGTATTCGTGGTATCAAGGAGGGGGATTGTGACTGGCTGGCAACCCTCCTTGATCCACGTTACAAGGGTAAGGTTGCAGACCTTAGCTTGCCATTGCAGAGGGAGCAGAGGATGAAACATCTTCGGGAGGCCTTGCAGAAAGGTCTATGCAACGCGTTCCCAAAGACTGGGAGTGTTCCTGGACAACATGTTGCTGAGGCTTCGGTCAGTCAAAGAAGGAGCGGTGGAGAAGGTGGCCATCTGACCGATGCGTTCAGACAAGGTATGATCGGTTCTAGCAACCATCGCCAGCGTCTGTTTTACATGGTGCAGGAATACCTAGGGGCAAGATCTGACTTGGACACCTTTCCCACCGAAAATCCTCTGGGTTACTAGGTCTTGAGGATGGATCACTGGCCAGAGCTTGCACAGTATGCAGTTTAGCTACTGGCCTGTCCTGCATCCAGCGTTCTTTCGGAACGCACATTCAGTGCTGCTGGAGGCTTTGTAACCGATCACAGGGTGCGCCTGTCCACCGGCTCAGTCGATCGACTGACCTTCATAAAAATGAATCAGTCTTGGATCACCACCAGATACCAAGCACCTGATTCTGATGTAACCGAATACATTTTTTTGAAATGTCAGATCCCTTCAAGACTGCCTATGCTGATGCTGAGTGACTATCCTGTTATTCTGAGTGACTATCCTCTTCCTCCTCAATGATCATGCTGAAAGCTTGTAAGAATATTTTTGTTTCTGGGTGCCGCCACCAGTGGCTAAAGCCCAATTTTTCAGCCCCTGTTTAACAGGGGCATGTAATTACAATTTTTGATGCAATTCTTTGCAGCAGGGCTTGTTCCTGTGCTCCAACTAGAGTATCTGTGAGGGGTTGCAGTGTTGTGCCACCAGCACCAGAGGCCCAATTTTTCTGTCCCTGTTCAACATTACAATTCTTGATCTGACATTTCACAGCAGGGTCCGTCCCAGCGCCCACCAAGAGTAACTGTGAGGACTTACAGTGTTGTGGCACGAGCACCACCACCACCAAGGCCCAATTTTTCTGCCCCTGTTCAACAGGTGCATGTAATTACAATTCTTGATCTAATATTTCACAGCAGGGCCCGTTCCAGCGCCCACCAAGAGTTACTGTGAGGACTTACAGTGTTGTGGCACCAGCACCACCACTGTCACCAAAGGCCAAATTTTTCTGTTCAACAGGGGCATGTAATTACAATTCTTGATCTAATACTTCACAGCAGGGCCCTGTGAGGGCTTACAGTGTTGAGACAACACCAACACCTAAGGCCACAATTTCTGCAAAGTATATAGGGCAGGTCCCTACTTTCAAACATCCAACTTACAAATGACTCCTACTTGCAAACATAAGGAGACAACAGGAAGTGAGATGAAATCTACCCCTAGGAAGGGAAATTCTCTCCTGTAAAAGTTAATATGGGAAAAATGTTTCTCCTTTCCACTGATGCTTTATCACCAATCCTTGTTTCACTAAAAACCCCAAATTTTCTAAAAACATTTGTCATTGGGACAGAAAGTGAGGTGAAATCTTCTGAAGAGGAGCACAGACAGCAAAACAAATGTCACAGGGGTGATAACCCTTCCCTATGTTTTCCAAAAAGCTTAAAATAGATTTTTTGGCTGGAGCTAAACACGTTAAAAGTGTACCAGTTCAAAATTACAAACAGATTCTACTTAACAACAAACCTACAGTCCCTGTCTTGTTTGCACCGCCTGTATACTGCTGTTCAGAGTATATATGGCCCCTGGGGGCCCCACGCCTTTCCTTTTTTTAATTTGGGTGCGGGGTTCCCCTTAATATCCATACAAGATCCAAAGGGCCTGGTAATGGACGGGGGGGGGGGGGGTACCCATCCCGTTTGTCTCACTGATTTTCATCCATATTGTCGGGACCCACCATTACATTAAAGCCATAAGCAGTTTTAAATGACTTTTATTCCTTTAAAAATGTCATTTTGTTGCAGGGACTGTTCTAAGCACGGGAAACGCGCACCACTTTACAGGCATACTATAGACATCCCCAGGTACGATATTTAAAGGAATATTTCACTTTTTTTTTTTTTTCACTTTAAGCATCATTAAAATCACTGCTCCCGAAAAAACGGCCGTGTTTAAAAAATTATTTTGCATTGATACATGTCCCCTGGGGCAGGACCCGGGTCCCTAAACCCTTTTTTAGGACAATACCATGCAAATTAGCCTTTAAAGTTAGCACTTTTGATTTCGAACGTTCGAGTCCCATAGACTTTAATTGGGTTCTAACGTTCATGCGAATTTTCGGTCCGTTCGCAGGTTCTGATGCGAACCGGGGGTGTTCGGCTCATCCCTATTGGTGAAAAGCCGGGGTCAAAACTACAGCAGATGGGCAGACAAGAAGGTGTTGTGGATGGGTCAAAGAACAAGGTGCGTACGTAAAAGAAATTGGAATCAGACTGCAGAATTGCTTGTCATGGGCTTGTCCGGATTCAACTTTAAATAGCCTGCTTGGCACTACTATGAGCAATGAGCATGCACACATACGAAGGCACAAACCGGGTGTTTGTGCTGAAATTCAGCTAGGCAGGCTGGCATGATCTTTCCAACACACCACTCCGCCTCTCCATCTTGTCCAGTCAGAAAACAATTTGCCTTTAGTCAGTGTTCAGAATGCAACAAGGCAGGTGCTTAACGCAGGACCCAGAAGAAAGTGGAGATCAGCGAAGTAGCAGCTGGTTAAACAACTGATTAAAATAATCAGCCAAAAAAGTCTTATTCCTAGAGGTATAGAAATAAATGTCAATAATTAAAAGATTGGGTGACACCATAAATGCTTGCAAGGCTGCCTTTAAAAGTGGGCTGGGAATCCACAATCTGAAATGCAAGAAGGAGGGGAGAAAAAGAGCCAAGCAGGCATAGTGTAGCAGAATTTATTAAAAGATAAAAACCGATATAAACAGCAATGGCACTCACAAGCGGGTGTGGTGGGGGATGACAGTTCTCAGTGAATGGGAAGTCCAAGTATGAACCGGGAGGCTGATGAAGGAAGCATGGCTTGCTTCCAAAACGCATTTCCATTGGCTCTCACGGCAGATGGACTGACAGCTTCTCTCTACTCTCCTGCTGGAGATACACACTTTGGATGGACATCCGAACACCAGACGGATCATCAGGGCTACACAGGGCAGCTGGGCGCCGGTTCCCCCTGGACAGATTCCAGGCTGATCTCGCTCCCTCTATACGGCTTGCCTTCTTCCTTTACGGATAGATGGAAGCATTCGATCTGGTAAAACTAGCGTTCATAATGGAGATGGCACATTCGTCACGCTGCATTCTTTTGTTCTTTATAATGCTAGAATAATTTTGCTGCTGATATTCACACAGAGTTCTGACAAACTTATTTCTTTATTATTTCTCGTGATCTCCTGAATAATCTTTTTTGTTTTTAAAGTCAGATCTCCATAATAATGTTTAGAATTATTTTTTATAGTTATCTTTTATTTTTAATCAAGATCTCCTGTTTTTTTTGATTATTTTTAAATTATTTTCTAGTGATCCCCATAATTTTTTTTTTGGTGTGTTAAGTTTCCACAAAACATTATTATCTTGTATTTTTAAAGCTCAGGGAGGTTGGTTGGTGTCCCTTGTTAATTAGACATTGTATTTTTGAATTGTACCTGCCTACTCACAAACAAACTGTCCTATTTGAGGAAAAACACATAGGCAAGTATTTTCATATAAAAAAATCTCCATTTATTCTGGCTCATAACAAAATAAAGAGGAAGGCAACGCTGGAGAAACTGATTGAATTTGCGAAGCCTTTATATCTCAGGGCACACATCAACTCTTTGTAAATAAACATTGGTAGCCTGAGAACTCCATATAATAGGAAGAACAATCTGGTCCAGGACTACCAGAGATCAGGAACAGCAGCAGATGACATATATGTCCCCAGGCTGTGGTACTACAACAGCCTGCATCTTCTGTCAGACCAGACTAAACCCAGGCCATCACTTTCTTGTCTTCCCTGCAGCCATCCTTCCACGCTTCCCCGCAGCCTTCCCTGCAGCCTTCCTTAGAGACTGTGGCTCTGGAGGTGGACTTGTGGCAGGAGAAGGAGGAGGAGGAAGATGGGCGAGCGCTCATAAGTGCATGTTATCAGTCATTTGGCCCCTCAACCCCTTATGAAGGGCCTGAAAAATAATCTTCTCACAGATGAGGCATGGGCCCTCCTCCATTTGCTGCAATTTTGCAGCTACATAGCAGCCATAGGCCTCTTCAGCTTCAGGGGGTGTTTTCAGGGCCGCATTAGCGTCTTTAATGAGGCCCAGTGCTGCCTCCTCCACGTTACTCCCCTCCCTGGCCCTTTTTGTTGTAAGGCGGAGGGAAGGCACCTGGGATTGGGTGAGGCTACTGGGCCTGGCCACCTCCTGGCTGACACTTACCCCCGCCACCTCCTGGCTGACACTTGCCCCCACCTCCTCCTGGCTGACACATTCCAGAGCCTCGTCCTGGCTGAGGTCTTCCTGTGTATGAAAAAGGGACATAGTTTTAGTTTTTGGTTCATCAATGGCACACAATTTTCAGCTCATGACTGTTGCAAATTGAATGTCAATAAATAGAAAAGACTATCATTCTGAGCCCAGCATGTTTCATTCTTGTCACAATCATTTTTGGCCCCTACTGTCTATTGATATGTAAAACACTTTTTGTTAAATCATTCATTTGTTATCAATAATAACATCTATTTAACAACAATAATTTTTGGACGATAAATATGTTAAAAAATACTATACCAGTCTCCAGCTGGGCTCCTCAACTTCTTCCAAGATGGAAGGCCCAGGTTGGTCCTCGGAAGCCTCAGCTGGGGTTGAGGGAAGGGTTGAGGGAAGGGTGGATGGAAGCGTAGAAAGTGATTCCCTGGCTTCAATCTGGTCTTCCAGAAACCGCATCCTGTTGTAGTACCACAGACTTGGTAGATACACATCCTTTGCTGCTGCTCCTGATTTCATGGAAGCCTGGACCCTATTAAGCTCCTTTCTATACGTGCTTCTCAAGCTACCAATTTTCTTATCCACAAACTCGATGTCTGCGTTGGGGACCTGCATCTCTACAAATTGCAGCAGTTTCTTCAGCGATGCCTTCCTAGCTGGTTTATTTTGATATAAGGGGTTTTTAACCTCCCACAAATTTCTCATATCCCTGTATCTGTCTATGAACTGGCCCATGAATTCCGGGTCTTTGAATTGTTTCATATTTGCTGCAAGACAAAATACAAGACAAAAACACTAATATCATGCTAAACTCTCCTAATCTTATCCCAATATAGGCCTCAATCTCAAAACAGTATAGGCCACTGATGTCCCAAGTTAAAATGTTACCTTCGTTCTCATGATCGGCACTTCCTCCACTCATAGATCGTGCGTATGACACATGCGTGTTAGCTTTATATACACTGAGCATGCGTGAAACTCCGCCTGCGTCGCCGGCCCTGACGTTCTTTCTAGAATATTTCCCGCCCCTTCTCTTTCGTCGCAGTGGGAGAGGAACATGGCAGAGACACAGCAGGTGCATAATAGCAGTAACGAGGAGGAAAGCCCGGAGCTAGAAACGTCACTATCCTGCAGGAGATTTAAGGCCTCAAATATGGCCTTTGTAGAGATGGTGGACATCTTGAAGAGGGCCGAATATGACGGGAAGTATGGACCTTACCTAAACCCAAATGTGAGAAAGGCCAAGATCATGTCTAAAGTTGTGTAGAGTCTGCACAGGAATTTTGGGGTACAACGAATCAAGGAGCAATTGAGGAAACGCTGGTCAGATCTTAAATTGACGGAGCAGGTTCAGTACAGAAGGATCAAGAAAGTGCTCCTAAAAAGTAAGTACTTGTCGTGTGTTCCGATTATTATTATTACTTGCATGCTGTGCCATGTGCTTTTCTTTACTGTTGTACAGTTTAAAATGGTGACTTTCATGTTCGTGGGCACAGTAATAGGTCGTAGGAAACATCGTTCGTTTGTCAACTAAATACAATGTTTTTGGCAGATACAGAGTTAAAGTGGAGTTCCACCCACTTTTACAACTCTTCACCATCCCTCACTAAACTGTGCGCTGTAAACGAATTGGATATTTTTTTTTTTTTTTTCTCAGCACTTACTGTATATCAGCTGTATTCATTTTTCACTTCCTCCTCCCTGGCCGCGGCCCATCGCATCATTTCCTGTTTGCAATGCCTTCTGGGAAGGGGTGGCAACTGCCTCTGACACTGCTGTTGCTATGGAAACCTGACCTGAAACCTATTACACTGCTTGTGCTGCACTGAGCATGTGCGAGATCTGCAAGGATGAGATCCAGGAAGAAATACAGTCTGGCTTCAGATGCCCACACTTAAGATGGCCACGGCCTGCTGTAAGTTTATAAAATAACAAACCACTGCTATAAACTAACAAAACAGACCTTAGTTTACAGACTAACTTTACTAGAATACATTAAGCTTGTGCATTATAGGGGTATTTTTATTTAAAAAGTATAATTTCGGCCGGAACACCACTTTAACTACATTTGGTCATGCTAATTTGTATTAAAAGAAGTTTAGGACATTGTTGTCTAGATGTGTTTGAAACTAGAAAGAATTGCAAATTTGATTCAGTGTAATGTAAGGAGAGGACACTCAGCAGCTATTTACACATCTGGACTCAGGAGCACTAGTGAGGGACACCAGAACAAACTTTTTAGGGTGTCCCACACAGGTACTCCAGTGGATACTAGGGGTGTCTCCATGTGTGAAACTTGTCCAAAAAAGGTAAGTATTCCAGCTTTGGTAAGGGAAAAAAATCATGTCTTCAGCTTGGAACTCTTCCAAAACAGACAATTGTACCCCACTTCCAAGCAATGTTTCATATTCCTATTTCTGGCCTCAAATATCTGTATGCTAAGTATACCTGTTGTTTCATTATCATAGGGGAGAAAAGACTCGGGACATCTGAGGACACCAGGAACCCCCCACCTCCTGAAGAGGGGCAACAGAGAACACCACAACCTCAGGATGTGGAGGAAGGAGAGGTGGAAGAAGTGGTTGAAATTGTCATCACAACAGGTCAGTATCTGACACCACAGATTCAGCTAATATATGAATGCCTGCATATTTAAAATACATGGTGTGTATTTTTTTTTTTAGGTGATGTGCATGTTGTGGAAGAACAATCTACTCATTTCACCAGTGACAGTGCACAAATGCTAATCCAGGACATAATGTTTTGTAGTCGGGATTTAGACATCATCAAGCAAAAAACAAATGAGGTTGAACAAAAACTGAAGAACATGATTGATGTACTAGGAAGAATCTGAATAACAACAAAATAACACCATTTTTTTTTTGGACCAATTTTTATAAATTTTTGATGCATTTTAAAAGCCAAATTTTGTAGATGCACACAGTGTGTCAACATGTGCTATCTGCCATCAGGGGATATGAAGGTACACATTTTGTGGGTGCAACCCCTTCCTCGCAACTCAAGTAGGTGAGAGGAAGTGGTTGCACCCCCAAAACACGTCCATTGATCCCCCATGATGGGAGATAGCACATGTTGACATTAGACATGGGATCAGGAGGGAAATCCCCAGTTTGACTCCCAATTTGTGTGCATCTTCAAAATTTGTCTTTTACAGGGGTGACATCACCCCATCTGATGAAGGCAAGATCAACACATTTTTGACACTATAATGTCTGATATTGCCTTCAGTTTTTCAATGTTGAACTTTGTAAGTTCCTGGGTTGTGTATGTTATGTTTTGAAACATGCCTGTTTATGTACAAAAAAATTTTTTTAAAGGTAAAACTTTACAAAACCAAGATATTGTATTTTTACCCAAAAATATTTTATAACGCACATGTGCATGTGCACGGAGTAAAAGGTTTTATACTCAACAATGTGTGGCTTTTTCTTTCAATGCTCAATATCAGTTTTTGTATTAAGTTGGTGTTTACAGTGACAATGGGTGTAATTTAATAATGGAAAAACCACTTGGCACTACAAGTGCACTAGGAGAACCTAGGAGACAGCTAAAAGAAACACAAGCCGTAAATCAAATTCAAGATTTTATCAGATAAAATAGAAAATATTTACAAATTTGATGGCATAGCAATGGCCCCCCTACCCATAAAATAATACACGTATTTTTGCCGCACTTTACGGGCGATTTGGGGGGGCAAGCCAGGACGGCCAGCCTCCAAGGCCGTCTGTGTAATTTCATGAAGTCCGGCCTCAGGCCCAACTGAGGCAACATAATTAGGAGCATTTCTCTTTAAAAAGTTGTGAAGTATGCAGCATGCTATATGTCATGTACCTGATCAGAGTCTGAAGTGACGAGGTCGGCCTCCCTTGTATCTCCAACCCGGGTCCCGCTGAGAGTGGGAACAGAGGGACCCCAAGGAAAGGAGGAACACGAGTGCCTGTAGAAGTAACCCAGGAATCTTGGAGGCAGATTATGCGACTTTAGGTAGGCAGGAAGTCGCAGCAGATCGCAGGAGCCGAGATGCAGGAACTTGACAGGCAGCTTGGAGCCAGACAGGAGACAGGAACGGAGTCACAGGAATAGCCGGGTTCGGAAGCAGGCGGACAGCAAGGTACCAAATCATCAGGCAGAAGCAGAGTCAACGTAGGAAGCCGAAGTCAGGAACCAGTGAATCAGGATATGGGAGAGTCCAGAGACAAGGTCAGGGGAGCCAAGGTTCAGCAACGGATATCAAGCAGGCAGGTAACACAGGATACAGATACAGGAACAGCTGAAGATCAGTCAGCACCTGTCACAGTCAGTGTGTCCTCTAAATAGGCCGTCTGGCGCCAAAGGGCCGCACGGACGCGCTCCCGCGGGCGCGTCCATTCCTTTGCGCACGCGCATTGGCACGTCTGCGATCCGAAGCGACCTTCCTGAACGCATGCGTGCGTAAAGAGTCCTTTACGAACGAGTGTACCCGCGAGTGAACCCGGGCAGCCTCCAGGATGCCCCTCAGGGGCTTCTTCTCTGGATGGTGCTGAAAAAATGCTCGTACCTTTTGCGGGGCATGTACGTTAGAAGCTGGTTCCCAGGAATTGTCTTCAGGGCCGTAGCCCTTCCATTTAATCAGAAACTGTGTTAGGCCATTCCTGGTTCTGCAGTCGAGAACGGCTTCTACCTCAAATTCTTCACTGCCCTCAACGAGCAGTGGAGGAGGGTTTTCTGGATCCCGGTTAGAAAAGGGATTGGGTACTGATGTCTTCAACAAAGAAATATGAAAAACAGGGTGAATTTTGAGATTCTTTGGTAGGATAAGTTCAAAGGCCACAGAGTTGATCCTCCTTTTTACAGCAAAGGGGCCCAGGTATTTTGGACCAAGTTTCTTGGAGGGACACTTCAGTTTTAAATTAGCAGTGGATAGCCAGACCTTGTCTCCTGGATTCAGATTCAAGTTACCCCTCCTTTTCCTGTCAAAAAATCTTTTGTTATTAGCCTGGGCCTTAGAGATGGTGTCCTGAAGCACTTTATTATTGGAGATGAACCAACTCAGTCTGTCTTGAACAGCAGGTACAGCAGAATCCACGGGTAATTCAGGCAAAAAAGAAGGGTGGTATCCATAATTGGCGAAGAAGGGTGTTTGCTTGGTAGCAGAGTGGATAGAATTAGTGTATGCAAATTCCGCTAGCGGAAGCAGAGGTGACCAATCGTCCTGTGAAAAAGAGGAGAAGCAACGCAAATATTGCTCCAGCGTCTGGTTGGTTCTCTCCGTCTGTCCATTAGTTTGAGGATGGTAGGCAGAGGACAGACGGAGCTCGATGTTCAAGACTTCACAGAGAGATCTCCAGAATCTGGACGTGAACTGTACCCCTCGATCAGAAGTGATATTATCGGGAATACCATGTAGTCTCACTATCTCTCGGATGAACATGGAAGCAGTCTCAGCGGCAGACGGGGTTCCTTGCATGGGTAAAAAGTGTGCCATCTTAGTCAAGCGATCAACCACGACAAATATGGTGGTAAAGTCTTCAGACGGGGGAAGTTCCACAATGAAATCCATGGATATCATGCTCCATGGTTTCTTAGGCACAGGAAGACATTCTAATAGGCCCCAAGTCTTGGCTCGGTCAGTCTTATTGCGTTGACAGGTCACACAGGATTTGACGTATCTTTTACAGTCTTGAATCAAGTCTGGCCACCAGAAAGAACGGGAAATTAGGTTGATACTCTTGTGAATCCCAAAATGGCCTGCCAAAGGATGATCGTGGCAACGCTTTAGGACAGAAACCCTGAACTGCTCCGGGACAAAGACCTGTTCCTTATGGTAATACAGCCCGTCCTTGAGTTGAAGAGATAAGTCTTGGGAAGGGGGATGCTCCAACAGCTCAGCTCTTATTTGGGACGTCAGATTGGTTTGGAGAAGAAGAAAGTTTTTGGCAGGTAAAATGGTGTCTGCTTCGGAAGGATGAACAGGATCATGGAACATGCGTGACAGCGCGTCTGGTTTCCCATTCTTAGAACCAGGGCAGAAGGTTATGTGGAATATGAAACGGGAAAAGAACAATGCCCATCTTGCCTGCCGAGGTCTGAGTCATTTAGCTGTTCTCAAATACTCGAGATTCTTATGGTAAGTGAAAATGAGTATAGGGTGCAAGGCTCCTTCTAACAGATAGCGCCATTCCTCGAGGGCAGCTTTAATGGCCAACAGTTCCCGGTCCCCTACATCATAATTCTTCTCAGAGGGATTCAATTTCTTGGAGAAGAATGCCACAGGATGGAGTAGGGACTTGGGGCCCTGTCGCTGCGACAATATGGCTCCCACTGCGATTTCAGAGGCGTCCACCTCCAGAATATAGGGCAAGGAAGGGTCGGGATGCTTTAAGATGGGAACTGAGGTGAACAAGGCTTTCAACTGCTCAAAAGATGTTTGTGCTTCAGTACTCCACCGGAAGGGAATATGCTGTTTGGTCAAAAGGGTGATAGCAGAAATAATACCAGAAAAGTTCTTAATAAATTTCCTGTAGAAATTAGCGAATCCCACAAACCTTTGTACCGCCTTTCGATCTGTAGGAGCTGGCCATTCCAAAACAGCAGCGACTTTCTGGGGATCCATGGAGATCCCATCAGCGGAGATGACAAGTCCCAGGAATTGAATTGTATGTTTTTCAAAGTCGCACTTTTCAGCCTTGACATAGAGATGATGTTCACGAAGTTTACTCAAAACTTTTTTCACATGGGTACGGTGGATCTCGATTGAGTCAGAGAAGATAAGAATATCATCGAGATAGACAATGAGAAACAGGTCAAGAAAGTCCCGAAAAACATCATTTACCAGATGCTGAAAGGTGGCTGGGGTGTTGCAGAGACCGAAGGGCATAACTAGGTATTCAAAATGCCCAAAGCGTGACCTGAAGGCAGTCTTCCATTCATCCCCCTTTCTGATTCGCACCAAATTGTAGGCACCTCTTAGATCTAGCTTGGAAAAAACTCGTGCTCCACGCAGTCTCTGAAATAACTCGGGAATTAAGGGAAGTGGGTACCGGTTCTTGATAGTTATTTTATTAAGATCACGATAGTCAATACAGGGCCTCAGGGAGTGATCTTTTTTCTCCACAAAAAAGATACCAGCTCCTGCTGGGGAGGAAGAGGCTCGAATAAACCCTTTTTCTAGGCTTTCATCAATGTATTTGCGTAAGGCCTCTAGTTCAGGTTCCGAGAGAGGGTAAATTCGGCCGAAGGGAATTTCTGCCCCTGGTAGGAGTTCAATGGGACAATCGTAAGTCCGGTGGGGAGGTAAGCTCTCTGCACTCTTTTTATTAAATACGTCCAAGAATTCATGGTAGACTGTGGGTACTAATTTCATAGTTTCAGGGTCCGAGTGGATGCTGAGGAGAGGAGCAGGATTAACAAACTTTTTTGGGTAACAATGTTTCTGACAATAATTAGAGGAAAATGAAATATCTCCGGTAAGCCAGTCAATATGAGGGTTATGGGCCCTTAACCAGGGTAACCCCAGGATAACAGGAAACATGGGGGACGTTATGACGTCCAAACGGAGCAGCTCCTGATGTTCGGAAGAGACTTGGCAAAGAATGGGTACAGTCTCTTGTGTAACAGGCCCAGACTTGAGACCAGAGCCATCTGCCAGATGCACAGTAAATTCCTGCCTCTTGGTACATACAGGAAGTTGATGTAAGGTGACAAAGGCTGAGTCCACAAAACAACTGCAAGCTCCAGAGTCTATAATTGCGGTTACAGAAATAGTCCTTCCTGGCAACTGAAACTGGAGCGAAAGAGGGAGGTGTAGCAGATCCCTCCCAGGAAGATGGAACATGTAAGGAGGCGTAGAAGTGGGCTTGGCAGGTCTTATGGGGCAAGCTTGGATGAAATGGCCCGCTCCTCCGCAGTAAAAGCATAGTCCGTCATGTACTCGCCGGAGGCGTTCAGAGGAAGATAGTGGTGGTCTTGAAAAGCTTCTGCGGGGAAGCTCAGGGGGCTCCTTATTCTTGTAGTGACCCTTAGGTAATCTGGACGTGATTGTGGAGACAGGAGCAAAACTTCTTGAGAGAGACGCTGGCTTGGTACTAACTTTCTCAGATTGCCTTTCACGCAATCGACGGTCAATTTGGATAACAAGATGGATCAGATCTTCCAGGGATGAGGGCACTCCTATTCGGGCAAGTTCGTCTTTTAATTGGTCAGAGAGTCCAAGGCGAAATTGATGATGTAAAGCGGCTTTATTCCACTGCGTATCTAAACTCCAGACACGGAAATCTGTTACATAGTCCTCCACGGATCTCAAGCCTTGTTGGAGTTTTCCCAGTGTAAATTCAGCAGTCTGTTGGAGGAAAGGGTCAGCATACAGCTGGGACATGGCTGAAAAGAAGGAGTCAGCGGTAGACAAGGCCGGATCATGGTGTTCTCTAAGATGATGAGCCCAGGAGAGTGGTTCATTTCGTAGGAGTGTAATGATAAATCCCACTTTAATATGCTCGGATGAGAAGGTTCGTGGTAACAAGGAAAAAATAAAGTTCACAGGCATTTTGAAAAGTGCGAAACAATTTGCGATCCCCTGAAAAATGCTCTGGCAAAGGTACTCTAGGTTCAGGAGGCAGAGAGGTTTCGTTGAGCAGGCAGAAGTCAGTCTGTACAGACGTATTTACAAGTGCAAGGAGAGTAGCTGCAGATGAGACACCAAGCAGATTCGGTAGACGATCTTGCATCTGGCCCAAGTCTTCTTGGAGATTTCGTACGGTATGGGCTAGTGCAGAAATTGCCCGGCAGATGTCCATAACAGGTGAGGCCTCCCTTTCAGACTCCATTGCTGGCTGACTGATACTGTCACGTACCTGATTGGAGTCTGAAGTGACGAGGTCGGCCTCCCTTGTATCTCCAACCCGGGTCCCGCTGAGAGTGGGAACAGAGGGACCCCAAGGAAAGGAGGAACACGAGTGCCTGTAGAAGTAACCCAGGAATCTTGAGGCAGATGATGCGACTTTAGGTAGGCAGGAAGTCGCAGCAGATCGCAGGAGCCGAGATGCAGGAACTTGACAGGCAGCTTGGAGCCAGACAGGAGACAGGAACGGAGTCACAGGAATAGCCGGGTTCGGAAGCAGGCGGACAGCAAGGTACCAAATCATCAGGCAGAAGCAGAGTCAACGTAGGAAGCCGAAGTCAGGAACCAGTGAATCAGGATATGGGAGAGTCCAGAGACAAGGTCAGGGGAGCCAAGGTTCAGCAAAGGATATCAAGCAGGCAGGTAACACAGGATACAGATACAGGAACAGCTGAAGATCAGTCAGCACCTGTCACAGTCAGTGTGTCCTCTAAATAGGCCGTCTGGCGCCAAAGGGCCGCGCGGACGCGCTCCCGCGGGCGCGTCCATTCCTTTGCGCACGCGCATTGGCACGTCTGCGATCCGAAGCGACCTTCCCGAACGCATGCGTGCGTAAAGAGTCCTTTACGAACAAGTGTACCTGCGAGTGAACCCGGGACGTAACACTTCTCTTACACTATAACTATGTGGTTCAGTTTGTACTGCGCCATATCAATTGCCGTAAGAAATAGGCGGAACCGGCTGGCCATTATCCCAAAGGCATTCTCTGCGACTCTTCTGGCTCTGGCCAGCCGGTAATTAAAAATCCTCTTCTCTGCGGTGAGGATCCTCTGGGGGAATGGCCTCATCAGGTGATCACCCAGACCAAATGATTCATCTGCGACAAACACAACTCTGGAGACGTCGGTAGAACTCGGTCTGGGCAAAGGCTCCACCATCCGACATCCAGCCATTCTTCCCCACGTCCTCATATAAAAATTTATATGTCACCAACACCACCGCCATCAACACTATACTATGAAACCCCTTATAATTAAAATAGTATGACCCAGAGTGGGGTGGTGGGACGATGTGAACGTGTTTCCTCTCAATTGCCCCTCCGCAGTTAGGAAAGTCCCAACGCTCAGCAAACTGGGAGGCCACAGTCTGCCATTCCTGTGGCGTTGAAGGAAACTGTGGAGTCAAAAAAGAAACAAAAATAATTAGTACTTTTGCACATAACATTGCAAGCAGATTAGACACAAACATTCTTGGCCAACATCAGTATAGCATTTATTTTAAGGAGTATTTAAAGACAAAAATATAAGGTCCACTTATCAAATTCCTCACCCCCTCTGATGGCCCATTGGAAAAATTTTAGGGGGGGGGGGGGTTAAAAATGAGTTTGGGACCCCAAAAAAAGCCTCTGGCACCCTGCCTGAATTTAAGGACAACAATAACATTTGGGGGTGTTTAGGGTAAAGCACTACAATGGAGCTGACAAAATACATTGTTAGGTGACTAGGCTAGGTGTGTATGGGCCCATGATAGCATGCTGGGGAGGTTAGTGAAGGCAAATATGCATGTAGGCCAAAAAAGGAGCATTAAAAGCTTACAGCATGCATGAGGATAAAGAGGACATTCACAGCATATTACAATCATGGTAATTAGAGAATGATGAAAGAAATACAATACATTAGCATACATTAAATATATAGAATGTGATGTTAAATGAGAAAACTTACCCTAATATAGTCCTTCTGTAGGACCTGAATGATGGCAGAACAGGTCTCTGGAATAATGATCCCCAGAGCATGGGGGGGAGAGGCCTGTAGAGAATTTGAGATCCTGTAGACTTCTCCCTGTCGCTAAGTAATGCAACGTGGCAACTAGCCTCTGTTCAAGAGTCATGGCTTGCCACATTCAGGTGCCCTGCTTCGTAATATAAGGGGTCAGCAAAGCCAACAGACAGTGAAAAATGGGGTTCGTCATCCGGAGAAAATTCCTGAAATCATCAGGGTTATTCTCCTGGATCTCCCACAGCAAAGGCATATGACAGAATTAGTCACGCTGGAGTAACCAATTCTTGGTCCATGAACTCCTCCCCACCCTGTTCATGGACTGGGCTTGGGTCAAAGCAAGAACCCTAACACCAACCCCCCTGCATAGCACAAACTCTACAACGAGTACGTAACCGCAACATGGCTTCAAAATGGTCCTCTGGTCAGAACGAACTAACAGAATGCACTGAAAAACAGCAAGGCCTGAGAAGAGCGAGCTGGAAATCAGAAATTAGCGGACAAGAACGCACTGAAAAACAGATACATACCCACAAGCACAAACTGAAGAGCAGTAACGGACTGAAAAGCATGAGGCTGAAAATCAAGAATCGTCTCTCACCAAACTTCTACTAACATGAGATAAACATGAGATTAGCAGAAGGAGCCCCAAAGGTGGCACACTGGGTATTGAACTTCCGTTTTATAGCCCGTCGTACGTGTTGTACATCACCGCGTTTATGACGGTCGGAATTTGCTGTGACCGTGTGTATGCAAGACAAGGTTGAGCGGAATTCTGTCGGAAATCCATTCAAGGCTTTTTCAACGAAAATTCTGATCGTGTGTATGCAACATCATGCCGCGTACACACAATCAGGATTTCCAACAACAAATGTTCGATGTGAGCTTGTTGTTGGAAATTCCAACCGTGTGTAGGCTCCATCAGACATTTGCTGTCGGAATTTCCGACAACAAAGATTTGAGAGCTGGATCTCAAATTTTTCGACAACAAAATCCGTTGTCATAAATTACTGCGCAAATACGGTGCAAAAAAAAGTATTGCAATGACCGCTATTTTATTCTCTAGGGTGTTAGAAGTAAAACAATATATAATGTTTGGGCGTTCTAGGTAATTTTCTAGCAAAAAAACCTGTTTTAAACTTGTAAACACCTAAAATCCAAAACGAGGCTGGTCTTACCGACAGGTGCCTCTCTGAAAAACACCTTGGAATTTGGATGTTAGAAGTGTCAGGCCTCACCTGCCTATCTCGACTCCTGCAATCCTCCCTGGTCAGTTCAGAAAAAGTTTGGGCGCACCCCGATCTACTGCATCCTTTTAGAAGCTGCTTCCTGCTCTGCATGTTCAGAACCATCCCAGCCAGTGACGTCTGATCCATTGCTCCCGGAGTTTCTTTAGGTGACTTTGGTGGATGAACCATCCAGCGCTGAGGTCTCTGAACCCTCAGGCCTCCCGGTTAAAGTTCTTGTGCTATCCAGCACTGAGAGCATTACACCCCCTTAGGCCTTCAAGCCTGGACCCCTGCGGGTCACATTTTTGTAGCTTCACTGGATCAAAATCCCATCTCCAACCAGATCTCCCCCAGGAGCATGTGACCTTAGTTTATATAGGCCTGAGAGCCCCTGCCCATTCAAATTAACGATTGGTTCAGGGTGACCTACACAAACTAATTGCATCCTGTGTCCAACCCACCATCCCTTCAGAACCTTTCACTGGAAGAACAGGGCTTCAATTAAACAGAATACAGGTGGTCACACCCCCCCCCCCCCCTTTCTATTCTGTTATCTCTTCCAACCAATTTAACCCAACCAGGCTTAAACCAACAGGGCAAAACACTGGCAACTTGACCTGACACTAATCCTAACTGACTAATTTAGCACACACCTAAGTGGGTGGGCGCTATATCTATCTATCTATCTATCTATCTATCTATCTATCTATCTATCTATCTATCTATCTATCTATCTATCTATCTATCTATCTATCTATCTATCTATCTATCTATCATATACATACAGGCAAACACTTATTTTAAAATGTATTAAAACGTGGATGTTGTCAGTAGGGCAGAGATTGGTGGCAGTGGGCAGTGTCAGTAGTTTTTTATTTTTTCTACAATATTGTTTACTTACAATTCTTTTAGGAGCCCCACTGGGGGCTTTGGTGAAATAGCAGACCCCTGATGTCTCACTTTTGCGACAGAGAAAGGGGCTGAGAGACAGAGATTCCCCAGCCCCTTTCTCTGCAGGGTTAGCTGCACTGGACAGTGAATGAATGGGAAATGCTCTGTACGGAGCGGCTTCCTGTTCATTCACAAACTGAAGCCTAGTAAACAGTTTGGATTAACACAGTGAGTGATCTGTACTAATCACTGTGCGCATTCAGAAAAGGAAGGGGTCGGTAAATCACACAGGCCCGGGCAGCAGGGAATCTACACCGCACGGGGGAGACCAAGCACACCTGGCACACCCCCTGTGCATGCCTATGCCTCCCTATGATATTGGCTTACCCTCTCTCCTGAGCTATATCCTGCTTAACCCCTCTGTGAGAGTGGGGTATTTAGCCCCTCCTCTACTATTACACTTCACCTCAGTGTTTTCCTTTGCTGCCAGATACTGCTTGCCACTTACCTTAAAGTGGTTCTAAAGGCTAGTCATTTTATACCTAAATGCATTCCCCACATTAAAGCGGAGTTCCACTCGTTTGTAAGTTTATTAAAAGTCAGCAGTTACAAAAAGTCACCTGTCCCACGGTCCAGCGATGCGGCCGCCCGTAGCCTCGCTCCTCTCCCAGGTGCCAGCATTGCAAGTGTGGGCACCCGGCTGTGACAGCTTGCAGCTTCACAGCCGGGTGCGCACTGCGCATGCTCAAGTCGCTCTGTGCTCCCTTAGTGGCCAGGCAATCTTCTGGAATCTGTGACGTGTCCCAGAAGATTGCAGAGAGGGAGGAGGAGAGGAGGAGCCGCCTAGGGGGAAAGGAGGACTCGCCTAGGGGGAGAGGAGGAGTTGCCTAGGCGGCGAGGTGGCGTGAACAGGAAGTGGGAGCTGGGTACCTGTCAAAACTAGGTACCCACCCGCCCCAACCAAAAAATGACATGCCAAATGAAGAGACGAGGAGTGCTTAAAGTGGAAGTTCCACTTTTGGGCGGAATTCCACTTTAAGGTAACAACCATAGGGAGCAGCTTGGCAGACAAAGAAGAGGAGGAGACAAGAGCGCTGGCAGAGGACCCCAAAAGAGGAGGATCTGGGCTGCTGTATGCAATACCATTGCACAGAGCAGGTAAGTATAACATGTTTATTGCTTTAATAAAAAAAAAATACCCCTTACTCCCATAGAATGCATTAAAGCAAAGGAAGAGCAGAACGTGAAGCCGCTATCACAGATATAGCTTCTTCTCGTTGATGATCTGAATTAATAGCATGGAGGATATACACAACCTTTCTGTCAGGTAATAATTCAATTACAGGTGAGCTGCATAATAGAAGAGATGCTGTCATCAGCACTGACTCATCTGGTAAAAGCCTTGTCAGTAAATTGACTGTTCCCAGCCAGAGGGTAATGTCACACAGAAAAGCACTGAGTATTCTTTTTCCTCTGGTGTAGTAATTGCTGGATGTAATTAAACAATAAATGCCTGTTTAAAGCAGTTTATTTGTGTCAATAAGCAACATCTGCATGTGTGAAATGTCACGTAATCCCTCTGCAGAGGATCTCTAATGGTTTTATAAACTCCAGCCCATCCTTCATTATAACGGCCTCACAGGGAGGAAAGTGTATGGGTTGTCCATAGCAACAAATCTGATCTTTCCTATCACTTTCCAACACATTGTAGTTAACAGAGGCGTAGATTGAAGCTTGTGAGCCCTGATGCTATTTGGTCTTTAGTGACCACGGTGTTGCACATGTGATCAGTTATGGCACCAGTCATTTGATCACTTGACAGTTTGATTCAGGCCCGGACTGGGACAAAAAATAGGCCCGGGCATTTTGGATTGAGCAGCCCATGACATGTTAACCGGCCCCTTCCCCACTCTCCACCCTGACAGATCCCCTGAGAGAGGGGAGGGGGGAACCCAGCAGAGGTGTGGGGGGGGGGGGGAGGTGCGACCAGGAAAGATCATGGGGATTGTAGAGCACAGGGAAGAACCTTGAGAACATGGGGTGGGGCGAGAGCACAGGGGGGAGGCAGAGAACACAGGGAGGAAGAGGAGAGCACAGGGGGGCAGCGGAGAGCATGGGGGGAGGTGGAGAGCACAGGCGGGCAGTGGAGAGCATGTGGGGAGGTGGAGAGCACAGGGAGGGCGGCGGAGAGCATGGGGGATGTGGACAGCACAGGAGGGCTGGCGGAGAGCATGGGGGGTGGCAGAGAGCATGGGGGGTGGCAGAGAGCATGGGGGGTGGCAGAGAGCATGGGGGGTGGCAGAGAGTATGGGGGGGAGGCGGAGAGTATGGGGGGGAGGCGGAGAGCATGGGGGAAAGTGGAGAGCTTTGGGGGAGGTGGAGAGCATGGGGGGGGAGGCGGAGAGCATGGGGGGAGGTGGAGAGTATGAGGGGGTGGCGGAGAGCATGGGGGGGAGGTGGAGCGTATGGGGGGGAGGTGGACAGTATGGGGGGGAGGCGGAGAGCATGGGAGGGAGGCGGAGAGCATGGGGGGAGGCGGAGAGCATGGGGGGAGGCGGAGAGCATGGGGGAGGCGGAGCGTATGGGGGGAGGCGGAGCGTATGGGGGGAGGCGGAGAGTATGGGTGGAGGTGGAGAGTATGGGGGGTGGCAGAGAGCATGGGGGGAGGTGGAGAGAGTATGGGGGGAGGTGGAGAGAGTATGGGGGGAGGTGGAGAGAGTATGGGGGGCAGAAAGTATAGGGGGGCAGAGAGTATGGGGGGGAAGGTGGAGAGTATGGGGGGAAGGTGGAGAGTATGGGGGGGTGGCAGAGAGCATGGAGGTAGGTGGAGAGCATGGGGGGGAGGTGGAGAGTATGGGGGGAGGTGGAGAGTATGGGGGGAGGCGGAGAGCATGGGGGGTGGCAGAGAGTATGAGGGGGTGGCAGAGAGTATGAGGGGGTGGTGGAGAGTATGGGGGGGAGGTGGAGAGTATGGGGGGAGGTGGAGAGTATAGGGGGGAGGTGGAGAGTATGGGGGGTGTCAGAGAGCATTGGGGAGGTGGAGAGCATGGGGGGAGGCGGAGAGCATAAGGGGGTGGCAGAGAGCATGAGGGGGTGGCAGAGAGCATGAGGGGGTGGCAGAGAGCATGAGGGGGTGGCAGAGAGCATGGGGGGTGGCAGAGAGTATGGGGGGGTGGCAGAGAGCATGGGGGGAGGTGGAGAGTATTGGGGGGTGGCAGAGAGCATGGGGGGGTGGCAGAGAGCATGGGGGGTGGCGGAGAGCATGGGGGGTGGCGGAGAGCATGAGGGGGTGGCAGAGAGCATGAGGGGGTGGCAGAGAGCATGAGGGGGTGACAGAGAGCATGAGGGGGTGGCAGAGAGCATGAGGGGGTGGCAGAGAGCATGGGGGGAGGTGGAGCGTATGGGAGGAGGTGGAGAGTATGGGGGAAGGTGGAGAGTATGGGGGGAAGGTGGAGAGTATGGGGGGGAGGTGGAGAGTATGGGGGGGTGGCAGAGAGCATGGGGGATGGCAGAGAGCATGGGGGATGGCAGAGAGCATGGGGGGAGGTGGAGAGCATGGGGGGAGGTGGAGAGCATGGGGGGAGGTGGAGAGCATGGGGGGTGGCGGAGAGCATGGGGGGTGGCGGAGAGCATGGGGGGTGGCGGAAAGCATGGGGGTGGCAGAGAGCATGGGGGGGTGGAGAGTATTAGGGGGTGGCAGAGAGCATGGGGGGAGGTGGAGAGTATGAGGGGGTGGCAGAGAGCATGGGGGGAGGCGGAGAGCATGGGGGGAGGTGGAGAGTATGGGGGTAGGTGGAGAGTATGGGGGGAGGTGGAGAGTATGGGGGGAGGTGGAGAGCATGGGGGGAGGTGGAGAGTATGGGGGGGTGTCAGAGAGCATGGGGGGAGGCGGAGAGCATGGGGGGAGGTGGAGAGTATGGGGGGAGGTGGAGAGTATGGGGGGGTGTCAGAGAGCATGGGGGGAGGCGGAGAGCATGGGGGGAGGTGGAGAGTATGGGGGGGTGTCAGAGAGCACAGGGGGGTGGCAGAGAGCATTGGGGAGGTGGAGAGCGTGGGGGGAGGTGGAGAGTATGGGGGGAGGTGGAGAGTATGGGGTGACAGACAGCATGGGGGAAGGTGGAGAGTATGGGGGGTGGCAGAGAGCATGGAGGGAGGTGGAGTGCATGGGGGGGAGGTGGAGAGTATGGGGGGGTGGCAGAGAGCATGGGGGGTGGCAGAGAGCATGGGGGAGGTGGAGAGTATGGGGGGTGGCAGAGAGCATGGGGGGAGGGGGAAGTATGGGGGGTGGCAGAGAGCACGGGGGGCAGCGGAGAGCATGGGGGGAGGTGGAGAGCATGGGGGGAGGTGGAGAGCATGGGGGGAGGTGGAGAGCATGGGGGGTGGCGGAGAGCATGGGGGGTGGCGGAGAGCATGGGGGGTGGCAGAGAGCATGGGGGGAGGTGGAGAGTATGAGGGGGTGGCAGAGAGCATGGGGGGAGGCGGAGAGCATGGGGGGAGGTGGAGAGTATGGGGGAAGGTGGAGAGTATGGGGGGGGTGTCAGAGAGCACAGGGGGGTGGCAGAGAGCATTGGGGAGGTGGAGAGCGTGGGGGGAGGTGGAGAGTATGGGGGGAGGTGGAGAGTATGGGGTGACAGACAGCATGGGGGAAGGTGGAGAGTATGGGGGTGGCAGAGAGCATGGAGGGAGGTGGAGTGCATGGGGGGGTGGAGAGTATGGGGGGTGGCAGAGAGTATGGGGGGTGGCAGAGAGCATGGGGGGTGGCAGAGAGCATGGGAGAGGTGGAGAGTATGGGGGGTGGCAGAGAGCATGGGGGGAGGGGGAAGTATGGGGGGTGGCAGAGAGCACGGGGGGCAGCGGAGAGCATGGGGGTGATGTGGAGAGCACGGGGTTGGCAGAGAGTATGGGTGGAGGAGAGCCCTGCGGGAGCAGCAGAGAGAAGCAGGATAGGAGGATCGGTGGGGGCGGCTGCATATAGAACAATTATTTTCTCCATCTTCCTCCTGCAGTCTCGGAATGCCTACTTCTCCTCTACCTCTCACAGGCATTCCGAGACTGCAGGAGGAAGATGGAGAAAATAATTGTTCTATATGCAGCCGCGCCGCCCCCACGATCCTCCTATCCAGTTCACAGGGGAGGCTGAACTCACGTTTTCTGTTCCGGCACCTCTCGACATAACACCGGCTCCAAGGTGTCTGCTCTGGCTCCTCCCCCCGGCACCGACGGCTGACCTGACGTGCGGCCGTGCAGCCGTGGTGAGGCCGAAGGTGTCTCATTTAGCTCCTCCCCCCGGCGCCAATGGCTGAGCTTAACTGGCAGCCGGGCGGCCGCGGAGAGGCTGGATGAGTGGCACAAGCTCAAGCCTTGGGCCATGCAAGGACTTGCGGCCTGGCGGCCCTAGCGGCCGCGGCCCACCGGGCAAGTGCCCGGTTTGCCCTATGGCCAATCCGGGCCTGGTTTGATTATAGGCACAAGCAACTGTGACAGTTTTCATTCAAGACATGCTTGAAACGTAACTGTTTTGGTAAACTTAGGCCTCATGCACACGGGGTGTTTGCTTTTGCCCTCTGAATGCCAGAACTCCTGACAATAGAAATGCTACCTAAAAAACTCACCTAAAACCGCCTATTGCACACACATTTGGACATGTCAAGCGTCTGAACATTAAAGGATTCCATTGGGCAGAATATTAATTTATTCTGGCCATTGGAATGGCATGTTTAGAGCCTTCACATGTGTTTAGGTGTGTCTAGTGTTTTTTTTTTCTGCTCTTCAGCTCCTCTCCTGAACGCACTTGTGATGTTTTTTTTTTTCTGCCTTTAAACACCTCTCTTCTAATATGCCTATAAATGCCTATGTGTGTGTAGCAATAACTCTCGGTGGAGCTGCTGGTTTAAAGTGGGCTGTTACCTTCACTCTCGCCTCCTCTGTTTCACCGGCACCGGGTCTAGGGTCCCGTTGAGTTTCCGGACAATGTAGGCACCAAACACTTGAGTATCTTTTCCAATGCTTTAATGAACAGGTAATAAAGGAAGTAGCAGGAAAGAGGTAGAAGGAAAGTTTCAGGGAAGCTCAAATAACTTTTCGTAGTATTCTTTAGTACATTGTTAGGAATTGAACACTTGTAGTTGAATGCACTCCCCTTGTGGGATTCAATCTTTGCCCGCCTGGATAGGCCTCTCTCACTTGCCTAGCAGCCAGTACGTAGCACGAACAAAAGTCTCTGCCACAGACTTGTTTGGAACAAAACCGGTACGATCCTCGGTCTACGATGAATATCAGACACAGCACTTGAACCTTTAAGCCAACCCGGCAGTACTATGCAGTAAAATTACTTCAGGATACGTCCTCCAACTGAGTCACCAGGCCCCTCTCCAGAACAGCACTCTGCATGATCCTTCCATGAGGGGTCCTCCCCTGGGATCTTCTCAGTTGTCCGGCTTCTTCTCTCAGGATAGACAGCCCAGGACCATTCCTCTGCCGCTGTGGTAGGCCCCAGACAGGCTTCTGGGCCCACCCACACACTGCAGCGATGTGGGCCTCCGGAACGGAGGACCACGAGGTGGTATTCCTAATGCATACCTGTCGGCCAGGAGGGCCAGCAAGCGGCTGAAAACGAACACCTAAACATGGCGTCTGTCCCATAAATACCCTCTCCCAGAATGCAACTCGGAGGACCACCTCCACCGAGTTGTCTCCGGGACAGAGGAGCACTCATACGCTTTAACACATTGCCTTTCCAACACCGGCCCATGGGGACAACGACACCCACCGGCGCAGTGTGGAACTACACAAAAATCTACCAGCGCTACATGTGCAAAGCTGGAAGTACTGGTAAGACCATTTCAGGTCTATTCAAAGCAAAATCAAAGCAAAGTTGCTGAAAAGTTTTAAAGCAGCCATCTATATACTGTATACATGGGGTTAGGTGTAGACCCCAGCCCTCTCCCATCTCCGCAATCCCTGCAATTTATTGAACTCAGGTAGAAGCTTGTTGGATCAGAGGAACATGTACCTGGTGCACCCCATTAAAAATGGAGTGGGCAGTTGTAGATGTAACTTCGGGTAAGTGGGTCCACAGTGTAGAACAGGCTACTGCCTTAAAATTAGGGGGAAAGTACATGTATCGATACCCCTGAAAGGGCTGCCTAAGTATGTTCAGTCTGTTACTCTGCCTCTCAACCCTAATAACAGCCTCAGCCCCCTCTGGGAAACACACGTTATGATAAAACACAGAAATTATCTTTACTGCAATGGAAGGATAGCAGACAGTAACAATATGTAATCAAGTAATCTAGAGATGAATAACTGAGATTTAAGAGCAATATAGTTCTCAATCCTATATTCAAGCTGCTTTCAAGGGATTCCAAACCTGAGAATGTTCCCAAGAGCAGAGGCACACTTTAATGGGAAATAAAGCAAAATATGGCACTTCAAATTAAATTGGTTACCTTTACTCAGATTGGCTCTATGAGTCCAGGCAGGAGGAGAGCAGAGGAATGACTCCCTTTGTGTCAGGCGTCTCTCTACTGTCCCCTGACACCACAGGCCCAAATTTACACACTAATTCAAGTCAGCAAGTAATGGCTTAACTTTAAAGATAAACTGTCCAACACACCCAATGCATATGCAGAGTCCTGAATATGTGTGTGCAGATCCGTATGGCCCTAACAGCTTCAGTCCTTTTTAAGAAAACATAAGCTTTGGTGTCTTCAGCTAGCCACTTTCGTTAGTGCAGTTTAACTCCTGGGTAGCGGACCCAAACAACACAACTGGCCCAGATTATCAAGTGAAACAGGCAGGGTTTTGTTCAACAAGGTGAAAGGACAATGGTGTCTGTATACATTGACCCAGAAATGGTTAGCCTTATACTTTATCCCTGTGGCACTACAAGTGTCAGCAAGATGACTACCAGAAACGATTTCTGTATACAGTGTTCAAATAACTCCTCCTGTAGTGCAGTGTCTCTGTTCGCTGCAGATAGGCAAAAATGCCCTTTCACCCAATCCTGTGATCAAGGCCCAAACGAATGTCCTGGAACAGACAGGCTCTCTTGGCAACCCGACTGGTCACCTCACACTGGAACGATTCACTGTCGGTGCAGGTGCACCTCAATATGCACCTGAGATCCCCTTCACTCAGGCTGGATGTCCCGACAGGTGGCGGAGGCCGTAATCACGCTGAGAGATCATCTGAGAGACAGCACCTTTCCCTCAGGTCTGGTCTCTTTACTCCCTCATTGCTGACTGAACTTTTTCTCAGGACACAAAATGGAGTCCTTTACTTTCCTGTCAGCAGAGCATCCTGGGCTTTTTGTAGTTCCTTCCTGAATACCGGGCTAGAGAACCGCTTTGTGAGGGAACTGCCTGTCACAGAATCCATTGCAGCTGCTTCCAGCAGCTTAGTACAGTCTCTCTGATTGGCTGCTGTAACTGTGCCTTTAATTGGCTTATTACTTCCTGCCAATAGGGGCACAAGAGAGGCTACTGAATGCACAGCTCTGTGTGTGTCAGTTCATATTACAACAAACTCAGTCAGTGAACATGGAGAAGGGGGGGAATCCCTCTTGCAGCTGCAAGCCTGTGTACATTGTTCTGGCCAGCTTAGCGGGGTTGTGGGTTATAGAGTGAGACGCCCGCTACACACAGTATAAAGATGTAGGTGGAATGTGTCGCTCCCAGCCAGCTATGTGCTGGAGTTGAATGGCAATAAAAATAAACCCATGGATCCAGGACTAAAAAGTCACCAAAGGTCTTATGCCCTGTACACTTGGTCGGATTTTCCGACGGAAAATGTGAGATCGGAGCTTGTTGTCGGAAATTCTGACCGTGTGTGGGCTCCATCGGACTTTTTCCATTGGAATTTCCGACACACAAAGTTTGAGAGCAGGCTATAAAATTTTCCGACAACAAAACCTGATCGCGTCAATTCCGACCGTGTGTGGACAATTCCGACGCACAAAGTGCCACACATGCTCAGAATAAATTCCGAGACGGAACTGTTCAGTCTGGTAAAATTAGCGTTCGGAATGGATATAGCACTTTTGTCACGCTGCAATGTTTTAAATTTAATTTTAAGTTTAATGCAGCGCACTCTCTTCTTTATAATGCTAGAAGAATGAAGTAGTTTTGCTACTCATATTCACACAGAGTTTTCCTAGACTTCTTTCTTTATTATTTATTGTGATCTCATCAATATAATATTTTTATTTGTCACATCTACAGAAATTGTTTTTTTTTTATGTTTTTAGATTAAATAATTATTTTTTGATTTTTTTAACGCCTGATCTTGTGGTTTTTTTTTTAACTCCAGAATATTTTTGGGTGTGTTTTGTGTGTCAAGTTACCACAAGACCATTATTATCTTGTATTATTTAATCTCAAGGAGGTTGCTTGCAGTGGCATCTCCAGCTTTCATATTTAGGGGGGGCACATGGGGGGACAGGGACAAAAGTAGGGGGGCAACTATAAAATGCAATATATATATATCCTGGGGCCCTTTACTATGACCCCACAACGGCCCTTTCACATGTTCTGCAGTGAGCTCCCTTCCTACTGTATTGGGGCCCCCCAGGGTGGCAGAAAACAAGAGATATATGTCACCAGCATACCAAGAAAATATAAGGATCCAAAGCAGTGGGAGAACTATCAGGGTTGCAAAGGTTGTCTTTCCACCGGGTCCTGGTGTTCTGCCACTGTGGGGTTCCCCAGCCTCCTCTTGCTGTCTCCCCCTGCTATTGACAGCGCTGATCTGGCATCTCTTGGAATTTACAGGCTGGTTCTCCTGTCCTAAGGATGGGAGAAATCAGTCTGTTTTTTCAGTAACTGAGAGTCCTGGTGGAGTCCTTCCTGCAACTCGCTCTTCTCCCTGCCAATGAGGATGCAGGGGAAGGAGCAGATCGGGCGGCCGTGGTTGTGTGAGCGCTCGCATTATGCAGTGTCAGCGAGCAGAGGGAGGGGGGAGGAATCACCCGCAGGAGCTGACTGGGGACTCTCTCCCTCTTAGACATTGATTTTTTGTAAAAAAAAAAATACAATTTTTTTTAATTGGGAGGGGGGGCACATGGTGGGGCACAGCGTAATGTTGGGGGGGTCAGGGACGCCATTGGTTGCTTGGTGTTGGTGTCTCTTGTTAATTTCACATTGTATTTTTGAAATGTACCTGCCTCCTCACAAACTGTCCTTTTTGAAGGAAAACACACATAGGCAAGTATAATAAATCAAACCAAAAATGTATTAAAGTGGAGCGTCACCCTGGAAATAGAAATGCAACCAAAAATCCTAAAAAAATTAAAAAAAAACATTTGGAAAAAAAATTTTTTTTATACTTACCTAAACTCTTGTTGCTAGGCAGTCTTCCTAATCTGCCTCTTCCTATTCGCGGTGTGTTCTTCTCCTCGGTGAGTGGCCCCCTTGTCTTCTGGGAACTGTGTGTGTTCCCAGAACACCACGGGGCCATTCACAGATCGCAGCGCCGCTCGCGCGTGCGCAGTAGGAAACTGGCAGTGAAGCCGCAAGGCTCCACTGCCTGTTTCCCTTACCTAGGATGGCGGTGCCGGGACCCGAGAGCCGAGGGACGGGTCGGCCTCGGACTGCCGACATCGCGGGCACCCAGGACAGGTAAGTCTACTTATTTAAAGTTAGCAGCTACAGTGTTTGTAGCTGCTGACTTTAATTTTTTTTTTAGCTGGCCGGAATCCCGCTTTAAGGGCTCATAATCAAAGAAAGAGGGAGGCAACGCTGGAGTAATAGCAGAAATTGGCGAAGCCGTTGACCCCCAGGGCACACATCAATTATTTTCTGGCAAAATTGGTGGTCTGAGGAGTCCTTATCTAAGGGAGTTCAATCTGGTCCAGAAGTCTAAGAGAATCAGCAGCAGATGACATGTATGTCCCCAGGCTGTGGTCATACAAGAGCCTGCATCTTTTGTCAGACCAGACTGAACCCAGGTCATCACTCTCTGGTCTTCCTTCCACGCTTCCTTCCACGCTGTGTCTGTGGTGGTGGAGTTGTGGCAGGAGGAGGAAGAGGATGGTCCAACTCACTAAGGTGGGTATTGGGTGTGATTTTGCCCCTCAACCCCTTATTTAAGGTTTGATAAATGAGTTCCTCACACATGAGGCGTTGGTCCTCCTGCATGCCCTGCAGTTTAGTGGCAGCCATGCAGGCAAAGGCCTCTTCACGAGTGGGGCAGGCTCTCAGGGACGCAGAAGCCTCCTGAATCAGCCTGAGCACTGAATCCTGCACGTTACTCCCCTTCCTGGGTCTTTTGTTTGGAAAGCAGAAGGGAGGGACCTGTGATTCTGTCAGGCACCTACTGGGCCCGGCCTTCTCCTGGCTGACACTTAGCCCTGCCTCCTCCTGGCTGCCACTAACCCCTGCCTCCTCCTGGCTGCCACACTCCACAGCCTCCTCCTGTGTGCCACATTCCACAGCCTCGTCCTGGCTGAGGTCTTCCTGTGTATGAAAAAGGGACATCGTTTTAGTTTTTTCTTCATCAATCACACACAATTTTCATCTCATGACTGTTGCAAATTGAATGTTAACAAAAATAACAGACTATCATTCTGAGCCCAGCATTTTTCATTCTTGTCCCAATTATTTTTGCCCACTACTGTCTATTGATATGTAAAACACTTTATTAAATCAGCAATTAGTGATCAATAATAACATATAGTAAACATCATTTATTTATTGAAAAGAAATCTGTAGAAGAATGCTATACCTGACTCCAGCTGGGCTCCTCCACTTCTTCCTGGCTGGAAGTCCCAGGTTGGACATTGGAAGCCTCAGCTGGGGTGGAAGATAGGGTGGAAGGAAGAGTGAAAGGAAGGGTTGAGAGGGATTCCCTGACTTCAGTCTGGTCTGACAGAAATCAGAGTCTCTCATAGTACCACAGCCTGGGGACATAAATGTCATCTGCTGCAGTTCCTGAACTCTGGGAATCCTGGACCTTCTTGCGCTCCCTAAGATAAGTTCTCCTCAGGCCACCAATTTTGGCTTTTAAATAGGGGATGGTTGCTGTGGGGACCACCGGCTTCACCAACTCCAGCAGTTTCTCCAGCGCTGCCTGCCTCTTTTGTTCATGATTATACAGTGGATGTTTCACCTGCCACAGACAGGGCAGCTCCCTGTACTTGTCTATGAACAGGGGGAGGAAGTTTGTGGTCATTGAAGCCATCCATTTTATCTGCAATACACAAGACAAACCCTAATGTCAGACTAAAGTCTCATAATCTTGTCCCAATATAGGCCTCAATCTAGAAGCAGTATAGGGCCAAGTTTAAATGTTACCTTCGTTATCACGATCGGCGCCTCCGATACTCCTTCCTCCGCTCACAGATCGTACGTACTATGCACGCGTGTTATGCTTTATATACACTGTGCATGTTTGAAACTCCGCCCGCCCCTGACGTTCTTTTTTTTTTAGTCTATTCCCCGCCCCTTCTCATTGGGCGCAGTGGGGGAAGAGCACATGGCGGAGACAGAGCAGGAGCCCGGAGCTAGAAAAGTACTGATCCCGGAGGAGACGATTTAAGGCCTCAAATATGTCCTTTGTTGAGATGGTGGAGATGGTCAACATCCTGAAGAGGGCTGACTATGACGGGAAGTATGGACCCTACCCCAACCCCAATGTCCGTAAGGCCAAGATCATGGCGAAAGTTGTGAAGAGTTTGCACAGAAATTTTGGGGTACGGAGATCCAAGGATCAACTCAGGAAGCGGTGGTCGGACCTCAAATTAAGGGAGCACGATCAGTATAGAAGCATCAGGAGAGTGCTGCAAAAAAGTAAGTAGCTGTCCTGTGTTCCTATTCTTTATTTTTATAACGTTCGTGCTGCTCCATGTGCTTTTATTTACTGTTGTACAGTTTAAAATGGCAACTTTCATGTTCATGGGCACATTATTCGTTCGTAGGAAACATTGTTCGTTCGTGCCAATAAAACACCATGTTTTGGCCAGATGCATTTCAATACATTTTTTCTGGCCTACTTCTCTTAAAATAATTTTGTTGTCTAGATGGGTTTGTAACTAGGATGAAATGCAAACTAGATTCTTTGTAAGGAGAGGACACTTAGCAGCTGTTTACACATCTGGACGCTGGAGCACTAGTGTGGGACACAAGAACACCCTTTTTATTAGGGGGCCAACACAGGTGCTCCAGTGTATACTATAGGGGTGACTCCATCTGTGAAGCTTGTACAAAACAGGTAAGTATTCAAGCTTGCCAAAGTTACAAAATATTTCTTCATCTTGCAACTCTTCTATGCAATGTTTCATATTCCTATTTCTGCCATCAAATATCTGTGTGCTAAGTATACCTATTTCTTTTTTACATAGGGGAGAAAAGACTCGGAGGACACCACTGAACAGAGGAGACAACAGACCCCCCACCTCAGGAAGAAGTGGAAATGCCACAAAGCCAACAGGAGGAGGAGGAGGGAGACGTGGTGGAAATTGTCACCACAACAGGTGAGTGTCTGCGACCACAGGCTCAGGTAAGAGATGGATGCCGGCATATTTATAATACATAGTGTGTTTTTTTTCTATATTTTTAGGTGATCGTGATGTTGTGGATGAAGGTCATTTCAGTAGTGAAAGTGCCCAGATCCTGATCGGGGAGATCATGGGGTGTAATAGGGCCTTGGAAAACATCAAGCAAAACATCAATGATGTTCAAAACAAAATGAAGAACATCATTGATGTTTTAGGGAGAGTTTAAAACCCCTTGAAACATGCCTGTTTTACCTTAAAAGGACATTTCTACTTGAATTATTAATGTCACCGACAAATATTTTATACAACAAACATGTTGGTTTGTTTTAAAAACCTTTTATAAAGGCACATGTGATTGTGCTTGTATAAAAAATCTTGATAATCAACAATGTGTGGCTTCTTTTTTCAATGCTCCTAAACTTTTTTTGTGTAAAAATGTGTGTTTTCAGTGACAATGGGTGTTATTTCCTAAGGGCAAATCCACTTTGCACTACAAGCGCAGTTTCTGTGCAGTCTCAAGTGCATTGGAGTGCAAAGTGTCTTTGCCTTTAGTAAATTACACACAACAGTGCTTTCGCATTTTAGTGAATCACGCCATTTTCAGGACTGCCCAAATTTCAGTAATGGTCAGCTAAAAGAAACAAAAGCAGTAAATGTAAGCAAATCATGTTTCTGTTAAAAAAATTTTTTTATTTAAAAAATGTCTCAGACATTGTCTGGCATATTTATGGCCCCCCTACCCAAAAAGTATTCCATGTATCTTGGACGGACCTCGCGGGCACTCAGAACGGCCAAGCCAGGACGGCCAGCTTCAATCGCTGTCAGGGTTGGTTCATTGAGATTCATAACTCTGGCTTCAGGCCCAACTGAGCCAACATAGTTCACAGAATTTCTCCTTAAAAAGTTGTGGAGAACACAGCAAGCCAGGATGATGTTATTACGTTTATACTCCGCCATGTGTATGGGTGTAAGAAATAGGCGGAACCGGCTGGCCATTATTCCAAACGTGTTCTTCACCACTCTTCTGGCTCTGGCCATCCGGTAATTAAAAACCCTCTGGTCCGGGGTGAGGGTCCTCATAGGGAATGGCCGCATAAGATGGTCTCCCAGCGCAAACGCCTCATCTGCAACAAAGACGAATGGGAGTCCTTCCGCATTGTCTTCTGGAGGTGGCAAGTCCAAGCTGCCATTCTGGAGATGCCTGTAGAACTCCGTGTGGGCAATGACTCCACCATCTGACATCTGGTCATTCTTCCCCACGTCCACATACAGGAACTCATAAGTAGCTGACACCACCGCCAACATCACAATACTATTGAACCCCTTGTAGTTGTAATAGTATGACCCCGAGTTGGGTGGTTGGACGATGTGGAAGTGTTTCCCATCAATTGCCCCTCCACGGTTAGGAAAGTCCTACCGCTGGGCAAAGTGGGAGGCCACAGTCTGCAACTGTGGAGTGAAACAAGAAAAAATATTAATCATTTTGCACATAAACATGGAAAGCAGATTAGACACAAACATTCTTGGCCAACATCAGTATTACATTTATTTTAGGGAGTATTTAATGACAAAGGTCTAAGGTCCACCTATCAGATTCCCCCCCCCCCCATGGGCCATTTGATAAATTTTATAGGGGGGGAGATGTTTGGGACAGGTAACCCTCTCCACTTCATTGAGAGATGAATGCCTAAATAATGTGGATTACTTTGGCAAGCCCCTCCTTACTTACACCATTGGCAGCCCACTGGACACGTAAGAAGTGTCATAGTACAAAGATATAAATACACACTGTACACATTTCAGCACATTTTTAGATTCTGCAATTACCTATCAAGATAATAATAGGATACAAAAACTTTAAACAGTACCATTTAAAAGTATTTAGGCAGGCCCTTGCACTACATGCTTTGGGGAATTCATCCATAAATCTGACCACAAAAGAGGTGGGTATAGTGTGTATGGGTTTGGCAAAGTCAACAGATAGAGGATTGGTATCAGCTGAGTTAGCAGTTGGGGGGAGGGAGGGTTCCAAATGATTTTGGGACCCAAACACACATCACAATTTTCAACATTTTAGGGGGTATTTAGGGTAAAGCACTACTATGGAGCTGACAAAATACATAGTTAATTGAGTAGATGAGGTGGATATAGGGCCAGGAGAGCATGCTGGGGAGGTAAGTGAAGGCAAATATGTATGAAGGACAAAAAAATAATACCTAAAATTCCAACATGTATGAGGACAAAGGGGACATTCACAGCGTATTACAATCATGGTAATTAGGGAATGAGGAAAGAAAAACAATATATTAACAAACATTAAATACAATATAATGTGATCATAAAGGATAAAAATCTTACCTTCGTATACTCCTTCTGCAGGCCCTGGTTGATGGCAGAACAGGTCTCTGGGATAATGATCCCCAGAGCTTGGGGGGAGATGCCTGTCGAGAACTTCCTGCAGGCTTCTCCCCGTCGCCAAGTACCACAGGGTGGCGACGAGCCTTTGCTATGGAGTGATAGCTTGCCTCATGCAGGTATCCTGCCTGCTGATATAGGGGGTCAGCAAAGCCAACACACGGTGAAATACGGGGTCCATCATCCTGAGAAAGTTCCTGAAATCGTCAGGATTATTCTCACGGATCTCACGGAGCAAAGGCATGTGACAGAACTGGTCACGCTGGAGCAACCAATTCTTGGTCCATGAACTGCTCCTCGCCCTGTTCATGGACTGGGCTTGTGTCAAAGTAAGGACCCCAACACCAAGCCCCCGCACAGCACAAACTCTACGATGAGTATGTACACGCAACATGGCTAGAAAACGGCTGCTCAGAACGAAGTAACAGAACGCACTGAAGAACAGTAAGGCCTGTGAAGAGCGACCTGAAAATCAGTAACGAACGAGAACACAATGACAAGTCAATGGGAACTCGCTGCATGCATTGAAGAACAGATACAAACTCACAAGCACAAACTGAACAGCAGAAATGCTATTTGAAAACCATGAGTCTAAAAAAGCGCGAATTGTCTCTCACCAAACTTTTACTAACACGAGATTAGCAAAAGGAGCCCAAAGGGTGCCGCGCTTAGTACCGAACTGCCCTTTTATTGTCTCGTCGTACGTGGTGTACGTGACCGCGTTCGTGGCGTTCAGAAATTCCAACAACTTTGTTCGACCGTGTGTATGCAAAACAAGTTTGAGCCAACATCCGTCTGAAAAAATCCATGGATTTTGTTGTCGGAATGTCTGATCAATGTCCGACCGTGTGTACAGGGCATAAGAATATTGGAAAAACTCTAGTCTGATCCTAGGGGTCCCTTTCTTTTGATTTTATCAATAAAGACAGCCTTATACTTCTTAAAATACATAAAAAGGAATCCAACAGCGTAAGGTAAGCAAAAAGTATAACAGCTGAGGCATCTTATGGAGATTGGTACAACCAACAACTGATAGAAGCAGTTTGCTAGGGACTCAGCGTTGAGATTGATATCTGGTAAGCGGAGGCTGATCACCAATTAATAAAAGCATTACACTGACCACCAATGTAAGGGGACACTACACTAACCACCATGCGAGAGGGCACTACACTGATCATCAGTGTAAGGAGACACTATGCTGACCAATATTATAATGGGGCACTACGCAAGTCCTCAAGGAAAGGGAGCACCACAATCACCACCAATAAAAGAACAACACTGACCATCATTGAATGGGGGTCACAAAACTGTAAGTAAATGGCATCATAATGTATTTTGCCCATGTGGGCTTAACCTTAGAGACCTCTATGATTAAGCCCCATATGGGAAAAATGCATGGGGGGGGAGGGTTTCTTCTATGGGTGGAGAATCAAACTGAAGCTAATTTTTATCATCTATTACTATTTTAGCCTTAAAGTCTGCTGATCCTGTGTGTGGCCAGGTGCTATTTTCTTGTAGTCTAGACTGAGCCTAACGAGCCTTACATCTCGACCAGCACCAGCATACAATGTCACCAGCTGCAGGGCTCACCTTCTGAAGCATTAGCCTGGGTTCACACTGCCATGACTTTAAAGTCAACATCCCTGCATGATTTCATCGCAGCTTGCATACGACTTCTTTAACAGAAGTCAATGCAAGTCGCACTAAAGTCAGACCAAAAGTAGTGCAGGAACCTTTTTCTAATTTTCTAAATCAGAGGGACTTGAGTCACACCGATTACAATGGTTTCATTGCAGTTAATAAGGCTCGACTCGTCATGCGACTTTGAACTCTCAAGTCGCATGACAAGTTGCGGAAGTGTAAACCAGGCCTAATGCCGTGTACACATGATCGGATTTTGGTCGGAAAAAGGTATGATGGCTTTTCCGACGGGACTCTACTCTTGCATACACACGGTCACACCAAATTCCGACCGTCAAGAACACGGTGACGTACAACACGTACGACGGGACTAGAAAAGGGAAGTTCAATAGCCAGTGTGCCACCCTTTGGGCTCATTCTGCTAATCTCGTGTTTATCTCGTGTTAGTAAAAGTTTGATGAGAGACAATTCGCGCTTTTCAGCTTTCGTGCTTTTCAGTCCGTTACTGCTCTTCAGTTTGTGCTTGTGGGTTTGTATCTGTTTTCAGTGAGTGTAGTCAGTTCTTATCTGTTTTTGAGTGCGTTCTTGCCCGCTCGTTTCTGATTTTCAGCTCGCTCTTCACAGGACTTGCTGTTAATCAGTGCTTTCTGTTAAGTTCGTTCTGACCAGCCGACCGTTTTGAAGCCATGTTGCGGTTACGTACTCCTCGTAGAGTTCGTGCTGTGCAATGGCTTGGTGTTGGGGTTCTTACTTTGACCCAAGCCCAGTCCATGAACAGGATGGGGAGGAGTTCATGGACCAAGAATTGGTTGTTCCAGCGTGACCAATTCTCTCATATGCCTTTTCTGCGTGAGATCCAGAAGGGTAACCCTGATGATTTCAGGAATTCTCTCCAGGTGACGGACCCCATTTTTTACCGTCTGTTGGCTTTGCTGACCCCTTATATTACGAAGCAGGACACCTGCATGCGGCAAGCCATCACTCCGGAGCAGAGGCTCGTCGCCACGTTGCGGTACTTGGCGACAGGGAGAAGTCTACAGGACCTCAAGTTCTCAACAGGCATCTCCCCCCAGGCTCTGGGGATTATTATTCCAGAGACCTGTTCTGTCATCATACAGGTCCTGCAGAAGGACTATATTAGGGTAAGTTTTATCCTTTAGCATCACATTCTATGTATTTCATGTTTGCTAATGTGTTGTATTTTTTTCATCATTCCATAATTACCATGATTGTAATATGCTGTGAATGTCCCCTTTGTCCTCATGCACGCTGGCTTTTTTTTAATGCTCCATTTTTGTCCTTCTTGCATATTTGCCTTCACTAACCTCCCCATCATGCTATCCTGGGCCCATATCCACCTAGCCTAGTCACTTAACAATGTATTTTGTCAGCTCCTTAGTACTGCTTTACCCTAAACACCCCCTAAAATGTGTACAAATGTTATTTGTGTGCTTAAATTCAGGCAGAGTGCCAAAGTCTTTTTTTTGGGTTCCTGAAATCATTTGGAACCCTCCCTCCCCCCAACTGATAAGTCAACCGATACCAATCCTCTATCTGCTGACTTTGCCAAACCCATACACACTATACCTACCTCTTTTGTGTTCATATTTATGGATGAATTCACCAAAGCATGTAGTAAAAGGGCCTGCCTGAATACTTTCAAATGGTACTGTTTAAGGTTTTGCTCCCCTATTATCTTGAATAGGTAATTGCAGAATGTAAAAATGTGCTTCAATTTGTACAGTGTGTATTTTTATTTTAGTATTATGACACTTCTTACTTGTCCAGTGGGCTCAGGCTGCCAATAGTGTAAGTAAGGAGAGGCTGGCCAAAGTGACACACATTATTTATGCATTCAGCTCTCAATGAAGTGGAGAGGGTTACCTGTCCAAAACACCCCCCCCCCCCCTAAATATTTTTCAATGGGCGATCAGAGGGGGTGAGGAATCTGATAAGTGGACCTTATATTTTTGTCTTTAAATACTCTTTAAAATAAAAGTTATACTGATGTTGGCCAAGAATGTCTGTGTCTAATCTGCTTGCAATGTTATGTGCAAAATTACTAATTTTATTTTTTCTGTTTTCACTCCACAGTTTCCTTCAACACCTCAGGTATGGCAGCCTGTGGCATCCCACTTTGCTGACTGTTGGGACTTTCCCAACTGTGGAGGGGCAATTGATGGGAAACACGTCCACATAGTCCCACCACCCCATTCGGGGTCATACTATTATAACTATAGGGGGTTTCATAGTATCGTGTTGATGGCGGTGGTGTCGGCGACATATAAGTTCCTCTATGTGGAAGTGGGGAGGAATGGCCGGATGTCGGATGGTGGAGTCTTTGCCCAGACGGAGTTCTACGGATGTCTCCAGAGTGGTGGCTTGGGATTACCACCTGCGGAAGAGAACGTTGAAGGACTCCCATTTGTTTTTATTGCTGATGAAGCATTTGGTCTGGGCGATCACCTGATGAGGCCATTCCTCCAGAGGACCCTAACCCCGGAGAAGAGGGTTTTAAACTAGCAGCTGGCCAGAGCCTGAAGAGTCCTGGAGAATACCTTTGGGATAATGGCCAGCCGGTTCTTCCTATTTCTAAGGGCTATAAATATGGCGGAGTACAAACTGAACCACATTGTATTATCCTGCTGCATACTGCACAACTTTTTAAAAAGAAAAGCTCTAAATTATGTTGCCTCAGTTGGGTCTGAGGCTGGACTTCAAGAAACAACGACGGCCCTGGAAGCTGGCCATCCTGGTTTGCCCTCCCAAAGTGCTCGTGAAGTGCGGGAAAAATATGTTGAATATTTTACGGATAGGGGGGCCATTGCTATGCCAGAAAATTTTTAGATATTTTATAAATAAAAAAAAATGATCTGATAAAATCTTGATTTTGATGTACTGCTTGTGTGTGTCTTAAGCTGTCTCCTAGGTTCTCCTAGTGCACTTGTAGTTCCAAGTGGTTTTTACATTATTAACTAACCCCCATTGTCACTGTAAACACCAACTTAATACAAAAAGTGGTATTGAGCATTGAAAGAAGAAGCCACACATTGTTGAGTATAAAACCTTTTACTCCGTACACATTCACATGTGCATTATAACAAATTTTGTGTTCAAAAAAACACATCTTGTTTTTTTTAAGTTTTACCTTGAAAATTTTAGAAAAGTACATAAACAGGCATGTTTGCAAACATAACATACACAACTCTGGAACTTACAAAGCTCAACATTGAAAAACTGAAGGCAATATCAGACATTATAGTGTCAAAAATGTCTTGATCTTGCCTTCATCAGATGGGGTGATGTCACCCCTGTAAAAGCCAAATTTAGAAGATGCACACAAACTGGGGATTTTCTTTCTGATCCCATACCTAATGTCAACATGTGCTATCTCCCATCATGGGAGATCAATGCATATGTTTTGGGGGTGCAACCCCTTCCTCTCACCTACTAGAGTTACGAGGAAGGGGTTGCACCCACAAAACGTATACATTGATATCCCCTGATGGCAGATAGCACATGTTGACACACTGTGTGCATCTTCCAAATTTGGCTTTTAAAATGCGTCAAAAAATGTAAAAACTTGGTCCCCAAAAATACAAACTGGTGTCATTTGGTAGTTATTTAGATTCTTCCTAGTACATCAATCATGTTCTTCAGTTTTTGTTCAACCTCATTTGTCTTTTGCTTGATGATGTCTAAATCCTGACTACAATACATGATGTCCTGGATTAGTCTTTGTGCACTGTCAATGGTGAAAATAGTAGATTGTTCTTCGACAATATGCACATCACCTAAAAGAAAAAATACACACCATGTATTATAAATATGCAGGCATACATCTATTACCTGAATCTGTGGTGTCAGACACTCACCTGTTGTGGTGACAATTTCCACCACCTCTCCTTCCTCCACAGTTGTGTCCTCTGTTCCCCTTCTTCAGAAGTAGGGGGGGGGGGGGGTTCCTGTTGTCCTCAGACTTCCAGAGTCTTTTCTCCCCTATGAGAATGAAACAAAAGGTATACTTAGCACACAGATATTTGTGGACTGAAATATGAATGTGAAACATTGCTTGGAAGTGGGGTACAATTGCCTGTTTGGGCAGAGTTCCAAGTTGAAGACATTATTTATTCCCTTAACAAAGCTGCAATACTTACCTTTTTTATAAAAGTTTCACACATGGAGACACCCCAAGTATCCACCGGAGCACCTGTGTAAGACACCCTAAAAAGTTTGTTCTTGTGTCCCACACTAGTGCTCCGGAGTCCAGATGTGTAAACAACTGCTGAGTGTCCTCTCCATACATTACACTGAATCAAGTTTGCAATTCATCATAGTTACAAACACATCTAGACAACAATGTTGTAAACTTCTTTTAATACAAATTAGCATGACAAAATGTAATTAACTCTGTATCTGCCAAAAACATTGTATTTAGTTGACAAGCGAACAATGTTTCCTACGACCGATTACTGTGCCCACGAACATGAAAGTCACCATTTTAAACTGTACAACAGTAAAGAAAAGCACATGGTGCAGCATGCAAGTAATAATAATAATCGGAAAACACGACAAGTACTTACTTTTTAGAAGCACTTTCTTGATCCTTCTGTACTGATCCTGCTCCCTCAATTTAAGATCTGACCAGCGTTTCCTCAATTGCTCCTTGGATCTTCGTACCCCAAAATTCCTGTGCAGACTCTTCACAACTTTAGTCATGATCTTGACTAGGGTTGTCCCGATACCGATACTAGTATCGGTATCGGCACCGATACCGAGCATTTGCCCAAGTACTTGTACTCGGGCAAATGCTCCCGATGCTTCCGCCGATACTATGACAGTCAGCGGTGATCGGCGTGTGGGGGAGTTACTAGCTTCCCCCCCCCCGCGGCTTTCAGTGACATACAGCGGTGATCGGTGCTTGTAACTTCCCCACGCGATCACCGCTGACTGTCACTGCATCCTCCTCCATGCCCCCTCTGTTCCTCTGTCCCCCTCTCCTCTGTCTCCCTCCGTTCCGTTCCTCTGTCCCCCTCTCCTCTGTCTCCCTCCGTTCCGTTCCTCTGTCCCCCTCTCCTCTGTCTCCCTCCGTTCCGTTCCTCTGTCCCCCTCCGTTCCGTTCCTCCGTTCCTCTGCCTCTCCGCTGTCCCCTCCGTTCCGTTCCTCTGTCCCCCTCTCCTTATCTGTCCCCCTCCATTCCGTTCCTCCGTTCCTCTGCCTCTCCGCTGTCCCCTCCGGTCCGCCGTCCTCCTCCTCCTTCCTGTGTGTATGGAGAGAGTCAGCTGACTCTGTCCATTCACATAACTGAAACATTGTAATCTCCTGTGATTACAATGTGTCAGTTTATGAATGGAGAGGAGCTGCTGTCTTCTCCATTCATTCTCAGTGCAGCTGAGGCTGCAGAGAAAGGGACTGGGGAATCTCTATCCTCTGTCTCTTTCTCTGTCTCAAGGGGGAGATATCAGGGGTATGTTAAGACCCCTGATATCTCACCAAAGCCCCCCAACAGGGCTGATTTAAAAAAAAAAAAAAAAAAACATATTGCAAAAATGAATAAAAAAATTATTATTGTAAAAAATAAAAATTGTAAATAAAAAAAAAAAAAACACACAGACACCTTTCACCCCTCCCCCCCCCCCCCCCCCGAAAAAAAAGAAAGCATTGTTAAAAAAAAAAAAAAAACTGTCACGTGACATAAAAAAAAAGTATCGGTAATCGGCATCGGCGAGTACTTGAAAAAAAGTATCGGTACTTGTACTCGGTCCTAAAAAAGTGGTATCGGGACAACCCTAATCTTGACCTTTGGGTTTAGGTAGGGTCCATACTTCTCATCATAGTCGGCCCTCTTCAATATGTCCACCATCTCCACCATTTCTACAAAGGCCATATTTGAGGCCTTAAATCTTCTCCTCCGGGATTGGGACGTTTTGGGCTCCGGGCTTTCCTCCTCCTAGTTACTGCTATTATGCACCTGCTATGTCTCCACCATGTTCTTCTCCCACTGCGCAGAAAGAGAAGGGGCAGGTAATATTTTAGAAAGAACGTCAGGGGCAGGCGAAGTTTCACGCATGCGCAGTGTACATGAAGTTAACACGCGTGTGTCGTACGTACGTTCTGTGTGCGGAGGAAGGAGGACCGGAAACGACGAACATTATAACGAAGGTAACATTTTAACTTGGGACATCAGTGGCCTATACTGATTATAGATTGAGGCCTATATTGGGATAAGATTAGGAGAGTTTAGCCTGATATTTCATGTTTTTGTCTTGTGTTTGGTCTTTCAGCAAAGATGAAACAATTCAAAGACTCGGATTTCATGGGCATATGAGAAATTTGTGGGAGGTTAAAAATACCTTATATCGCAACAAACCAGCAAGGAAGGCATCGCTGGAGAAACTGCTGCAATTTGTGAAGACGCAGGTCTCCGACGCAGGCATCGATTTTGTGGAGAGGAAAATTGGTAGCTTGAGAAGCACGTAAAGGAGGGAACTTAATAAGATCCAGGCTTCCATGAGGTCAGGAGCAGCAGCAAAGGATGTGTATGTACCCAGTCTGTGGCACTACACCAGGATGCGGTTTCTGGAAGACCAGATGGAAGTCAAGGAATCACTTTCTACACTTCCATCCAGCCTTCCCTCCACCGTTCCCTCAACCCCAGCTGAGGCCTCCGAGGACCAACCTGGGCCTTCCATCCTGGAAGAAATGGAGGAGCCCAGCTGGAGCCAGCTATAGTATTTTTTTAATTATTTATTGTCTGAAAATTATTGTTGATAACTAGATGTTATTATTGATAACAAATGAATGATTGAACAAAGAGTGTTTTACATATCAATAGACAGTAGGGGCCAAAAATGATTGTGACAAGAATGAAAAATGCTGGGCTCAGAATGATAGTTTTTTCTATTTATTAACATTCAATTTGGAACAGTCAAGAGCTGAAAATTGTGTGTGATTGATGAACCAAAAACTAAAACTATGTCTCTTTTTCATACACAGGAAGACCTGTGCCAGGACGAGGCTCTGGAATGTGTCAGCCAGGAGGTGGCGGGGGTAAGTGTCAGCCAGGAGGTGGCCGGGCCAAGTAGCCACACCCAAACCCAGGTGCCTCACCTCCGCCATCCAACAAAAAGGGCCAGGAAGGGGAGTAACGTGGAGGAGGCAGCACTGGGCCTCATTAAGGAGCCTAATGCGGCCCTGAAACCCCCCCCCCGCTGAAGAGGCCTATGGCTACTATATAGCTTCCAAATTGCTGCAAATGGAGGAGGGCCAACGCCACAACTGTGAAAGGCTTTTTGTTGAGGCCATTCACAAGGGGTTGAGGGGCCAAATGATTGGTGACGTACACTTATGTGCGCTCGCTCATCCTCCTCCTCCTCCTGCCACAAGTCCACGTCCAGAGCCACAGCCTCCAAGGAAGGCTGCAGGGAAGCGTGGAGGGCAGACTGCAAGGAAGACAAGAAAGTGATGGCCTGGGTTCAGTCTGGTCTGACAGAAGATGCAGGCTGTGGTAGTACCACAGCCTGGGGACATATATGTCATCTGCTGCTGTTTGTGATCTCTGGGAGTCCTGAACCAGATTGTGCTCCCCATTATATGGACTTCTCAGGCTACCAATTTAAATTTACAAAGAGTTGATGTGTGCCCTGGGGGCCAAAGGCTTCGCAAATTCCAGCAGTTTCTCCAGCGTTGCCTTCCTCTTTATTTTGATATTATGAGCCAGAATTAATGGAGATTTTTTTTATATAAAAATACTTGCCTATGTGTTTTTATTCAAACAGGACATTTTGTTTGTGAGTAAGCAGGTACATTTCAAAAATACAATGTCTAATTAACAAGGGACACCAACACCAGCCTCCTTGAGCTTTAAAAATACAGGATAATAATGTTGTTGTGGAAACCTGACACACCAAAAAAAAAAAAAAAGAAAAAAATTATGGAGATTACTAGAAAATAATTTAAAAATAATCCAAAAAAAGGAGTTCTAGATTAAAAAAATAAGTTAAAAAAAGATGACTATAAAAAATAATTATAAAAAAATTATTATGGAGATCTGGCTTTAAAAACAAAAAAGATTATTCCGGAGATCACGAGAAAGAATAAAGAAATAAGTTTGTGAGAACTCTGTGTGAATATCAGCAGCAAAACAACTTCATTGTTCTAACATTATAAAGAACAAAAGAATGCGCTGCATTAAAAGATCCAAAAATTTACAGTGTGACAAATGTGCTTGCTCCATTACGAACGCTAGTTTTACCAGACCGAGCGCTTCCGTCTCGTACTTGATTCTGAACATGTGTCATTTTTGGCACGTCGGAATTGCATACAGACGATCGCATTTTCGGTTAGGAACTTTTTCCGAGCGAAAAATTGAGAACCTGCTCTCAATCTTTTGCTGGCTGGAATTCCGATGGAACATACACACGGTCGCATTTTCCGACCAAAAGCTCTCATCGAAGTTTTGCTGGCGGCATTTCCGATCGTTGTACGCGGCATTTGGGTGGTACTGTTTTTTTAGTTTGGGTCACAAAACTGATCATATAACAAAAAATTCCGCGCTAGAAACATATAAAAATGAGCAGCAGTAAACAGTGCGACAACACCAATCAGAACAAGGAAAATTATAAACTGCGCTAAACAAAAAATCTTATGTTTGGAGTAAAGTGGTAGTATAACCTAACACCAGCAAATATTGATAAGATTATAAGAAACAATATAAAGTCCAAATCTTCAAAATGGTAGGATGTTCAGCTTAAATGTAGGTAACAATCCAAATGAGCTGTGATTGCTCTTACCAGAACTTCAGTGATATGAGCGGATGGCATAAAACCCTGCCAGGGCCTTTGGGATAATAGACCAGTCAGCACCGTCCGTTTTCAAATTAAAATCCCCTCAATGGATGCAGGAGAAAAAACAAAGAGAAGAAAACTGGCCATAGTGTAGTATATTAAAAGCTAGGCATGGACAAACAGACATACCAAACACCCTGGTGAGCACATAAGAACAACCAAAAAGGAAAGGGGAGGGAAGTGAAAAAACCCCACCACCGTGGCTGTAGATTGTGCTTACCGACTCACAGTGATAAGCAGGCTCTATAGTAAGCTAGGAGCTGATTGGCGAGGAACATTTTTCTTGTATAAGCTTATTAGGATTTCTTCGCCGACAGCGATTTACTTCAATAGTTCTCCTGGACTTAGGTGCAGCCATCCAAAAGATGCTATCCAGAAAACTGGGAGCATTGTCAGATCGGTCCTCCTCTGCCTCAATGGGACTTGTTACTGGAGACTGAATAGCTAAAGCTGGATGGAAGGGCTGCAGGCCGAGAGCCCGGAGCAGAGTCTCCTCTGTCCTTATCCAACACCTCAGTAACAGGCTGAAGACACCTCCAGATGGTCCAAAACTGATCATCAATGTAAGAGAGCACTACATTGAGCTCAAGTGTAAGGAGCCATTACACTGACCAACCAATGTAAGAGAGCACTACAGTGACCACCAATTTTAGGAACAATTACACTGACCATTAATGTAAGGAGGCATTACACATTCACCAAAATAATAGAGCACAACACTGGCAACCAATGAATGGGGGCACTACTGTGACCATTATTATAAGGAATCACTACACTGACCACCAACATAGGGGAACCATTACATTACATTGGTAAGGACACTAGGAAAGAACTTGGGCTTCATTATAGTTGAGGAAATTAATATAATCAGTCATTTGTACATCTATAGTTAAACCAACCGTGTACTGGGAAGCTATAGCTTTGTGCCATAAAGTTCCTACTTCTACCTACACATAATTGTTTGTCTCCCCAATCTGCTGCTGTGTAGATAGGTGGAGGTACCTTTTGGTTCCTGCTACAAAGCCTCAGCAATACATTGCTTGAGTTATGATTTCTGGATTGCTTTAATGTATTAAAGTGGAATTCCAGCTTACACCTAACTAGCCTTAAAACTGCCCCCTCCTAACACCTATCCTAACCTGTGTAAGAAAGATGTACAGTATCTCACAAAAGTGACTACACCCCTCACATTTTTGTAAATTTTTTTTATTTCTTTTCATGTGACAACACTGAACAAATTACACTTTGCTACAATGTAAAGTAATGAATGTACAGCTTGTATAACAGTGTACATTTGCTGTCCCCTCAAAATAACTCAACACACAGCCACTAATGTCTAAACCGCTGGTAACAAAAGTGAGTACACCCCTAAATAAAAATGTCCAAATTGGGCCCAATTTATTTATTTTTTTTGCCACTTCAGCGAACTCTATCGAGAGACTAATTTCAACTTTGCAGTTCATTTTTGTCCCATCTCGTTTTCACATCATTGTGGCATTTGTCCCATACTTTTGTCCCATACTCCTGGAGGCGAGGAAATTCAAGGAACTAGGCCATGAGAACGCAAAGATCATGATCTTCCCCAACTATTCGCTGGAGACGCAGCGCCTTCGCAGGACCTTTGATCATGTCGAAGCCCAGCTCCGTCTTAAGGGACTGAAATACAACATGATGTTCCCGGCCCGGCTATGAGTTGTGGATAGTGAGTCGACCGGCTACTTTACCTCCCCTGAGGAGGCTTCTCAATAGCTTGAATCCCTCCCCAGGGTCAGATAATCGGGAACCTATATGCTGCTCCACCACTCCTGTTTTCACCCTTGTGCTTGCCCCCCTCACACTTGGCCATGTTGTCTCTGTTATTGCCCTACCATGCCCGCTCCTACGGCTTAGGAGGGATCGCCCCGCTTTATGGAAACTTTTGTGCTGAACTGTAACGGGGGCCCCCTGCTGCTGAACTTTACTTGAGGGCCAGGACTTCATATCAGAGACTCCTGAGGGTTCCCCCCCCCTGACAATCCCACCATGGAACCTCACCCTCTGTGAGCTCAGCCGGGATCTGCAGGTTTCTTGGACCTCCTCCCCACCTCCTCCCCCCCCTCCGTGTCGGGGGTCGGAAAGCTGACTACCACCCTAATCGCCACTCGGATTTCCTGACGGCCCTAACCCCGAGACTCCTCATGACTCCATTTGGAACTCTGTTTTATCAGTCGGGAGGTATCCCTTTGCCCGAGTACGGCGGCTGCCTGTTCTGTTACAGCGGGGGGTGGGGGAGGAGTGGGGGTACGAGTGGAGGGGATTCTCTCTCTGCCTGTTATGATACTCAGGTTTGGTGGACCTGATATACCGTTCTAAGGTTTAGTTCTTTGTTAACTGTTTGTTCTCTCCCCCTATTGGTTCTCTATTTTGCTCTGCTCAATGCTCATTGTAATTAAGTATGCACCCTTAGCTCAGCCTAAGTGTTTAGACGTAGATGTGTATGCAAATCTGCCAATTTAAAAGTGATGCCTTTTCCTGCAATATTGCCTCCAGGAGAGGCGACTGGCAGAGCAGCGGCTCCCCACCATTGGTACTGTATCCTTGGGGTGCTACCTGCTACGCACTGCCCCCATAAGAAATTGTCCTACGGCTTAATTACTGAAGGGTAGAGTTGAGTTAGTTTTGGGTACTCAAACGCTCCGTAGTTCTTTGGTTATCGGGGTGTGGGTTGGAATCGGTTGGGGGTTAGTTTTTCTTTTGAGTTCTCCCTCCTTTTTTTCCTGGTTTCACTACTACACAGACAGAAACAAGACAGTAAATGCATTGTTTATATATTGCCTGCCTATGCTCTGCTAATTAACCTTCTCATTTCAGAATGCACCTTTATGCCACTTGGCCTGACTGGTGTACCGCTCCCTCCGGGTCTGAGGTATCAGAAAGTCCCCATTGCTTATTCCGGCCCCCCTCTGGTGTGGCTCCATTGAAGGTCCTCTCCTGGAATGTCAGGGGCCTTAATAATAAGATTAAACGTTTGTTAGTTTTTGATTACCTAAAGAAATATGTTCCCCATGTTTGCATTCTCCAGGAGACACATCTGATGGGGGGTAGAATTATGGGATTGAAAAGACCCTGGGTGGGCCACCATTACCATGCCACCCACTCCAATTATGCACAAGGAGTTAGCATTTTAATTCATAAGTCCCTCAGCTTCGAATTATTAGATGTTAGATTAGACCCGGAGGGACGGTACGTACTGGTTAATGCGATTGTTGACAGTGTTGCTATGGTGATAGTTAGTATATATCTGCCTCGCCTTGCTACCATATCCCTCCTACACAAGCTCTCCTCAATACTCTCCACTATCCTACAGATAATGTTCTCCTACTATTTGGGTTCACAGATCTCTGGCACTGGAAACACCCCACAGACCGCACCTATACCTGTCACTCCCTTACCCACAGTACCTTGTCTCGTATTGACCTGTTCTATGCCAGCACTAGTATGCTACCCAAAATTAAAGAGATCTTGGTGCTTCCACTGGGTATATCAGATCACTCCTCTCCTCGCCTCTCCAGGTTCTGGATAGCAAACCCCACCATAGAGATTGAAATAGCTAAAGCAATTAAGGAGTATTGGTTAGTAAATGCAGGCTCCACCTCAACTGGGAATGATTGGGAACCTTTCAAGGCTTCCATTAGGGGTTGTTACATTACCTCTATAGCCAGGGAATGTAGGAATGCCACGATTACCTTAGAGGAAGCTGAAAATAGAGCACAGGACCTGGAAGCCCACTATGCCCTTACCGCTAATTGCATTACAGGTCAGGATATGAAGGTAGCATACAGGGGGGTTTTGTTCAAAGAATCTTTGAACAAGGGGAGAAGACTGGTAGACTCTTGGCCTGGCTCTCCAGGGAACAATCCCCGATTTCCACTATAGCCCGGATTCGGGGGGAGGATGGTGTAACAGTGATGGATCCCCTGGGCATCAATGCCTGCTTTGTCTCCTTTTACTCTCGATTATATTCCTCCAGAGCACAATACTCCAGCACGGAGCTTTTTGAATTCCTTGATCGAGTGTCATTTCCTACTCTTACTCCCTCTGCAAGGGACAGACTGGAGGGCTCTTTGCAAACGGGTAAGACACCCGGGGAAGATGGGTTCCCACCAGAATTCTGCAAACAATACATGGAGGAGGTGGCACAAAGAGTACACACAATGCTCACAGAAACCTTGAAAGAAGGAGCTCTTCCTCCATCCATGGCCCAGGCTATCATAGTTTTGATACCAAAGCCTGGGAAGGACCCTCATCTGTGCTCGTCCTATAGACCTATCTCCCTCCTTAATACTGAGGCTAAAGTCCTTACCAAGATTCTCGCCAGGCGTCTCAATGAGGAAATACTAGATCTGGTGCATGAGGACCAGTCAGGGTTCATGCCGGGTGAGGGAACGCATATCAACCTTAGGAAGCTGTACACAGTCCTGGCCTCTGGAGACGGAGAGGGCCGAGATGCTGTAGTGGCCTCCCTGGATGCCGAAAAAGCATTTGATTCTGTGTAATAGGAATACCTATGGGAGGTCCTACGCAGATTTGGGTTTGGGCCTGTCTTCCTCTCCTGGGCCAGGGCTGTGTACAAGTCTCCGACTGCCAGGGTGCGCACCGGCACTGTGCTCTTCCCATCCTTCCCTTTGTACAGAGGCACTAGGCAGGGGTGTCCACTTTCTCCGGGGCTTTTTGCCCTGGCGATTGAACCTATGGCCATTTACTGCGATCCACACCCGCAGTTCACGGTATAACTATAGGCCCCCTTCAAGAGAAAGTATCATTGTATGCCGATGGCACCCTATTATACCTCAGCAACAACGGGGACTCCCTACAGGCTGACCTGTCGGTCATTAATGAATTTGGGTGCTCTTCGGGAATAGGTGTCAACTGGGGAAAATCTATTCTTTTCCCGCTCCACAGACACCTGGGGTGCAGCTTCGGAGAGTCTCCCAATTTAGATATTATGGGGTCGAAATCCACCGAGACCTCAAACAATTTATCACCCTTAACTTGAACGCAGTGATTTCCCAGTTGTCTCAGAGATGTGCCACCTAGAAATCCCTGCCACTAACTCTGGTGGGACGGGCTAACCTGGTGAAAATGTCGGTCCTGCCTAAGTTTACCTACCTTTTTAGACAGACACCTATACCTATACCCAACCTGTTTTTTAAGAGACTGGATAGCATCATTACCTCCTTTATTTGGAATGGGTCGATTCCCAGAATAGCCAAAACGACCCAACATTTGGGTGGCCTAGCCCTCCCTTGCTTCATTAAATATTATTGGGCAGTGGCCCTGGTTACGGTCAAGTGGTGGCTTTCTGAGACGCCGACCAACCCTGCTTCCACTTTGGAGGCGGCGCTGCTTGGCTCCTACTCCGAGTTAAGGAACTTAATATATTGGGGCCCCAGATCAAACCCTCAAGTGACTCCATCTATGCGTACGACCCTTAAGGTATGGGAGGTTGTGCGCCTCAAAACTGGAATATCCAACACGTGGGCACCCCAAACCCCCCTGTGGGGCAACCCCCGACTGCCTCACTTCCGCTCCATTCCAGACCCAGTGTCATGTTCCCACATACCTGACTGATGAGCCTGATAGTGCAGAGTAAGACCTCCCTTACATATCTGACCCACGGCCCCTGGTAGAGCAGACAGGTGGCACGGGATTGCAGAATGGGATGAGTGCCTGGCAGGATCAACAGTAGATGGATCAGATGGCTAGCACAGCAGGCAGGACAAGCAGGCTTGATGGATCAGCAGACAGGTGAGCAGACTGGATGGATCAGCAGACAGGTGAGCAGACTGGATGGATCAGCAGACAGGTAAGCAGACTGGATGGATCAGCAGACAGGTAAGCAGACTGAATGGATCAGCAGACAGGTGAGCAGACTGAATGGAGAGTCTTGGAACAACAGGCAGGCTGGGTGGGTAATCAGGCTGGCAACAGAGGTACAAGAGGAGCAAGCAGAAGGAATCATCAAACAAGCCAGGGGTCAGATGCAGGCGGATAACAGGAACAGTCTCAAAACAAGCCGGGTCAAACAGGAGCAGATAGATCTTCAGGAAACACATACACAGAGCTACAGATCACACAGCAAGGACACAGTGCTGCTGAGGTGTTTAAATAAGGTAGCCTGTTGCCAATCACTGAAATCAGCCTGGACTAAGTTAACCCTTAGGTGGCAGATCCACGACACCCAGTCTTGTGGGCCAGACATGGGATTAAAACACTGGAATACGAAGGCACTTGAAGAAATATGGGCTGCATGGTCGAGTCGCCAGAAGAAAGCCATTACTACACAAATGCCACAAAGTATCCCACTTACAATACGCCAAACAGCACAGAGACACGCCTCAAACCTTCTGGCACAAAGTCATTTGGAGTGATGAGACCAAAATTTAGCTTTTTGGGCACAACCATAAACGCTTCATTTGGAGAGGAGTCAACAAGGCCTATAATGAAAGGTACACCATTTGTACTGTGAAACAAGGAGGTGGATCACTGATGTTTTGGGGATTTGTGAGCTACAAAGGCACAGGAAATTTGGTCAAAAACATTGATGACAAGATGAATGCAGTATGTTATCAAAAAACACTGGAGGAATATTTGCATTTATCAGCCAGGAAGCTGTGCATGGGACGTACTTGGACATTCCAACATAACAATGATCCAAAACACAAGGCCAAGTCAACCTGTCATTGGCTAAAGCAGAATAAAGTGAAGGTTCTGGAGTGGCCATTTCAGTCTCCTGACCTCAATATCATTGAGCCACTCTGGGGAGATCTCAAATGTGCAGTTCATGCAAGACAGCCCAAGAATTTACAGGAACTGGAGGCTTTTTGACAAGAGGAATGGGCAGCTTTACCGTCTGAGAAGATAAAGAGCCTCATCCACAAATACAACAAAAGACTTCAAGCTGTCATTGATGTTAAAGGGGGCAATACACAGTATTAAGTAAACTTTTGATCAGGGTCATTTGGGTAGTTTCTGTTGTCATTATGATTTAAAAAGAGTAAACACAGTTGATTGATAATAAATGGCTTAAGCCAACCCTTAGCATGAGTGAAAGAAAAGTTTTTGTGTTATCATTCATATTCTCTGAAAAATGGCCAACAAATGATAAATTCTGCTAGGGTATATAAACTTATGAGCACAACTGTACTTACCTATTTTCAGACCGCTATGGTCCAGTTATGTGATCTGCCTCCCCTATGTCATCCAGCGCAGCTGCAGGGGAGTAAAAAGAGCGCCGACAATGGATGGGTCATTGAAGCCTATGGATGAGCCTATGGGATAGGAGGGAGCACTCTCTTCTCTCCCCTGCAGCTGTCATTGGCTGACATTGGGGGAATCATGTGACCGGACCAGAGCAGCCTAAAAATAGGTAAGTATATACATCTTTCTTACACAGGTTAGATAGCATAGGTGTTAGGCGGGGGATGGGACAGATTCACGGCTAGTTAGGTGTCAGCTGGAATTCCACTTTAATACAATTCTATGAACTACTGGTTCAATTTGACACCAGTTATAAATACCTGAAAAATCAAGATTTTCTTCAAATTGATGGTGCAAAGTGATACTCATTTATTTAGAAGTTACAGAAGATAAGGAAAAGGTTTGCAGAATGAATGAAGCATCTCAAATTGAGGACAATACATCCATTTTTCAAGACAGAAAAATTACTAGAAAAGTTGTAGGCGAGTGATGGTGTGTATGTCTGTAGTGTGGGTATCAGATAGCTCATACGTCCATCACATGAGGAAGCAACCGCCGCATACTCCTCCAAGTGTAGTAATTGCCATTTCCGTCCATGATAACCTTTATGGTAGAACTAGGACTGATGACATGGGTTTATGTAATTCAAATACATAACTAGATTCTAACAAACTATAGGTTCACGTTAGTTTCATTCATAATAAAATAGATGGTTAGACAAGTGTGGATTCATCATTTGGATTATCTACAGTTTGGACTGTCACCACATTCTAAATACATGTAACAGAATACATTTTGGCCTAAAAATTTTATTTTTTGATTTATTTTTTATTGGATATGTTTTATAACAGAAAGTAAAAAATATTGGGGTTTTCTTTTAAAATTTTTGGTCTTTTTTTGTTTATATTGCAAAAAATAAATAAAAAACCCAGTGGTAATAAAAATCACCAAAAGAAAGCTATATTTGTGTGAAAAAAAGTATAAAAAATGTAATTTGGGTACAGCTTTGCATGACCTAACAATTGTCCATTAAAGCAACACAGTGCTGGCCATGAAGGGGTAAAACTTTCCAGAGGTCAAGTGATTTATCTGTGGTCTAATGCCGCGTACACACGGTCGGACTTTTCGTCTACAAAAGTCCGACGGACGCCGACGGACTAAAGCTGGCTGACAATCCGATCGTGTGTGGGCTTCCCCGGACTTTCAGCGGACTTTCAGCGGACTTTTCCAGCCTCAAATCTGACGGACTTTAGATTTGAAACATGCTTCAAATCTTTACGTCGTAACTACGCCGGACCCAGAAATCCGCTCGTCTGTGTGCTATTCCGACGGACAAAAGCCCACGCTAGGGCAGCTAATGGCTACCAACTTCCTTATTTTAGTCCGGTGTACGTCATCACATACGAATCAGTCTGACTTTTGTGTGATCGTATGTAGGCAAGTCCGTTCGTAAGAAAGTCTGCCGCAAGTCCGCCAAAAGTCTGACAAAAGTCAGTCGAAAGTCTGTCGGACAGGCTGTCGGACTTTTGTAGCCGAAAAGTCCGACCGTGTGTACGCGGCATTAGTCATAATGAAGTGTCAGTATAAAACTGAAGCCTAGTTCAAAAGTTGCGGGGGTTGAAGTAACCCATTATGAAACACCTGTAAAATAAAATTGTAAATACTTTCTGTAATGCCGCGTACACACAACCGGACTTTCCGGCAAACTAGGTCCGATGGGATTAGTCCGTCGGACAATCCGATCGTGTGTGGGCTAGTCCGATCGATTTTTGGGGAAAAAATCTGACGGACCTAGAAACAGAACATGTTTCAAATCTGTCCGATGGACTAAAAATCGGGAAAACCATTCGTCTGTGTGCTGGTCCGACGGACCAAATACGACGCAAGGGAAGCTATTGGCTACTGGCTATTGAACTTTCTTTTTTTGTCCCGTTTACGTCATCACGTACAAAACGACTTAGTCCGTTCGTGTGTGTCCAAGTCCATTCGTTCTGAAAGTCCGTCGGACCTCTGCCGAAAGTCCGTTGGGAAGACCGTCGAACCTAGTTTTCCGGAAAGTCCGGACGTGTGTACGCAGCATTAACCATGCCGCTGAACATTGTCATGATGCTGAGAAATCATCCATTAGGAAACCAACACTTCTGGAGGCGTTGATCACCTTGATTACCTGCAGCTCTAAGTCTAGGTTCACATCTATGCAGGCTGCACTTGATGCGTTTTTCAGGCACGTTCTGCGGTGCAAGTTTTCATGCATTTTTCCTTTTACGTTTCTTTTTTCTTTAAAAACACTGTAAACACACTGTTTATAGCTGGTTGCTAAGGAGCGTGCCATAAAAAGGGCCGACGCGTCCTGAACAGCTGAAAAGTCATCAGCTGTCATGTAAAAAAACGTATTGCCGGCAAAAAAAACTTGTGAAAAAAAAACAGAGTGGGGTACACCAGGAATGGCCTGCAGTCAGGTATAGATTTGGCTAGACTGGAATGCAGTGGATATATATATGTAGGAGATGGTATATATATTGTATGCACTGCAGATCACTGAATCACCTGCCTGCCTGCCTGAAAGTGTATTTGAAAACTTACACCAGGAACGTAATAATCCTAAGAAACCACGCTTCAGGACAGGTCTATATGGTAAAAGAACAGGTTGCTGCCTCCCTTACGCAAAGCACTCACAAGGAATGCCCTGCCACTAATAAATGCTATAATCCTATGGGAAGAAACGGCGCTACCTGAAAACCTGTTTGCTAGGCATATACAGGAAACATCAAAAAGATGTTTTTTGTACCTTCCTCATACACCAAACTCGTTTGTCTCCTCAATGATGTATACAGAGGGATTAATTTGGGTTAATGGTACTTGATACAAATGAGTAGAAGACATCCAAATTTTCCTTATGCTATAGATATCTATACATATGGCAATGAAACTAGTATAACCTGTAAATAGAGTGTTATATAGTGTGTAAGTAAATAGCTGAAGGGAAATGCTATATGATATTGGTAAGCAAGCTGCCAGTGTTAGCCCCAGGGGACGTAACCGCCACTAGTAATCAAAAAATTGCATATGGTGCAATCCAACTGGAAGCACACACTCTATATTACAGTCCACGTATTCTAATGATGTATGCAAATTCCTAAATATACAATTATATCATCCATATGTATGCATACATCAGTAAAAAAATGCTTCACAGTTCATATGTTAGAATCCAGATCCAGTATATATTGCAACAGTGGGTCACAGTACATGCAATAGTCCCATGCGTTTTCCACTACAATGAGTCAGGAGGTTCCCAGGGGTGACTTTCGTGTATACACTGTTGTCAGGTGACTTTTGTGCTCCCCTTTCAAAATGCCTACTCACCGACTCCTGGAACCCCTTTAGGGGTATTGGGCCTGTAATGATAGGATGGACTCCACTGCTCGCTGTTGCTTCTCATGGGTACTGAAGTAGAAAAGTAAAGTATCGAACCAGGCAGAAATTCAGCAATGCAGGTTTATTACCAGCTGATAACATACAGGTTTATGTTCAAAGTATTACAAGATACAGGTCTAATTTATACAGTTTCTTACAATGCAAGCATATTAGATATAGGTATTCTTATCCTCTAACCAAATTGAAACAATTGTGAATTGTTCTCACCTTGAACCAGAATGGGTCTTTTCTGCCAATTCTTGGGAACCCGTCACCTGATAGGGACCAGTCGATCGACCAGTGGTCTGGTCCCCTCACAGAGTTCTGGGTTCCAGCTCGACCAAGTTCGTGAGGGAAATTCATCTGAGACCACATTCTGGAACAAGTTAAGAAGTCTTCTCTGACTCATATGAGGAGACAAGTTAGGACAGATACTTGCCCATTGGTTCTGACCTCTATGACCCATGCAATAGGGCAGCATACACAGAGTTCAGCCTTATGCGCTCCTATCTGACTTGTCAGCCTAACAATTGTAGAGCTTGCATTTATATACCCTTTTACAAGTCTTATCTTAACATCTCTCTTACATATGATTGGTCGCTAAGATCTACGTCAATGTAACTAACCATAAATCTGACACCTGTTCTACAACCAGATAAACGTAAATTTTCCCAAAATTCCTATATGTTCATTAAAGTGATTTATAACTGGTTTTGTCCAATTAAAAACACCTGTGTAGAGACAGTATGGCACCCAGCTGTGTTATCAAACTCTTCTTATCTTGATAAGATTTAACTAGCTTCAAGGATTTGCAGATTTACGAGTTTGAGACAATGAACTTTCAATAACCCCACTAGATGTGTTTATATGTCTCACTATATGTATGTATTTTAACAGTTTTAATGAGGGCACAAGCAGACCTTTGTTTGACCCTGTCAAACTTAATTTAATGTACTGTACATAACTTTAATTATTTCTAAACCACCTGTTTTCTTATCTTTATCTGTCTGATTTATATGCATTTCAGACTTGAGACAATTCTATATTACTTGAATCTATCCTAATGAACTTTCATCCAGTAGACTATCTTAATACATTTTCGAGAACACCTGTGTACAAGTACTTGTCATAAAGCAGAGGTCATTTAAAGTTCAACACTTAAAAATGAAGACTTTCTAAATCTGGAAAATACAGTATACATTATTAAAGATTAATAATTGTTGCTTTACTTATTGAATAATAATATTGATAAAACCACTACTATATAATAATATGAATAATAATAATAAATAAAATATATGCAAATCAATATGAATAATATGAAATACATTGGCTAATATGAGATTCTACAACATTTCCCCCCTGTTGGAGGCTTTACACAAGCCTCACAGCAATTACAGTACAGATCACCCACCATGCCCTTCAGAGACCCCATGCACTCGACACTTATCACAAATTGTCCAAAAAATAAAAATAAATAAATAAATCAGTCCAATCAAAAACACTGCATCTTCTTCTGTAGCTGCAAAGTCCTTCTCCATATGTGGCACGGAAAACATAGTTGTCAGTCTCAGTGGCATTGTGATCATTCTTGCCACAAACTTCTTGCAACAGGCAACAGTTACTCAGCAACATCACATCAAGGATAACAGGGAAGAGGAACAATCCCTTTAGCTAGTGAATGAAAGCCAAGTATGTGGTTCCAGTGAGCATTCAGCAGACTCTGTCCCATAAGGCTCTGCCTTTTCCTGCATAGGTCTTTTCAGCTTAGCCAAGTGCTTGATGTTTTTTGGAGAGATCTCTTTCTTCATCATCATTTGCTGGTCCAGTATCATAGCACAAGCTGCTTTGGATGCTGTAAGACACAAGTTCAGTGCATACTTGTTCTGCAAAGGTACAAGTCTCAGATGTTCCCTTATTGCATGAAATCCTTCCTTTGTAGCAATTAACATTTGTAACAAGTTGCATCATGTCTTCTGCGATCACCCGATATTTGTCTGGATATAAAATACACTTCAAAATTATAGTTATAAAAAAATAAAAATAATAGTCAGTGTCAGGATACAATAGGTCTCTGGCAAGCACTTCAGGGCAACCTACAAAGCAATGGCTCCTACACTCTCATTTTATCTAATAACTTAATTTAGTGTGTTCCTTTTACTTCTACAACATCCGCTGAAATAATATACATGTATCTATATAGTTGTATCATAATACAATACTCTTAAGGGCCGTACACACGATCAGACTTTTTGACAACAAACATGCAAATTAGCTGTTTTGGAGGAACATCCGACCGTGTGTACGCTCCAAACTGTTTCAGTTTCCATCGGACTTTTGTTGGCTGTGCGAACGGACAAACTTTCCGGCAACAAAAGTCCGATGGAGCAAAGTCCGATCGTGTGTACACAAAGCCATCGGACTTTTGTACAAACTACAGTACGCGGCCGTGAGAATGTTTCCAGCGTGATCAGATTGCGCTGGTTCTCGGTGGCAGGGTACTGTACATCTCACGCTAGCTGCAATAGGAAAAACACATTTTCCTACTGCGGCGGGCGCGAGAGGGAATTCCCCTCTGGGGAATACCAAGCCCTTCGGTCTGGTATGGATTTTAAGGGGAACCCCCTACGCCAAAAAAACGGCGTGGGGGTCCACCCAAATCCATACCAGACCCTTATCTGAGCACGCAGCCTGGCCGGTCAGAAAAGGGAGTGGGGACAAGCGAGCGCCCCCCCTCCTGAGCCGTGCCAGGCCGCATGCCCTCAACATGGGGGTGGGTGCTTTGGGGGGGCGCCCTGCGGGCCCCCCACCCCAAAACACCTTGTCCCCATGTTGATGAGGACAAGGGCCTCTTCCCGACAACCCTAGCCGTTGGTTGTCGGGGTCTGTGGGCGGGGTGCTCATCGGAATCCGGGAGCCCCCTTTAATAAGAGGGCCCCCAGATCCCGGCCCCCCACCCTATGTGAATGAGTATGGGGTACATGGTATCCCTACCCATTCACCTAGGGAAAAAAGTGTCAATAAAAAACACAGTACACAGGTTTTTAAAGTAATTTATTAGGCAGCTCCGGGGTCCTCTTCCAACTTCGGGGGTCCTCTTCCGACTTCGGGGGTCTCTCCGGCGTCTTCTGCCGGTGTCCGCATCTTCTGCCGGCTCCACCGCTATCTTCTGGCGCTCTTTTGCCAGCGGTGGTCCGGACCTCTGGATCGTCTTCTTCCCTCTTCTCTTCCAGAGATGTTGACACAAAGCTCTCTCCAGCCAGAATGGTCTCTGTGCGTTTACTACAGAAACTACATTGTGATTGTTCATAATTAAAAAGAAATCAAAATAAAATTACATGGTCACTTGCACAGTCTGTTAAATCTAAAGAGGTTAAGAAAATGTGCATTACTATGTCCCTTCCTTAAGAATAATTATACACAAATTTTATTGTTAATTAGATCATATTATTGCAGAGTGACCCTAATCCAAAAACTGACTTTGCCACCTGTAGTAGCATAACTTAGGAACTTGAATAATAAAAAATCAAAAGGAGTGAAATTTTACAAAGTATAACTTTACATATGAAAACGTGCTGGCTGCTCCTGGAATAAAGAAACAAATTATTTCTTTAGGCAAACTAATAATCAGCCTGATGATTACTAAATATTGTAATCAGGTAGGACAAAATAAGTTATAGCCAATACCAATAAGGGACCTTGCTCACCAGAGCTTACAAGCTAAGATTAAAAATTAAGACTCTAATTATCTAATTCACCCCCCTGTATGTGCTAGATATAGCACATATGATAAGATGGTAGCACTGTTACCATGCATCACTCTTCACTATTCTTTTTAGAAAATAAGAAACAAATATAAATTTGGTGTTCCCTTTTACCAAATAAATAAATCTCATTGCTATCTTTATGAATACTACTAAATAGGCAAATATATAAAGATGACAGTATACATAATACTGTACAATAAGATAGAGACATGACAAAATAAACAAAAGCTACAAGGGAGAATAAGCACCCTACTTACAAGAGTGATACACTAAAAATAAAATGCACCTTGCACTACTGCAGTCCATAATATAAAAGACAGAATACCTATTATAACCTACAGTTTATATTCTAATAAAAAAATCAACAAATGTTTAAGAATAAGAATGTATTCTGAGATTTTTATTTATTTATTTATTTTTATGGTCAGCTCATCCAGTTTCTGTCTAAAGGCACCAGACATAACTCCCCTAAATGTGCCTCCTTCATCTTAGTACAGAATGATTTCATGTTTTTTCACATACGTGCAGACAGCTATTTCTGAAATGGTGGCTAAACTTTCTACGCTCATACTGAAAGAAATACATTATCTTGTCTAACATGTAAAACCTACAACTGTAAAATCTTTTTAAGCATGACATTAATTACATTAGCAGCATTGAATTTCTCTACAGATATTTTCCTTCCAGAAGCAGTATGCTGGATACAAAAAAATATTGGTGAACTTTGTGTCGTAAATTACTTAAAACTAACAACTTTCTTTTTTCTACAGTTTAAATAACTTCTAACTCCCTCAGCTCATTCATGGCGCTATCTAATTGAGGTACATATTCAAAAGAATATAAAAAAAAATAATGAATCGTGCCTTCCACACACACAATCACTCGCTGCCCATAACATTTAGAACTTTGACGCTAAAGTCAATCAGTCACCATAGATGTATCAATCCCTAGCCTCTCAATGAAAGACACATACAATCATTCACATAGGGATTAATTTTATACCTCATACAAAAAAAAAAAAACACACACACACACATTTAACTCATATAAATATAAATCCTCCTATCAAATACTAATAACACGTGTCACAAAAGCAAAGATATGACACAGAAAGTTCTAATTGCATTTGTATGGAAGATAAGAACAAAAAAGTGTAGCGCTATAATATGTCAGTCAGAAACGTTAGAGTGTGCTGATTGACCAGCAGTGTATATCCCAAAAGTTAAGTAATATTGGATCACATATACAAGAGCAATGAAACAGTGAGAATTCCAATATTACAAAGAAAGCCACTCTTATCATGTCCTTTGTGATATAACAATATAAAGAGTGTGCATCACACAAATTAAACCCTATATTCCGACCGATAGCTGTCATCACGAGGTATGGCTTAAATCCATTCCGAAAAGCCAGCTAGTGAGAATAAGGAGAAATTGCTCCCATCTCTCTGATTATTTTCTACAGGCTGAGATCTTAAAACAACGCTTCTGCGAAAAAGGATATGATAATTCCCTTATCACAAAGGAGATTCAACAGGTAGCCTTAATGGATCGGGCCTCTTTACTGACAGCCCAATCAGGCAAACCTAAAAAACATGGAGATTCCAAGCACAAATGGTCTTTTCTAACGAATTTTTCCACTCAACATAGGCAAGTTAGAGACATCATTAAAAAACACTGGAAAATACTGAAGAGTGACACCATTTTGGGCCCTGTACTACCCGAACAAGCTGCTACTATATTTAGGGGTGCTCCATCAATTAAAGGACAAATCGCACCGAATGTGATAGATCCTCCAAATAAAATTTCATTCTTTCACAATATGCAGGGATTTTATCCTTGTAGAAGATGCACAGTTTGCAAATGGAATGTTTGCCAAGCACGCAAAATGGAAACATTCAATTCCACTACCACAGGCAAAGTATACAAAATGAAACAATTCGCTACATGTAAAACTCCATATATTGTATATCTCATTACATGTCCGTGTAAAAAGCAATATATTGGTCGGACAATACGTAATTTCACCACTAGGGTGAAAGAACACATCACAGCAATCAAGAAAGGCAAAACTAACCATAGCGTTTCCAAACACTATGCATCATATCACGACCGCAACCCAGCAGGGACCACTTTCCAGGTTATAGATAGGTTCATTCCACATTGGAGAGGGGAATCCAGCATAAGGGGAGTCTCTAGACTCGAAACCTGGTGGATACATCAAATCAAATGTTATGTACCCCATGGTTTAAACATCGAGTGGGACATAAATGCGTTTATTAATCAGTCTTAGGACCCTCATTATGCCCTCCCCCCATTCTGGAAATTTCTATACATACTTTCTGGTTGACTGTTGGTACTCCAATTTGTATTAGATTTTATCATCCCTACCACATAGATTCCACAATATATGTAACGTCCATTTGATTCGATATATTTTCTTACTTTTTTGCCTCTCTTCCCTACTTCCCCCCCCTTTTTCCTGTTCACATTAAAATAGGAAGCATCTAAGATCCAATACAGGGGGCCAAATAAGAAGCTTACACATCCCCTTCCTTAGACACACGTTCTTGCTAGATGGTTTTGGTTGCTATGACCAATATATCAGGTGGATTTTTATTCTCTGTGATTATATATCTATACACATGTATTTTATTTTTTATATTTTTTATACAAATTTTTTAAAAAAAGATAGTTTGTAATACACAGTTGTGTAAGAGATTGTATTATTTTGCTCAAGAACAATGTTTGTAAACATGGGGGAACATGTGTGTCGTGACTATCATGGTTCCGCATTCAGGGTTCTCCTCGATGATTTCAATATTCCATGCACCTACATTATTCCTATACCCCAGTGATTATATTCTCTTTGGATGTCATAAGATCTATGTCCGACAATCCTAATATGTATAGAGAATAATATGAGCGGTGAGTGGAGTGAGGAGGTGTTTTCGATTGATGTTTGTTCATAAACACTATCCCTTGATAACCTCAGGTGGGATGGACTTTTGATTCCGCGCTGCTGCGCCTGCGCGATGCGAGCGGTTCTTCGCCGCTTGCATTACTCTGAAAAATGAGAGGGTATGGTGGACGTGTGACGTCGCCGCGTAGATACGCGGTGACGCATACGTCCACAAACAGCCAGCTAACTAGGATTAACAGATTGGGCTCCGCGTCACCACGTCGTGACGCCTGGATGTGGGGATCACATGTCCTCATCGCCCAATTAGAATTGGTTGCACATGAGACCCAAACCGAGGCTTGGTTTGGATCCGGAACTCAATTTTCGATAGGCCAGATAGTGAGTCAGCTGATATTGAACACCATCACATGACGCAAACCCGGAAGTCACGCCGCACAGGTGTCCCCGATGCTAATCTGAGCACTTTTTATTAAATAGCGCAGCAGATGAGAGGTTAGCTGTACCCCAGTTGATGTCTTCTCAGACGAAACGCGTCGGGTGTAGGACGCTACCTTATACCATCTGTCTACTGCGCTAATTACGTCTTTATGAATGTTTGTTTTTATCTGGAATTTTTTCGTTGGAAATTTTTTATACAATAAATCTCCTGATTAATTGGATTTACACTATGTGGAGCTTCTTTTTGTCCACTTTTTCCCTATCTCAAACTGCTTGAGACCCAAGAGAGTGCTGGAGGACGAACCGGGAGACTGTTCAGGACTGGAGTCCTTCTCAAGACCATCCGATTGCAGACCAGGAACAGCTATAACCCTACCGTGCTACACGGTTCAAGCTCGTACGACTCACCGCTGTATGGCTTGTGAGTCCACCGCGTCCGGTAAGGGCATTTTATGTTACTTTTGCACCAGGCTGATCAGTGGAGGAGTCCACCATTAACAACCATTACTATGAGATCTAGATCCATGTTCTAAGAGGTCTCCACCTGATTAAAAGAACTTTCCTCACCTCAGGGACTTATCACTTGTTCCCACCCCTATATGCCTGTGTTTTGCTATAAGGGTTTGGGTTTAATTTGTGTGATGCACACTCTTTATATTGTTATATCACAAAGGACATGATAAGAGTGGTTTTCTTTGTAATATTGGAATTCTCACTGTTTCATTGCTCTTGTATATGTGATCCAATATTACTTAACTTTTGGGATATACACTGCTGGTCAATCAGCACACTCTAACGTTTCTGACTGACATATTATAGCGCTACACTTTTTTGTTCTTATATTTGTTGTCACAATTAGTCTAATTGGTGGTGTTGGCAGCTTATCGTTTTCACTACATTTTTTATTCTATACGTATATTTGTTTTGTTTGGTGGGCGCAGCAGCTTTTTCCTTCAATTTGTATGGAAGATACATACCATTTCCACATTCATCATACACTATGCAGAATTCAGCATCAGTTGCATACTTCTTACAATTCACTCATAGAACTAACACAGGGTCCTTCCACACCAACGTTTTTTACAACCACTACAGAATTATTCTAACCTAATTTGGGAGATGATCAGTCTCCCTCACACATACAATATTCCCTAACAGTCTACAAAGATTACAAAGAAATTAACTTACATTTGTGAACATTCATTAACAAAATGTCATTATCTTATGTTTTCTATATAGCAATACAGTCACTCCACCTAGCAAAGTATGCATACACATGAACACAAATTCCTGACTATAAATAAATATACAAATATTCACAGAATTATTAAAACTGACAGGTTAGTTAGTAATTACTTATGGACAGCAGTGCTCAGAGTAAAGCCAATAGGCACCGTACGCGCATACGTCTCCTTACCAAAACGCTTGTCTCAAGACACGAAAAACCGCCAAGCCCTGCTTGCCACGGCGATCAGGAATGTCTCAACCTGATCTTAACTCAGTTAGTACACAGACCGTTATAACAGATACATATAAACACATACACTTATAGCACAAAGACGATACATACCTTTTAACTTTGTTAACAAATGGAGCTCAAAAACCTTCACCTTATTTACATGTCAGGACTTACCTTTCCTGACATTTTTAACTCATGAGTATTATTTTACACCACAAAGCTACCTTTTTCTACTAGTAGCTACATATAAGAACTGTTTTTGTTTTTTAACTTAGGCTTTCCAGGGATCTGATAACAACAAAGCCTTCTCCTGATTGATTACCAATCCAGGAAACCAACATGCATGTTAACGCAGGTTCTCCAGGGGTCTTTAAGTCCCCAAAACCTCATCCAGACAAAATTTTGCAGTCAAGGTAAACAACATGCATGTTACGCAGGTTCTCCAGGGGTCTTTAAGTCCCCAAAACCTCATCCAGACAAAATTTTGCAGTCAAGGTAAACAACATGCATGTTACGCAGGTTCTCCAGGGGTCTTTAAGTCCCCAAAACCTCATCCAGACTTAAATTCGCAGTCCAGGGAATCAACATGTATGTTAACATAGGTTCTCCAGGGCTCCTAAATCCCCAAAACCTCTTCCTGACTAATTTTTGCAGACCAGGGAACCAACATGCATGTTAACATAGGTTCTCCAGGTGTCCTAAATCCCCAAAACCTCTTCCTGACTAATTTTTGCAGTCCAAGGAACCAACATGCATGTGAAACCTAGGTTCACTGAGGACGTCAAGTGACGAAGCGCGCACGACGGAACTACGCATACTCTGTCACTTCCCTGCAGACGAGTGGGTGGTACGTAGGTGCAGCGCTCAGCTGTCACATCCCCCACCTCGATACATGCGTTGGTGACAGTGACTCTGTTTGTATCTATCGAAGCTTGTCCCGGTCTTTTTCCTATCCCAACGGGTCACTGGATGGGAGGAAATACTCAGTTTTTAATCGCTTTGATTTGTTTTTAAATTTTGTTTTTGGTTTTATGTTTGGTTTTAAATAAAAGCGGTTTTGTGCTCTATCACACTATGGAAGCCCTCTCCTTTTATATTTTCGATGCCTGAGGGTATTGCTGCAACTTTATCCACTTGGAGGTACCCATGAGAAGCAACAGCGAGCAGTGGAGTCCATCCTATCATTACAGGCCCAATACCACTAAAGGGGTTCCAGGAGTCGGTGAGTAGGCATTTTGAAGGGGGAGCACAAAAGTCCCCTGACAACAGTGTATACACGAAAGTCACCCCTGGGAACCTCCTGACTCGTTGTAGTGGAAAACGCATGGGACTATTGCATGTACTGTGACCCACTGTTGCAATATATACTGGATCTGGATTCTAACATATGAACTGTGAAGCATTTTTTTACTGATGTATGCATACATATGGATGATATAATTGTATATTTAGGAATTTGCATACATCATTAGAATACGTGGACTGTAATATAGAGTGTGTGCTTCCAGCTGGATTGCACCATATGCAATTTTTTGATTACTAGTGGCGGTTACGTCCCCTGGGGCTAACACTGGCAGCTTGCTTACCAATATCATATAGCATTTCCCTTCAGCTATTTACTTACACACTATATACCACTCTATTTACAGGTTATACTAGTTTCATTGCCATATGTATCGATATCTATAGCTTAAGGAAAATTTGGATGTCTTCTACTCATTTGTATCAAGTACCATTAACCCAAATTAATCCCTCTGTATACATCATTGAGGAGACAAACGAGTTTGGTGTATGAGGAAGGTACAAAAAACATCTTTTTGATGTTTCCTGTATATGCCTAGCAAACAAGTTTTCAGGTAGCGCCGTTTCTTCCCATAGGTTTATAGCATTTACACCAAGAACGGCCTGCAGTCAGATATAGGCTTGGCTAGACTAGAATGCAGTGGATATATATGTAGGAGACAGTATAAATATTTATTGCACTGCAAATCACTGAATCACTTGCCTGCCTGCCTGAAAGTGTATTTGAAAACTTACACCAGCAATGGCCTGCAGTCAGATATAGGCTTGGCTAGACTGGAATGCAGTGGATATATATATGTTTGAAACTGTATATATATTTAATGCACGGCGGATCACTGAATCACTTGCCCGCCTGCCTAAAAGTGTATTTGAAAATGTATACCAGCAATGGCCTTCAGTCAGATATGGGCTTGGCTAGACTGGAATGCAGTGGATATACAGTGGGGAAAAAAAGTATTTAGTCAGCCACCAATTGTGCAAGTTCTCCCACTTAAAAAGATGAGAGGCCTGTAATTGTCATCATAGGTATACCTCAACTATGAGAGACAAAATGTGGAAACAAATCCAGACAATCACATTGTCTGATTTGGAAAGAATTTATTTGCAAATTATGGTGGAAAATAAGTATTTGGTCAATATCAAAAGTTCATCTCAATACTTTGTTATATATTCTTTGTTGGCAATGACAGAGGTCAAACGTTTTCTGTAAGTTTTCACAAAGTTGTCACACACTGTTGCTGGTATGTTGGCCCATTCCTCCATGCAAATCTCCTCTAGAGCAGTGATGTTTTGGGGCTGTCGCTGGGCAACACGGACTTTCAACTCCCTCCAAAGGTTTTCTATGGGGTTGAGATCTGGAGACTGGCTAGGCCACTCCAGTACCTTGAAATGCTTCTTACGAAGCCACTCCTTCGTTGCCCGGGCGGTGTGTTTGGGATCATTGTCATGCTGAAAGACCCAGCCACGTTTCATCTTCAATGCCCTTGCTGATGGGAAAATCTCACGATACATGGCCCCATTCATTCTTTCATGTACACGGATCAGTCGTCCTGTTCCCTTTGCAGAGAAACAGCCCCAAAGCATTATGTTGCCACCTCCATGCTTGACAGTAGGTATGGTGTTCTTTGGTTGCAACTCAGCATTCTCTCTGCTCCAAACACGACGAGTTGTGTTTCTACCAAACAGTTCTACTTTGGTTTCATCTGACCATATGACATTCTCCCAATCCTCTTCTGGATCATCCAAATGCTCTCTAGCAAACCTCAGACGGGCTCGGACATGTACTGGCTTAAGCAGGGGGACACGTCTGGTACTGCAGGATCTGAGTCCCTGGCGGCGTAGTGTGTTACTGATGGTAGTCTTTGTTACGTTGGTCCCAGCTCTCTGCAGGTCATTCACTAGGTCCCCCCGTGTGGTTCTGGTATTTTTGCTCACCGTTCTTGTGATCATTTTGAACCCATGGGGTGAGATCTTGCGTGGAGCCCCAGATCGAGGGAGATTATCAATGGTCTTGTATGTCTTCCATTTTCTAATTATTGCTCCCACAGTTGATTTCTTCACACCAAGCTGCTTGCCTATTGCAGTCTTCCCAGCCTGATGCAGGTCAACAATTTTGTTTCTGGTGTCCTTCGACAGCTCTTTGGTCTTCACCATAGTGGAGTTTGGAGTGTAACTGTTTGAGGTTGTGGATAGGTGTCTTTTATAATGATAACAAGTTCAAACAGGTGCCATTAATACAGATAATGAGAGGACAGAGGAGCCTCTTAAAGAAGAAGATACAGGTCTGTGAGAGCCAGGAATCTTGCTTGTTTGTAGGTGATCAAATACTTATTTTCCACCATTATTTGCAAATAAATTCTTTCAAAAATCAAACAATGTGATTGTCTGGATTTGTTTCCACATTTTGTCTCTCATAGTTGAGGTATACCTATGATGACAATTACAGGCCTCTCTCATCTTTTTAAGTGGGAGTACTTTCACAATTGGTGGCTGACTAAATACTTTTTTGCCCCACTGTATATGTAGGAGACAGTATATATATTTTATGCACTGCAGATCACTGAATAACCTGCCTGGCCTGCCTGCCTGAAAGTGTATTTGAATACGTACACCAGGAATTTTAGAAACTGTACACCAGGAACGGTCTGCAGTGAGATCTAGCTAAACTGGATACAGTGTGTGTGTGTGTATATATATATACATACAAAGCCGGGATGTATATGTATGTATATATATATATATATATATATATGTATGTATGTATGTATGTATGTATGTATGTATGTATGTATGTATGTGTATATATATATATATATATATATATATATATATATATATATATATATATATATATACTCTGTAGGTAACTGAATAAACTGCCTGCCTGAAGTATATTAGAAAATGTACACCAGGAGGAATGGTCTGCAGTGAGATCTAGCTAAACTGGATACAGTGGATATATATATATATATATATATATATATATATATATATATACACACAGGCCTTTTTTTCTCAGGGGGATATGTGCAGGAACTCCCCCCGTCGGAGTCACCCCTTGTCTCTGCCCCTACTGACCTCTGACCACCGTCCCTTGATTCCACCCCCTACCCACCTACCAGTACTGCCCTTTTTAGAGAATACAGAACCAAGTATCATTTTGTGGTGCTAAATCATTTGTATGGAACATGTTAATGATAAAAAGAAAAGCAGTAAAATAGATCCCCTGCAGCCAGGAACAATAGAATGCCAGCAATAGATCCCCACACAACAATAGACTCCCCCAGCAACAATGGACTCCACCCCAACAACAATAGATTTCCTGCAGCAACAGTGAACCACCCACAACAAAATATCACACCCAGTAACAAAATATCCACCCAAGCAACATTAGACCCCCCCCCCCCCCCCCAGCAGCAACAACAGATCTCCCACTAGCCAGCATCAATAGATCATTCCAGCAGCCAGTAAAAATAGACCTCTCCCTCAACAGTAGATCCCTTCCAGCAACATAAGACCCCCCTAGCAATAGTAGATTCCCCATCAGCAACAATAGACCCTCACACAAAATCAGATCCCCACCAGTGACAATAGATCCCCCAGCAGCCAACATCAATAGACCCTCCAGCACACCCCATGCTATTACATACATTCAGTGCTGGAGGTGACGGAACTGCATTCCCCCGCGTTCCCCCTGAAAAAAAGCCCTGTATTTATATATATATATATATATATATATATATATATATATATATATATATATATATATATATATATATATATATATATATATATATATATATATATATACACACACCAGTCTGACTATATATATATATATATGTAGCGATACCCCCATGGGGGCTGCTGAGTTGGTTATAGCAATCCGCCAATCACCCTGCTGCCATCCCCTTATTTTTTTAACAGTAAAGGTCTTTATTTAACAAATCAGCATTACAAAATCATCAGTGTGCGACAGTTAGTATTCCTTCATTACATCATTATGGTAAAGCATCCCTTTAAGGAAACAGTGCACAGTGCAGGATGTCACATATGCATATTTACTAGCTTCCTGTATATCTTGTAACATATAGAGAGAGTGGAACAACAATATTGCGCATTTTACACATAACCCATTCTATCCTATTTCCAAGTTACATCCAAGTATTGGGCAGCCTTATTAGTAATTCCCCTTTAGTCTTCATCTGCCTATTCCCCATCTCCCTCCCCCAATAAGATTGTAGGATATTCCTATTTGGAGCCAGCTCTGAGTATCAGCAGGTAGCGTGTTCACCACCCCCCCCCCCCCCCCCAGAGCCAGTACATGTGTGAAGAGTTCCTCCGATTAAATATAATCGTCATCTGACATGATCCGACGACCCCCGTGTCCGAGGGCAGGGCAAGCCCCAAGCCAAGACCGGGGATGCCATCCCCTTATTAATCACCCAAAAGACAATAAGGTTATCATCCATGGCCTTGGCTTTGTTAATGGATTTCCCCTATTCAGTCCTCACTGCAGACTATTACTTCTTCTGTTATCTATCTGACTGAAGATTTACTACTCACAGCTTCCAGTTAAACAGGATAAATCACTCTGAATAATTCCCCTGTACAGAACTCCCACCACTCTGAATAGTTCCTCTGTTTGACTTAATATGATTCCTTCTGGGTATTAATTCTTTAAGGTCAGAGGCCTGCACCACCTTATCCATGACCCGCATACCAACAACCTTCAGTCTTTGGAAGTTGTTGCAACGTGAACTTGGCAGATAATAAACGACAAGCCAGGGTTCGACAAACCCCGGGCGCCAGGTCGCATTTGCGACTAGAATTAGCGACCTGGCGCCTGGGGCGGCACAGCTGGGGTATCCTGTGTCCGTTCGACACCCCCCCCCTCCCGGCGCGATTGCGATGGGCCGCGCCGGTAATTGAGGCCCCGGCTTTGCGGCCTACTGCAGTCCTATGGTTCCTTCTGCAATCAGGCGCCCTCTGGTGGTGGCCGTTGGTATGACAAGACATCCATCAATGCTAATGGAGCTTTCCCTACCTGTTTTCACTGCCCGCTCATCTCCTTCCCTTTACTTAGAACCCCCAAACATTATATATATTTTTTATTCTAACACCCTAGAGAATAAAATGGCGGTCATTGCAATACTTTCTGTCACACAGTATTTGTGCAGCGGACTTACAAGCGCACTTTTTTGGGAAAAAATACTTTTTTTAATAAAAAAAAATAAGAAAACAGTAAAGTTAGCCCAATTTTTTTTATATTGTGAAAGATAATGTTACGCCGAGTAAATTGATTCCCAACATGTCACGCTTCAAAATTTCGTCCGCTCGTGGAATGGCGACAAACTTTTACCCTTTAAAATCTCCATAGGCGACGTTTAAAAAATTCTACAGGTTGCATGTTTTGAGTTACAGAGGAGGTCTAGGGCTAAAATTATTGCTCTCGCTTTAACGATCGTGGCGATACCTCACGTGTGGTTTGAACACCGCTTTCATATGCGGGCGCTACTCACATATGCGTTCACTTCTGCAAGCGAGCTCGGCGGGACGGGGCGCGTTTAAAACATTTTTTTTTTTCTTATATATTTTACTTTTTATTTTTTATTTTTACACTGTTTTTTTAAAAAAAAAAACAAGGGATGGGGCACATTTAAAAAAAAAAATTTTTCTTATTTATTTTAACTTTTATTTTTTCACTGTTCTTAAAAAAAAAAAAAAAAAAAAAAGGCACTTTTATTCCTATTACAAGGAATGTAAAAATCCCTTGTAATAGAAAAAAAGCATGACAGGACCTCTTAAATATGAGATCTGGGGTCAAAAAGACCTCAGATCTCATATTTACTCTAAAATGCATTAAAAAAAAATAAAAAAAATTGTCATTTGAAAAAAAAAAATAATAAAATGTCCCTTTAAGAGCTATGGGTGGAAGTGACGATTTGACGTCGCTTCCGCCCTACAATGACTCGGAGATGGGCGGGGGGGCCATCTTCCTCTCACTCGTCTCCATGTCAGGCCAGGGACAGATCCGGATCGCCTCCGCCGTTACCGACTGCCACGGTAAACGGTGAAGGGCACCGGAGCGCGGCGGTAGGGGGGGGCCCTCTCCTGCCACCGATAAAAGTGATCTCGCTGCGAATCTGCTGCAGAGACCACTTTTATCTGAAAGAAAACCGCCGGCTCTTGAAGAAGATACCGGGGTTATGGTAGCTAGCTGCTACCATAACAACGGTATTTCTCTTCAAAGACAGGACGTATATAGTCGTCCTGCGGGAAGGAAGTGGTTAATTAAAATGAATTTACTATTTGTCATCTCCCTGCTTGGCCCCTTTCACACGGGCTGTCTGATCAGGTTCGCCTGTCAGTTTTTCAGGCGGACCTGATTGGATCCTTAGCGGGAATATGGTGGTCTTGTGTCCCTGCATGGCAGGAAATAAAAGCAGTCACATTCGTTCTAGTCGTCTCTGTGTAAATTTAAGATTGGTTAATTTTTATATTGAAAATAAAGCTGTCGGTTGTTTAAAAAAAAAAAAAAACCTGGCTCCTAACTTTTTTAGCTGGCTCCTAGATTCCAAGCAAATTTGTCAAGCCCTGCGACAAGCTATTGCTCCAACCCGTCCACTCTTGTCCATACTGTATTCCTTGGCCACACAGTATGCTACGCTACTCTCTCCAGTATTTCTGCTTCTTCAATGTTACACCGACCTTCTCCTTTGTATCAAAGTCCTGCGTTCCCCGGTCACAGAAATCCGATAGCTGATCTACTTCCGCCGCTTTACTTCTACTTCCTCCGTTTCGATCCTCTTTACAGTCAAGCACTGTGTTCCCCGGTCACAGAAACTTGATGCACTCAGTGGAGATGAAGATCCTCAACTTTAGCTCCTTCCCCTGCGGCTCCTCCATCCCTCCTCCGTGCACATGCCCGCATGGGGATGCCCGGTATAGCACCTCAGCACTCCATGCTGTCTTTCCTGTGCTCCACAACTCCTCCTGGAAGCATGTGACCTCAACTTATATAGGAGGCCTGCCCCCTGCCAATGCAAATTAATGATTGGTCAGAGCCCCCCACATGAGCTGCCTGCCACTCAGGTCTCAAGTCCAACCTCCCTTTCAGAACAATTCCACTTCAAGCAGGAGAGGATCTCTGAGCCAGAATGTAGGTGGCCACACCCTGCACTATACTAACACTCCCATTCCCAAATCAAAACAACCAGACCTCGAATAGAAAAACAGGCCTGGCTAAATTTACCTGCCACTAGTCCTGCAACTAGAAAAACACTAATCTAGCACCTACCTAAAAGTAGAGTGTGCTACATATATATTAAATACACTGCAGCTAACTGAATCACCTGCCTGCCTGAAGTAGATTAGAAACAGTACACCAGGAACAGATTGCAGTGAGATCTAGCTAAACTGGATACAGTGGATAGATAATATATATATATATATATATATATATATATATATATATATATATACACATACCAGTCTGACTGTATATATATATATTAAATACACTGCAGCTAAGTGAATCACCTGCCTGCCTGAAGTAGATTAGAAACAGTACACCAGGAACAGACTGCCTGCTCAATCTAACGCCAGCAACACACAACACAGGGCCGACGTGCAGGCGGCCTTATATTGTGTGGAGCGTGGACTTAACCCCCTGAGCCGTAATTGGCCAAAGTCACCCTGCCTTTGGCCAATTATGGCTCTCTTCGCTGACGGCGCTGTGATTGGCCAAAGCATGTGGGTCATAGTGCATACTTGGCCAATCATCAGCCAGCAATGCACTGCGATGACGTAGTGCATTATGGGGCGTGACGCACCACTCGAATTTGACGTGAATGCCCCATAATGTTCCATCTTCGTGAAACAATCAAACAGCGATGTTCGAGTCAAACTCATGTTCGTCTCGAACAGAAAGCTCATCCCTATCAGTAAGGTGGCTTTAAAATTAGAAATAGTGGCTTGGCTATAAGTGAACTAAGTTCCCTAAGGACTCGTAGGTGTAAATCAGCTGGACCTGATGTTTTCTTTACATGATGTTTCGCCAGTCTTTTTTATCTGGCTTTCAGTCAACCACAGAGGTACCTTTGGTGAAACATCATCATTATTACAGTTACTAACCAACTAGGCTTTTTCATTATTAAAAAGTGAAGAGAAAAAAATTATTTAATCTATCTAGCTTTTCCCTGTCATTTGTGACCAACTTACGGTGTTCATCCTTTATGGGTCTGTCTTTTCTTTCGTAAACATTTTACTATTGATATATTTGAAAACATTTTGGGATTAGTTTTACTTGTTTTAGCAATGCCCTGATTGTTCCCTTGTTTTTCTTTTTGCATTCATTGTAAGTCTATAATGCTGAGACTGCCACTTTTAACATGCATTTTTAAAGACCTGTTTTTCTAGTTTATTTATTTGTTTTTTTTTAAACGCTAGAATTTAGCCAGGTTTTTGTTCTTTTATGCTTGTTACGCAATGGAGTTTTTCACCTTTAAAACATTCTCACTTGCCTTGTGTGCTCTTTGCTCCAAATATTTGGTCGCATTGAGTGTTGTGTGATAGGCGGGCCTGCAGGAAAACTGTCTGGATAAAGGGGGCTTTGAGAGGTAAGGAGGTCCTCCTCTTCCTCCCTCTGTTCTGCCTCAAGTGCCCTATCCATTATTCCATGCAGCGTGTGCTCTAACAGGAAGACAAGTGGGACAGTATCACTGATGCATGCACTGTCACTGCTCACCATCCTCGTGGCCTCCTCAAATGGTGACAGGACAGTGCATGCATCCTTGATCATTAGCCACTGGCGTGGCAAAAAAAAGCTAAGTTCCCCTGACCCTGTCCTGGTGCCATAGTCGCACAGGTACTGATTGATGGCCCTCTGCTGCATGTGCAGCTGCTGTAGCATTGCCAACGTTGAGTTCCACCTAGTGGGCATGTCACAGATGAGGCGGTTCTTGGGCAGGTTGCATTCCTTTTGAAGGTCAGCCAGCCGAGCACTGGCATTATATGACTGTCGGAAATGCCCACAGACTTTCCTGGCCTGCCTCAGGAGATCCTGTAAGCCCGGGTACCTGCACAAGAACCGCTGCACCACGAAATGAAGGACGTGAGCCAAACAGGGAACATGGGTCAAGTGTCCCTGTCGGAGGGCGGAGAGGAGGTTGGTGCCATTGTCGCAAACCACCATTCCTGGCTGAAGCTGGCATGGCGTCAACCACCTCTGGACCTGCCCCTGCAGAGCTGCCAGAATCTCTGCCCCAGTGTGGCTCCTGTCACCTAAGCAGACCAACTCAAGCACCGCATGGCATCTTTTTGTCATGTGCTTGCGTAGCCCCTAGAATGCCTACAGAATGCCTACAGAGCACTGCTGGTTCCGAGGACAAATCTGCACAGGAAGAGGCCATAGAGGAAGAAGAAGAGGAGGGGGTGGAGGAGAGAGGTGTAGCAGAATCAGCACTACCAGTATTTTGGAGGCATGGTGGCAGAACAAGCTCCAACATTAACTGCACCCTGTCCTGCATCCTTCCCAGCTGCCAGCAGGGTTACCCAGTGCGCCATGAAAGAAAGGTAACGTCCCTGTCCATGCCTGCTGGACCATGAGTCAGCGGTAAAATGCACCTTACCGCTGACTGCCCTGTCCAACGAGGCCAAGACATTGCCTTCCATATGCTGGTAAAGAGCCGGAATGGCCTTCTGAGAAAAAATGGCGTTTGGGAACCTGCCACTGAAGTACTGCACATTCCACAAATTCTCGAAAGGGGGCAGAGTCTACCAGAAGAAAAGGCAGCAGTTGGAGTGCTAACAATTTAGCTAAACTAGCATTCAGCCGCTGAGCATGTGGCTGGCTGGGACCAAAATTTCTTTCAACAGTTTAGCAACTGGGGTAGGGAAATTTGCCTGCTACAAATCGGATTTAGGTGTACCGCTAGCAGATTGCCCACAAGTGCTTGGGACACCTAATTCTACATCTTCATTCCTCTCAGTGCAGGTCTCTGAGAGGACTGAAGGTATAGTGAGTTCCCAGCTGATGAGGAGCAAGGAGAGGTCCGCCTTGTTCTTTGTTGTAAGTCTTTTAAGTACTGTTGCCAACGGACTGCATGGGAGCTTGACATATGTCTGGTCAAGCATGTGGTGCCCAAGCGGCTGCTGTTTTGGCCACGCTTGATACGCTTCAGACATATGTTGCAAACAGCAATGGTACAATCTGCTGCACACATCTCAAAAAAGGCCCACACCATAGAACTTTTGAAAAAAAACGCGCGGAGTCAGCAGCACCCTGCACATTCGGAGCTCTGCGGTGTGATGCAATCGGTTAACTGTTCTTAAGCTGGCCCCTGGAGGGCATCCTGCCTCATTGGAGATGTGCCTCCTCCTCTCTTCTATCAGGCACCCATGTAGAGTCAGTGACCTCATCATCCCCTCCCTCCTCGCCACTGGAGCAAACCTGGCAGTATGCTGCAGCTGGGGGTACATGACTGCCAGTTTCTTGTCCTTCTTGGGCACCCCCTCTCTCTGGGCTCACGTTACTGCCTTCATCCTCAACCTGGGTACCATCATCGGAGCCTTCAAAACGCTGCGCATACTCCTGCAGCATGTACCCGACACTGTGGTCGAACAGTTTGGTGGGGCTAGGGAAGGAGTGACTGATGCCCCACCATGTCGTCATGTCCTGATCAGGACATGATGGTGGGGCTAGGGAAGGAGTGACTGATGCCATTGAGCCGATGGAGTAGGCCGCTTTGGCAGCTGCATTGGCAGCCAAACTTCTCTGAGCCTGGGTGACGGAGGATGTGGAGGATATGGACGGCTTTGTGATCCACTCTAACTCTTCTGCATGTTGTTGCTCAACACGGCCAGCTGTCGACAAAAAAGACAAGCGTGCCCCATGGCCACGTGCTGAGGATGCACCGTGTCCACGACCAGCACTGTTGGCTGTAGACACAGAGCCTGCTTGCCCTCTTTTAGTGGCCTGTGAGCAGACATGCTGAACAATTGGATTAGCAAAACACCGCCTGAAGTTTACTAGAAAAATTACACCAGGAATGGCCTGCAGTCAGGTAGAGGCTTGGCTATACTAGGGTGGATATATATGTAGGAGACTGTATATATATATCTTTATGCACTGCAGATCACTGAATCACCTGCCTGGCCTGCCTGACTGAAAGAGGGTCCCGGAGCAGAGAGGAGCAGGGGATCAGCGCAGGGACAGCATGTCTTGTGTGGACTGCACAGTCACGCTGTATACACTGGTCGTTTTTCCCCTTTAAGAATAAGGGAGGGGCTGGAGCAGGGGAGGATGCAGGAGAGAAATGTAGAAGCGAAGGAGGGGGAAGTGACGTCAGTGGAGAGCGACGGGGGAAGAAGATTCCCACCCACCCTCCCTGAGGCTTATGGTAATAGGAGACGTTGGTGTTAGATGGGCAGTGGTTTGGGTCTGTGAGGAGGAGGAGATTGATGGTAAGGAGAGTTAACATGGTTGGTACCCATATATAATATGGGCTGTTTTATGTACCTTCCGGTTACGAGGGGTTAACCAGGAAGGGGAAAAGTTAGGTCACTGAGAAGGTTGGGTACTGTCTCACAGTCTGGGGTTAGCGACTGGAGGCCTTAAAAAGTTTATGAGTTCCTATGCAGTGACCTGTGGGTGTATTCCCCTCCTAGACTCCAATAATTTCTGAGAAGTTATTATTAAAAGTTATTTAAAAAGTTATTTAAAAAATGTTATTTATTGATTTTATATTTTATTAATAAAAGGCCAGCAAGGCCATTTACTCCACCACCTTGTTGCGTCATTTGTGGGAGGTATTAGAGGGTAATTGTTATAAGTGGTAGCTTTTAGGACTGAAGTTAAGTCCTTCACAGGTCAAGTGTCTTTGAAAACGTACACCAGGAATGGCCTGTAGTCAGGTATAGGCTTGGCTAGACTAGAATGCAGTGGATATATATGTAGGAGGCTGTATATATATATCTTTATGCACTGCGGTTCACTGAATCACCTGCCTGGCCTGCCTGCCTGAAAGTGTCTTTGAATGGCCTGCAGTCAGATATAGGCTTGGCTAGAATGGAATGCAGTGGATATATATGTAGGAGACTGTATATATATATTGTATGCACTGCAGATCACTGAATCACCTGCCTGCCTGCCTGCCTGAAAGTGTATTTGAAAACGTACACCATGAATGGCTTGCAGTCAGATATAGGCTTGGCTAGAATGGAATGCAGTGAATATATATATGTAGGAGACTGTATATATATTGTATGCACTGCAGATCACTGAATCACTTGCCTGCTTGGCTGAAAGTGTATTTGAAAACTTACACCAGCAATGGCCTGCAGTCAGATATAGGCTTGGCTAGACTGGAATGCAGTGGATATATATATGTTGGAGACTGTATATATATATTTAACCACTTGCTTACAGGGCACTTAAACCCCCCTCCTATCCAGACCAATTTTCAGCTTTCAGCACTGACGCACTTTGAATGACAATTGCGCGGTCATGCAACACTGTACCCAAATGAAATTTTTATCATTTTTTTCCCCACAAATAGAGCTTTCTTTTGGTGGTATTTGATCACCTCTGCGGTTTTTATTTTTTGTTAAAAAAATTTAAAAAGAGCGAATTATTTTTTAAAATATTTTGTTATAAAATTTTTTAAAAGGGTAATTTTTCTCCTTCATTGATGTACGCTGATGAGGCGGCACCAATGGGCACTGATAGGTAGCAGTGATGGGCACTGATGGGTGGCAGTGATGGGCACTGCAGATCACTGAATCACTTGCCTGCCTGCCTTAAAGTGTATTTGAAAACATACACAGCAATGGCCTGCAGTCAGATATAGGCTTGGCTAGACTAGAATGCAGTGGATATATATATATATGTTGGAGACTGTATATATTTTTAATGCACTGAAGATCACTGAATCACTTGTCTGCCTGCCTGCAAGTGTATTTGAAAATGTACACCAGCAATGGCCTGCAGTCAGATATAGGCTTGGCTAAGCTAGAATGCAGTGGATATATATACATGTAGGAGACTGTATATATATTTTATGCACTGCAGATCACTGAATCACCTGCCTGCCTGCCTGAACGTGTACTTGAAAACATACACCAGGAACTACCTGCAGTCAGATATAGGCTTGGCTAGACTAGAATGCAGTGGATATACAGTGGGGACGGAAAGTATTCAGACCCCCTTAAATTTTTCACTCTTTGTTATATTGCAGCCATTTGCTAAAATCATTTAAGTTCATTTTTTTCCTCATTAATGTACACACAGCACCCCATATTGACTGAAAAACACAGAATTGTTGACATTTTTGCAGATTTATTCAAAAAGAAAAACTGAAATATCACATGGTCCTAAGTATTCAGACCCTTTGCTCAGTATTTTGTAGAAGCACCATTTTGATCTAATACAGCCATGAGTCTTTTTGGGAAAGATGCAACAAGTTTTTCACACCTGGATTTGGGGATCCTCTGCCATTCCTCCTGGCAGATCCTCTCCAGTTCTGTCAGGTCAGATGGTAAATGTTGGTGAACAGCCATTTTTAGGTCTCTCCAGAGATGCTCAATTGGGTTTAAGTCAGGGCTCTGGCTGGGCCATTCAAGAACAGTCACAGAGTTGTTGTGAAGCCACTACTTTGTTATTTTAGTTGTGTGCTTAGGGTCATTGTCTTGTTGGAAGGTAAACCTTCGGCCCATTCTGAGGTCCTGAGCACTTTGGAGAAGGTTTTCGTCCAGAATATCCCATTCATCTTTCCCTTGATTGCAACCAGTCGTCCTGTTCCTGCAGCTGAAAAACACCCCCACAGCAGGATGCTGCCACCACCATGCTTCACTGTTGGGACTGTATTGGACAGGTGATGAGCAGTGCCGGGATTTCTCCACACATACTTAAGGCCAACAAGTTCTATCTTGGTCTCATCAGACCAGAGAATCTTATTTCTCACCATCTTGGAGTCCTTCAGGTGTTTTTTTAGCAAACTCCATGCGGGCTTTCATGTGTCTTGCACTGAGGAGAGGCTTTCGTCGGGCCACTCTGCCATAAAGCCTTGACTGGTGGAGGGCTGCAGTGATGGTTGACTTTCTACAACTTTCTCCCATCTTCCCACTGCATCTCTGAAGCTCAGCCACAGTGATCTTTGGGTTCTTCTTTACCTCTCTCACCAAGGCTCTTCTCCCCCTAAAGCTCAGTTTGGCCAGACGGCCAGCTCTAGGAAGGGTACTGGTGGTCCCAAACGTCTTCCATTTAAGGATTATGGAGGCCAATGTGCTCTTAGGAACCTTAAGTACAGCAGAAATATTTTTGTAACCTTGGCCAGATCTGTGCCTTGCCACAATTCTGTCTCTGCACTCTTCAGGCAGTTCCTTTGAACTCATGATTCTCATTTGCTCTGACATGCACTGTAAGCTGTAAGGTCTTATATAGACAGGTGTGTGGCTTTCCTAATCAAGTCCAATCAGTATAATCAAACACAGCTGGACTCAAATAAAGGTGTAGAACCATCTCAAGGATGATCAAAAGAAATGGACAGCACCTGAGTTAAATATATGTGTGTCACAGCAAAGGGTCTGAATACTTAGGACCATGTGATATTTCAGTTTTTCTTTTTTAATAAATCTGCAAAAATGTCAACAATTCTGTGTTTTTCTGTCAATATGGGGTGCTGTGTGTACATTAATGAGGAAAAAAAAAAGAACTTAAATGATTTTAGCAAATGGCTGCAATATAACAAAGAGTGAAAAATTTAAGGGGGTCTGAATACTTTCCGTCTCCACTGTATATATGTTGGAGACTGTATATATATATATATATATATATATATATATATATATATATATATATATATATATATATATATATATATTTAATGCACTGCAGATCACTGAATCACTTGCCTGACTGCTTGCCTGCCTGAAAGTGTATTCAAAAATGTACACCAGCAATGGCCTGCAGTCAGATATAGGCTTGGCTAGACTGGAATGCAGTGGATATATATATGTTGGAGACAGTATATATATATTTAATGCACCGCAGATCACTGAATCACTTGCCTGCCTGAAAGTATATTTGAATACGTACACCAGCAATGGCCTGCAGTCAGATAAAGGCTTGGCTAGACTAGAATGCAGTGGATATATATGTAGGAGACAGTATATATATTTTATGCACCGCAGATCACTGAATAACCTGCCTGGCTTGCCTGCCTGAAAGTGTATTTGAATACGTACACCAGGAATGGCCTGCAGTCAGATCTAGCTACACAGGATACAGTCAGTATATATACACTACCGTTCAAAAGTTTGGGGTCACCCAAACAATTTTGTGTTTTCCATGAAAAGTCACACTTATTCACCACCATACGTTGTGAAATGAATAGAAAATAGAGTCAAGACATTGACAAGGTTAGAAATAATGATTTGTATTTGAAATAACATTGTTTTTACATCAAACTTTGCTTTCATCAAAGAATCCTCCTTTTGCAGCAATTACAGCATTGCACACCTTTGGCATTCTAGCTGTTAATTTATTGAGGTAAGCTGGAGAAATTGCACCCCACGCTTCTAGAAGCAGCTCCCACAAGTTGGAATGGTTGGATGGGCACTTCTGGCGTACCATACGGTCAAGCTGCTCCCACAACAGCTCAATGGGGTTCAGATCTGGTGACTGTGCTGGCCACTCCATTACCGATAGAATACCAGCTGCCTGCTTCTGCTGTAAATAGTTCTTGCACAATTTGGAGGTGTGTTTAGGGTCATTGTCCGGTTGTAGGATGAAATTGGCTCCAATCAAGCGCTGTCCACTGGGTATGGCATGGCGTTGCAAAATGGAGTGATAGCCTTCCTTAGCTTTTACCCTGTACAAAGCTCCCACCTTACCAGCACCAAAGCAACCCCAGACCATCACATTACCTCCACCATGCTTAACAGATGGCGTCAGGCATTCTTCCAGCATCTTTTCATTTGTTCTGCGTCTCACAAACGTTCTTCTTTGTGATCCAAACACCTCAAACTTGGATTCATCTGTCCACAACACTTTTTTCCAGTCTTCCTCTGTCCAATGTCTGTGTTCTTTTGCCCATCTTAATCTTTTTCTTTTATTGGCCAGTCTCAGATATGGCTTTTTCTTTGCCACTCTGCCCTGAAGCCCAAAATCCCGCAGCCGCCTCTTCACTGTAGATGTTGACACTGGTGTTTTGCGGGTACTATTTAATGAAGATGCCAGTTGGGGACCTGTGAGGCGTCTGTTTCTCAAACTAGAGACTCTAATGTGCTTATCTTCTTGCTTAGTTGTGCAACGCGGCCTCCCACTTCTTTTTCTACTCTGGTTAGAGCCTGTTTGTGCTGTCCTCTGAAGGGAGTAGTACACACCGTTGTAGGAAATCTTCAATTTCTTTGCAATTTCTCGCATGGAATAGCCTTCATTTCTAAGAACAAGAATAGACTGTCGAGTTTCAGATGAAAGTTCTCTTTTTCTGGCCATTTTGAGCGTTTAATTGACCCCACAAATGTGATGCTCCAGAAACTCAATCTGCTCACAGGAAGGTCAGTTTTGTAGCTTCTGGAAGGAGCTAGACTGTTTTTAGATGTGTGAACATGATTGCACAAGGGTTTGCTAATCATCAATTAGCCTTCTGAGCCAATGAGCAAACACATTGTACCATTAGAACACTGGAGTGATAGTTGCTGGAAATGGGCCTCTATACACCTATGTAGATATTGCACCAAAAACTAGACATTTGCAGTTAGAATAGTCATTTACCACATTAGCAATGTATAGAGTATATTTGTTTAAAGTTAGGACTAGTTTAAAGTTAGCTTCATTTAAAAGTACAGTGCTTTTCCTTCAAAAATAAGGACATTTCAATGTGACCCCAAACTTTTGAACGGTAGTGTATATATATATATATATATATATATACATACATATACACATATACATACATATACATATACATACACAAAGCCGGGATGTTATATATATACTAAATACACTGCAGCTAACTGAATCCACTGCCTGCCTGAATTATATTAGAAACAGTACACCAACCGTCTGCACTTAGATCTAGCTAAACTGGATACAGTGTATATATATATATATATACTAAATACACTGCAGCTAACTAAATAAACTGCCTGCCTGAAGTATAATAGAAACAGTACACCAGGAGGAACAGTCTGCAGTGAGATCTAGCTAAACTGAATCACCTGCCTACCTGAAGTAGATTAGAAACAGTACACCGGGAATGGACTGCAGTGAGATCTAGCTAAGCTGAATACAGTGGATGTATATATACCAGTCTGACTGTGTATATATATTAAATACACTGCAGCTAACTAAATCACCTGCCTGCCTGAAGTGGATTAGAACCAGTACACCAGGAAAGGACTGCAGTGAGATCTAGCTAAACCGGATACAGTGGGGGGCGTGTCCGGAATGGCAGAGGGAGGAGGTGTGTGAGGCCTGAGCTCCCACAGATCGGCCTATATTCCTGATATTTTGGGGTGCAGACACAGCACAAAAGACTCTCCTGTGCCCCCTCTCACCTCTGGGACACCTCTGGGGTATATTTCAGTGGAATCCCCCACCAAAAATCTTGGGAATAGGCCGCGCCGCTAAGAACCGCGGACTAGGCCGAAGCTGCGCCCTCGCCTGAATTTCCTGCCCGCACAGAGAACCAGGCCGGCGCGGACCGGAGAAAAACGCAGTTTTTTGGGGGTATAAACGCCGGGCAAAAGACCATCCTGTCCCCCCATCATCCCTGAGGCATTTCTGGGGTATGTATAGGAGGAACTCCCAGCAAAAAGCTCGGAAAAAGGCCGCGCCGCAGAGAACCGTGGACAAGGCCGAAGCCGCGGTCTCGCCTAAACTCCCTGCCCACATGGAGAACCAGGCCGGCGGATCGACTGAACCGGAGCGGCCCCAGGACTCAGGCGGCAGACTTTAAAGCTGTCATGCAGGCCATTACCTCCCTAACGGAAAAAGTGGATCATATACAAACTCATGTGGAATTTATTAGGAAGGACTTTGATACCCTGAGAGGCCGCATGTACGAGGTGGAGCAGAGGGTTTCACAAAATGAAGACACGGTACGTGACCACGGGGCTGATTTACACGTGTTAAAAACCAAAGTTAAAGTGCTGGAGGCGAGGGCAGAGGATGCCGAGAATCGCAACCGATGGAACAACTTGCGGATCTTGGGGCTTCCGGAGGGAGCAGAAGGTACAGACCGCACCGCGTTTGCTGAGCGTCTCTTGCAACAATTACTCCCCTCGGCAAGGTTTTCGCCATTCTTCACCGCGGAAAGAGCGCATTGCATACCCTTCACCAAAGGCCCACAAGGTGCGCCACCTCGCACCTTCATCTTTAAATTACTTCACTTTCGTGATCGTGACCTGGTGATGAAGGAGGCGAGGGCACTGGGAGAACTCCGTTTTGAAAATGCCAAACTCCTGATCTTTCCAGATTATTCGCTGGAAACGCAGAAACAGCGGAAATCCTTCGACGCAGTGAGAGACAGACTTCGAGCCAAGCATATATCAAATACAGCATGCTGTTTCCAGCAAGATTGCGAGTGGAAGATGGTGGATCGGTGCGGTTCTTCAATCCTCCTGAGGATGCCTCCACGTGGATCGACACGCTACCTCGCAGATAAGTTTCACCACACAAGGAAAATCTGTTTATTTCTAGTTATATGTGCCATGGCCGACCGGTGATCTAGAGACGTGCCTCTTTTGTTTAATGACCTGATCATCACTTTTGACCCAGTCGGTTCCCTCTGTGATTTACACTAATGTGCCTTATGATAGACGGGAGACCAGGGGTCCACTGGCCTCCTAAATGTCTATTGGTTTCCTGAGATGTTTAACAGGAGGAATGGGAGATGATTGTTTCTATGAGCATTCATCCTCCCCTCCTCCTCCTCCCTCATTCTCCCCGATAATGTCGGTCATGGCCAAGAAACTATAACTGTTCCTGCAACGTTGAAGCTTAAGTTTACACCCCCGGCGGCTGCCGGGAGACTGCACCCACTTATTATGATCCGATCTCCAGCAGAGGACTGGATGTTCTTCATCATCTGACTGCTGCACTGTGGTTGCTGTTCCGCTCACGATACCCCATTACAGGCGTGTACGCCTTGGTTCTGAGTTGGGATCCTGAGCCTCCCCGAGGTTTGGGACGGGGCTGGCGGGGTGGGGGGTGGGGGGCTTGGTTGGGAAAGTTTTGTTATACTTTGTTGATTTGCTGTTTTTTTACAAGCGATGTACTTATGTCTGTCACAGGATGCGCCAGGTGCCATGTCCTGACCTTATCAAGGGCCCGGGCCTTGCACCTGTTTCTCTATGGTGATATATGGATAGAAAATATGTTCTCGAGTGTAGATGGCTGATTGTACCCTAATTTCATGGAACACCAGGGGTTTGAATTCCTCTGTTAAAAGATCACTGGTATTCCAATTCCTCAAAACATACCACCCACAAATTTGCATACTACAAGAGACCCATCTGATGGGAAGTAAACTGTTGAGTCTAAGACGACCCTGGGTGGGACACCAATACCACTCCACGTATACTAACTACTCCAGGGGGGTTAGCATTTTAGTGCACAAGTCCACACCGTTTAGATTGCTGGCGCGGGAGCTTGACCCTGACGGTCGATTTGTAATCTTACATGCCATTGTGGACGGATTAGAGTTGGTGGTGGTGGGACTATACCTACCCCCCGGCCTCTATACGGGTACTTAACCAAATTATCTCTAAAATAGCTCCCTTTGGTATGGATAATGTGGTAATACTGGGCGATTTTAATCTGGTCCTGGACCCTGCAATGAACAGGCTCACACCGGGGACGGGCTCACCATCAGAGCTGTCCTCATGGGCTAAGGCGTCTAACTTGACTGATGTGTGGAGGTGGCGTCATCCTTCTTGACGCGCCTACACTTGTCACTCAGCTTCCCACAAGACCCTGTCACGGATAGACCTTGCCTATGTGGGGGGGGATCTGTCTTGCCCATGGTCCGGGACATCAAAATACTCCCCCTTGGCATATCCGACCACGCTCCGCTTGCTTTAAAACTTTGTGTATCTAATGCCCCAAGGGAGAATCTTTGGAGGTTGTCCACATTCTGGTTGAACGACACTAGAGTATCTGAACCCTATAGATCCGAGGCGATACATTATTGGAGAGACCTAGACCAATCAGTGACTATGACCACATCCTGGGACGCATTTAAGGCCTTCACTAGGGGCAGCTTTCAAGCACATATCCGAAAGATCCGGAAGGATCTGAGGAAAGAAACACAGACAGCCGAGGGGAGGGTAGCAGCATTGGAGGCGGCATATTCCACAACGGGATCCCCTGAGATATATTCAGATTTTCAGGCAACGTTGAGAGACGTTCTTTTACTACGCACGGCGGCCACAAAAACCAAATTCTTACACCAGTCACAACTAATTTTCGAACATGGAGACAAAACAGGCAGTATGCTGGCATGGCTGGCGAGGGAAATCTCCTCCCCGGTGACCATCTCAACTATTTCCGATTCAGACGGGACGATTTTGACTGATCCCGTGGACATTAACAATAAATTTGCTTCATTTTATCGGGACCTCTACGGTTCTCGGATGGGATGTTCGGATGAGGAACTGAATGTGTACCTCGATGGGGTGGAGCTCCCTTGCCTGACATCCACGTTTAGGGAGGCATTAGATGGCCCGATCCAATTAGAAGAAATCCAACGAGCAGTAGCCTCCTTGCAAAACGGTAAGACCCCAGGTCCTGACGGAATTCCAGCCGAATTCTACAAAACATACACTGAAGAAATTCTCCCATCGTTTCGGTAATGCTCCAGAAAGCCACGGAGAGGGGCTCACTACCCCCGACTATGGCTGAAGCGGTCATTGTGGTCATTCTTAAGCCTGGCAAGCCACCTGATCAGTGCGCCTCATATCAGCCAATATCACTCCTCATCGTTGACGCCAAGCTACTGGCAAAAGTGCTGGCTAGACGGTTGAACACTGTGATCACGGCACTGGTCCATCCAGACCAGTCTGGATTTATGCCAGGCAGGGGGACCGATATAAATATCAGACGTCTTCTTACACATCTCTCTAGGGTGGACGGGGACGGTTCGGAGGTGGTGGCCTCTCTTGACGCAGAGAAGGCTTTTGACTCGGTGGAGTGGCGCTACCTCTGGGCTGTCCTGCGCAAATTTGGATTTGGCCCTCGCTTCATTGGCTGGGTGCAGATGCTATACCATAATCCCTCAGCACGCATACGAACAAACAACTCACTGTCCTCATCCCTTCCTTTATCTAGGGGTACCAGGCAGGGCTGTCCGCTTTCTCCTGGACTGTTTGCACTGGCTATGGAACCCATGGCTGCTCGTATTAGAGCCTCCCCCTTGGTACAGGGCATTCAGGTGGGAGTAGTGATAGACAAAATATCCCTTTATGCTGATGATACCTTACTTTTTCTTAAAGACATATCCTCCCTCTCACTAGCAGTTCAAATAATTGATGAGTTCGGCATTTTCTCGGGCATTAGGATAAATTGGGGAAAATCGATAATTTTCTCATTAAATCTATCCAATCAAAACCCACTGACAGGTACCCCCCTAAACTGGACACCTGAATTTAAATACTTGGGGGTAAGGGTTAGAGCTCCACTGTCCACATATTTTGAATTGAATATTCAGCCACTACTAAAAAATCTTTCCCAAAAATGTATAACATGGAAAACCCTCCCCCTCTCTCCAGTGGGAAGGGTAAATTTAATTAAAATGATATACTTGCCCAAATTTTTATACTGTTTTCGAAATTCTCCCTGATCCCCCCAGCTTCATTTTTTTGTTAAATTGAAAGGTATAATGTCTTCCTTTATTTGGAACGGAAGGCCCCCGAGACTGGCCATGTCTACCCTCCAGCTGCCCATTACTCAAGGGGGTCTGTCCTTACCGGACTTCCAGGTATACTTCTGGGCGGCCGTCCTGGTGACGGTCAGGTGGTGGTTCTCTCAACCACGTGATAACCCGGCAGTGACCCTGGAAACCGCCATCATGGGGTCCTACTCATCTCTTAGCAATGTGGTGTTCAGAGGGATAAAATCTCACCCTGGCATTACGGATCTGATGAACACCACCATTATAGTTTGGAACAGGGCCAGGCATAGTTTTAACAATCCAGAGAGGTTCTCCCCGCACATTCCCTTGTGGGGAAACCCTAGATTGCCACATTTGAAGTCGGTCCCAGACCCTCAAATCTGGGCAAAAAAGGGAATTGTTAAGCTAAAACACATTGTGCGGGGGGGTAAATTAAGAACTTTCTCTGATCTCAAAAACGCTTATTCATTACTAGGGATGAGCTTCGTGTTCGAGTCGAACCCATGTTCGACTCGAACATCGGCTGTTCGACCGTCCGTCGAATTGCGAACGTTATGGGCCGTTCGCGCCAAATTCGTGTGGCGCGTCACGGCCCATAATTCACTGCGGCATCGCAGTGCATTGCTGGCTGATGATTGGCCAAGCATGCACTATGACCCGCATGCTTGGCCAATCACAGCGCCGTCAGTAGAGAGAGCTGTAATTGGCCAAAGCCAGGGTGGCTTTGGCCAATTATGGCTCAGGGGATTTAGTACACGCCCCACACTATATAAGGCCGCCTGCACGGCGGCCCTGTGTAGTGTGTTCCGGTGTGCTGATAGAGAGAGAGACAGACAGTGTCATTTGATTTGAGAGCTAGATTAGGCTAGATCTGTTCCTGCTCTTTACATTTAGTGCAGTGCGTCCTGCTCACAGTGTTCAGCTAGATCTGTTCCTGCTCTTTACATTTAGTGCAGTGCGTCCTGCTCACAGTGTTCAGCTAGATCCGTTCCTGCTATTTACATTTAGTGCAGTGCGTCCTGCTCACAGTGTTCAGCTAGATCTGTTCCTGCTATTTACATTTAGTGCAGTCAGTGCGTCCTGCTCACAGTGTTCAGCTAGATCTGTTCCTGCTATTTACATTTAGTGCAGTGCGTCCTGCTCACAGTGTTCAGCTAGATCCGTTCCTGCTATTTACATTTAGTGCAGTCAGTGCGTCCTGCTCACAGTGTTCAGCTAGATCCGTTCCTGCTATTTACATTTAGTGCAGTCAGTGCGTCCTGCTCACAGTGTTCAGCTAGATCCGTTCCTGCTATTTACATTTAGTGCAGTCAGTGCGTCCTGCTCACAGTGTTCAGCTAGATCCGTTCCTGCTATTTACATTTAGTGCAGTGCGTCCTGCTCACAGTGTTCAGCTAGATCCGTTCCTGCTATTTACATTTAGTGCAGTGCGTCCTGCTCACAGTGTTCAGCTAGATCCGTTCCTGCTATTTACATTTAGTGCAGTCAGTGCGTCCTGCTCACAGTGTTCAGCTAGATCCGTTCCTGCTATTTACATTTAGTGCAGTGCGTCCTGCTCACAGTGTTCAGCTAGATCCGTTCCTGCTATTTACATTTAGTGCAGTGCGTCCTGCTCACAGTGTTCAGCTAGATCCGTTCCTGCTATTTACATTTAGTGCAGTGCGTCCTGCTCACAGTGTTCAGCTAGATCCGTTCCTGCTATTTACATTTAGTGCAGTGCGTCCTGCTCACAGTGTTCAGCTAGATCTGTTCCTGCTATTTACATTTAGTGCAGTGCGTCCTGCTCACAGTGTTCAGCTAGATCTGTTCCTGCTATTTACATTTAGTGCAGTCAGTGCGTCCTGCTCACAGTGTTCAGCTAGATCCGTTCCTGCTATTTACATTTAGTGCAGTGCGTCCTGCTCACAGTGTTCAGCTAGATCTGTTCCTGCTATTTACATTTAGTGCAGTGCGTCCTGCTCACAGTGTTCAGCTAGATCTGTTCCTGCTATTTACATTTAGTGCAGTCAGTGCGTCCTGCTCACAGTGTTCAGCTAGATCCGTTCCTGCTATTTACATTTAGTGCAGTGCGTCCTGCTCACAGTGTTCAGCTAGATCTGTTCCTGCTATTTACATTTAGTGCAGTCAGTGCGTCCTGCTCACAGTGTTCAGCTAGATCCGTTCCTGCTATTTACATTTAGTGCAGTGCGTCCTGCTCACAGTGTTCAGCTAGATCTGTTCCTGCTATTTACATTTAGTGCAGTGCGTCCTGCTCACAGTGTTCAGCTAGATCCGTTCCTGCTATTTACATTTAGTGCAGTCAGTGCGTCCTGCTCACAGTGTTCAGCTAGATCCGTTCCTGCTATTTACATTTAGTGCAGTGCGTCCTGCTCACAGTGTTCAGCTAGATCCGTTCCTGTTATCTTCCTACTGACAGGCAGGCTTGTCTGGTTACAGTATATAAAGCTACCTGAAGAAAATTACAGGTGTTCTATCCCAGCTTAGTGCAGCTACAGGCCATTAGTATGTCTGGAAGGCCAAGAAGGAGAGGCAGACAGTCACAAGCCAATAAGAGAGGGCAAGCAGGCTCTGTGTCTAGTGCTGGTCGTGGAGACGGTGCATCCTCATCAGCACGTGGCCATGGGACACGCTTGGCCTTTTTTTCGGCAGCTGGCCGTGTTGAGCCGCAACATGCAGAAAACTTGGTCGAGTGGATGACCAAGCCGTCCTCATCCTCCTCATCCTCTCTCACCCATGCCCAGGGTGCTTTGTCTGGCAAAGCAGCGGCCTCTTCCCTCAGCTCAATGTCATCAGTGACTCCTTCCCTAGCTCCACCATGTCCTCATGAGGATTCCCTCGAACTGTTTGACCACAGTGTTGGGTACATGCTCCAGGAGGATGCCCAGCGTTTGGAAGGCTCTGATGATGATACTGAGCTCGATGAAGGCAGTAACATGAGCACGGACAGAGGGGGTGCCCAAGAAGGACAGCAATCTGGCAGTCATGCTCCCCCTGCTGCAGCATACTGCCAGGTTTGCTCCAGTGATGAGGAGGGAGGGGATGATGAGGTCACTGACTCAACGTGGGTGCCTGATAGGAGAGAGGAGGAGGAGGAGGAGGAGGCGGCACATCACCAACGAGGCAGGATGCCCTCCAGGGGCCAGCCTAAGGGCAGCACATTGACTGCATCACACCCCAAAGCTCCACATGTGCAGGGCGCTGCAGTCTCTGCGCGTTATTCAAAAAGTTCTTTGGTGTGGGCCTTTTTTGAGACGAGTGCATCAGATCGCACCGCTGCTATTTGCAACATATGTCTCAAGCGTATCTCGCGTGGCCAAAACATCTCCCGCTTGGGTACCACATGCTTGACCAGACATATGTTGACCTGCCATGCAGTTCGTTGGCAAGCATATCTAAAAGACCCACACCAAAGAACAAAGAGGATCTCTCCTTGCTCCTCATCAGCTGAGATTTCCAACCCCACTAGACCTTCAGTCCTCTCTGAGACCTGCAGTGAGAGGAATGAAGGTGTAGAATTAGGTGTGTCACAGCCAAGTACTTGTGGGCAATCTGCTTTTGGTACACCGACGCCAGATTGTACCAGGCAAATTTCCCTGCCCCAGCTGCTGCACCGCCGAAAGAAGTTTTCTCCCAGCCATCCACATGCCCAGCGGTTGAATGCTAGCTTGGCAAAATTGCTAGCACTTCAACTGCTGCCTTTTCAGTTGGTAGACTCTGCCCCCTTCCGTGAGTTTGTGGAATGTGCGGTTCCTCAGTGGCAGGTACCCAAACGCCACTTTTTCTCACGGAAGGCGATTCCAGCTCTCTACCGGCATGTGGAAGGCAATGTCCATGCCTCGCTGGACAGGGCGGTCAGCGGTAAGGTGCATATTACCGCTGACTCATGGTCCAGCAGGCATGGACAGGGACGTTACTTAAGTTTCACGGCGCATTGGGTGACTCTGCTGGCAGCTGGGAAGGATGCAGGACAAGGTGCAGTAGTGTTGGAGGTTGTTCCGCCACCACGCCTCCAAAATGCTGATTGTGACACACCTCTCTCCTCCACCCCCTCCTCTTCTTCTTCCTCCATGGCCTCTTCCTCGGAACCAGCGGTGCTCCGTAGGCGTTCAAGGGGCTACGCAAGTACGCAGGCCAAAAGATGCCATGCGGTGCTTGAGCTGGTGTGCTTGGGGGACAGGAGCCACACTGGGGCAGAGGTTCTGTCAGCTCTGCAGGGGCAGGTTCAGAGGTGGTTGACGCCACGCCAACTTAAGGCAGGAATGGTGGTTTGCGACAATGGCACCAACCTCCTCTCTGCCCTCCGACAGGGACAACTGACCCATGTGCCCTGTTTGGCTCACGTCCTTAACTTGGTGGTGCAGCGGTTCTTGGGCAGGTACCCGGGCTTACAGGATGTCCTGAGGCAGGCCAGGAAAGTCTGTGTGCATTTCCGCCGGTCATATAATGCCAGTGCTCGGCTGACAGACCTCCAAAAGGAGTTTAACCTGCCCAAGAACTGCCTAATCTGTGACATGCCCACCAGGTGGAACTCGACATTGGCCATGCTGCAGCGGCTGCACACGCAGCAGAGGGCCATAAATGAGTACCTGTGCGACTATGGCACCAGGACAGGGTCAGGGGACCTTGGTTTTTTTTCCCCACGCCAGTGGGCCATGATCAGGGATGCATGCACTGTCCTGTCACCATTCGAGGAGGCCACGAGGATGGTGAGCACTGACAGTGCATGCATCAGTGACACTGTCCCCCTTGTCCACCTGTTGGAGCACACGCTGCGTGGAATAATGGACAGGGCACTTGAGGCAGAACAGAGGCAGGAAGAGGAGGACTTCCTTAGCTCTCAAGGCCCCCTTTATCCAGACAGTGTTCCTGCGTGCCCGCCGATCACACAGGAAGAGGACGAGGAGGAGGAGGAGGAGGAGGAGGAAGATTGTGTCAGTATGGAGGTGGAGCCTGGCACTCAGCATCAGCAGTCTTTAAGGGATCAGTCCCAAGGAACACATGGACTTGTACGTGGCTGGGAGGAGGTGGCTGCGGACGTTGTTGTCCTTAGTGACCCAGAGGACTCCGGACCGAATGCCTCAGCAAACCTACGCTGCATGGCCTCCCTGATCCTGCAAAGCCTGCGTAAGGATCCTCGTATTCGTGGTATCAAGGAGAAGGACCAATACTGGCTGGCAACCCTCCTTGATCCACGTTACAAGGGTAAGGTTGCGGACCTTATCTTGCCATCGCAGAGGGAGCAGAGGATGAAACATCTTCGGGAGGCCTTGCAGAAAGGTCTGTGCAACGCGTTCCCAGAGACTGGGAGGTTACAAACTCCTGTTTCTGGACAACGTGTTGCTGAGGCTTCGGTCAGTCAAAGAAGGAGCGGTGGAGAAGGTGGCCGTCTGACCGATGCGTTCAGACAATTTTTTGGTCCGCAGCCCCAAGGTATGATCGGTTCCAGCAACCATCGCCAGCGTCTGTTTTACATGGTGCAGGAATACCTAGGGGCAAGATCAGACTTGGACACCTTTCCCACCGAAAATCCTCTGGGTTACTGGGTCTTGAGGATGGATCACTGGCCAGAGCTTGCACAGTATGCAATTGAGCTACTGGCCTGTCCTGCATCCAGCGTTCTTTCGGAACGCACATTCAGTGCTGCTGGAGGCGTGGTAACCGATCACAGGGTGCGTCTGTCCACTGACTCGGTCGATCGGCTGACCTTCATAAAAATGAATCAGTCTTGGATCACCACCAGCTACCAAGCACCTGATGCTGATGTAACTGAATAATTTTTTTCAGATCCCTTCAAAGACTGCCTATGCTGATGCTGAGTGACTATCCCTGAGTAATTATCCTCTTCCTCCTCAATCATCACGCTGATAGCTTGTAAGAACATTTTTGGTTCTGGGCGCCACCACCAGTGCCTAAGGCACAATTTT